>JAAWXA010000020.1:546572-576505 GCA_038090715.1 Florisuga fusca
GGGAGGGGTGCACGAAGAGGGTGCCAAGTGCCTGCGTGGGCTGGTTCGGAAGATGCGGGTGTCGGGGACGGCCAGGGGATCGGGTTGAGGGAACCCCAGCAGTGCCCCGGTGGGTGCTGTACGCGGCGGCTGCCACAGGAGCCGCTGGGCGAAGCCTCCGCGGGGTGCGGGGATGCTCCTCACCTCCACACCTCGGTGCGGGCACGGGAGACACGGCGGGACGGCCATGGGCAAGCGGCAAGCACCGCAGGCTGGCGGCAGCTGAGCCATCCCGGGTTAACCACCCCCCCGCTCCGGGCTGGGGGGCCGCTGGGACGTGGCGGATTTGCGGGCTGTCCGGGCTGTCCTGGCCATCTGGCAGGTGAGGGCCAGGGCTACCTGGAGGGAGCAGGATATGGCCCGGGCATCCCGGTGCAGCCCCACTGTGCCTGGCCAGGTCTGTTTGGCTGTGGCTGTGGGTTAACATGGGTGCAGTGACCCCTCCGGGGTGTCCCCCGCTGTCCCTCGGTGTCGGGGTGAAACGCTGTGAGAGGGACAAACCCAGTTAATGGTCAGCAGAAGCTGTTCCCTCTGCCATCCCACCAGTGCCAACAGCCTTTCAACAGAGACCTTGTCATCGGGGCTTTTAAAAGGAAAAGAGCTGCGTGGAAAGAAATTGGATTCGCGTTTGTACTTTTAAAAGGGTGGTAATTTAAAAGCCCAGCCTATGGTTATGTTGTGAGATTGAAAACATGTCTTTCGAAAATAAATGGCAGTTCTGTTGTTTTTCCAAGGCTTTCTTTGTAAAGGAAACTCCCCGCAGACGTGGCAGGCTCTGATTTCAGAGAGGTTTGCATGTGTGCACGGTGCTCGCTTCAGGACTTCCAGTGAGAGGGAGCAAAGGATAGGGTGCAAAAGGACTGTGAAAAGGGCAAAAATGAGCAACTGTTTGAGGTAGGGCATCTTGGAGTCAAGATTAAACTTAAATGAAATATTATACCTGCTTTAGAGCTACAACTTGCAGAAAAGCAGCAAATGGTGGGTTCATTCACCACACGGGCTCCGTTTTGTCCTTTTTTAGTTTGGTTTCTTCCCCAGCCATTCCTGACTGTCTGCCCCAGCAGTGAAAGCACTTGAGGCCCTGCTCCAGCACCCTTCCCACAGGGCAAGGAGAGGGACCCCAGATGGGTTCAGGGAAAGCCATTGCTGTTTTGGGGTGGTCAGGCATTCCCTCTAGCTCTGTGCCTTGGCTCTCCTCCTTGGCAAGTATAAATGTTCCAGATAGTTGAACAGATTCCTTGACACAAGACAGCTGCTTTTGTAGGGAGGAATTAATTTAATCAAGGCTACTCCGTCATTAAAATCATCTGAAGTGTCAGATGGAAAAGCACAGAAGGCAGATGACTTGAAGATGAAAACCCAACACTTTTCCCAGCCAGAAGTGTCCCAGATGATGGGGTAACATTACAATAAGTCACTCTAGGTCCCCAGATATTTTAGTAATGTAAAAATATATAATCCAAAGAGAAATCATGAAGGAATGATCTCTTGCTGAAGTCTGTCTAGCTTGATAAGTTTTGTTTCTTCTCCTGAGCTTAAGAGGCTGTCCAGAGCCAATGATAACACCATGGCCCACTGAGGGCAGGATTAGACCCCTGTGGCTGATCCAGCCAGGCTGAATACAAGGGCTCTTTGGGCTGAAAATAACAGAAAATAGTGTAAACGAGAAGAGCAGGCACCAGACCTGCTCCTCAGTGCAATCCACAGCTTTCCATTAAGTGACTTTCCAGATAAATGTTGTTAACACAATGAAGGAGTGGGTATGTGCACCACAGAAACACAGATGTGTCCCACAGCGTGCTGGCAGGTCACAGCTGAGCCTTCAAGGTTGCTAACTGTGGTCTCTGTGGTGGGATATCGTATTTCCCTTTCTGTGGAAAGTCAGTCAGTAAAAACTTGGAACACACAGAACTTTGAATCCCCGATAATTCCTCTGGGATGCTGGCATATGAGGAGATTTTCCTGAAGCCTCTACGCATAGCAAATACACAGCCAGAGGAGAATGGAAACTTGGGCTTTGAAGGAAGTTTATGGCCATGTTCCACAGGAAAACCACAGAGCTGTCGGGTTGGAAAGCTGGGGAGCGTTGGGCAGTTGTGTGTCGGACTCTTGAGAATTCAAAGATCAAGAAACTGAAGTGTACCTTTCTATTTTTGAAGTTTTCTGGATTTTCAGGCTGACCTCATTCTGGTGGGGGCAGGGTGGTTTTTGGTGTAAGACGTTGACAAAGCTCTATTTTTAGATGTCTGTCTGCACGTCGAGAGCAGCTCCCCCCCAAAACCCAGCTGTTTATGTAATGTAAGATTAGAGTAGCCGTTTGTGTTTGTTTTTTGTCATAAACAGTGACCTAGATTCATCACGGCAGTGGTGACACCCGCGTGCTGTGCCACGGGAGGGGTGGGAGGATGCCTGCACGGGTGGCAGGGGTACCCACGGGAGGGGGGAGTGTGCTGGAGGATCGGGAATGGAAATAGCAGCAGGGCTGGGTGATTTGCATAGAGGTCATGTTTTGCTAATATGTGTCTTGTAGAAGCAGACAGCATGTAAAAGAGGATGGTTAAAACCTGACCCAGCAATGTTTTTAAATTTCAAATTACGCATAAAGTATGCATTAAATTAATTAGAGAATTCATTAAGAAAAGGAGGAGAGTAAAGAAACTAGTTAGCAGTGTGCAACATTTAGTAATGCAAGCCATTTTCTATAATTGTTATATATAATTTGTCTCATAACATTATCCTTTGATAAATTATTGCAGCATAATATGATATATGTAGCTTATTAACAGTTTCATTAATTACTATTAGAGAAAGACACTCTGAAATCTGGTACACATAAGAACAAATGTTGAAGCAGATGGTTGAAATTAGTGAAATGCAATCGGTTGCTGAACCCTTTTACCTAATTACATTATTACATCAAAATAGTTAAACTAAATTTGTCAGGTTGTCGGCAAAGCACTGGGATGTTTGGAGATGCTGCCATGGTGTGGGGATCACCCCTGGACCTCAGCTCTCCCCCATCTTCTTTTCTTGACACAACCCTGAGATTTACTCTTTTTTTTTTTTTTTTTTTTTTTTTTTTTTTTTTTTTTTTTTACCAGGAGCCATAGAAGAAAGTTTGGAAGGTGCAACAAAAGCCAAGTGCTGGACTGCCAGTGTGTGGCCCTGCTGGGACAGAAGTGTCCCCATCCCAGAAGAGTCTCCCTCCCAGGACTCAGCATACTGCTTGGGGAAAGAAGATGCTGGCAAATATATTAACATGAATCACTTCTTGTATTGGTTTCTGTACACGATCTTCTAAGAGAAGAGGGACATCTCCTCCAGTACACAGGTGGGTGTTTGGTCCTAACTCTGGTGTTAGGACTGCAGCTGCCCTTTGGTGTGAGCAACAGGACAGGCAGGACTCTGCACAGGGACAGAAGTGCTGATCCGTCTGAATGTGATCCATTCCAGCCCCTGGAATGATTGATTGAGCTCTTCCCTTTGAGTTACCTGCTTCATCTGTCCTGGGAGACACCAGGCAGCACATGCTCCATACCCCCAGTTACTCAGGAAATGTGTTAACATTTTAAAAATACTGTAACTGGGAAAGCAAATATATGTTCTTTATGTAATATTTTAACATGAGTGCTCACAGAAATGGATTAGTCTAAAAAAACCTGCCATGAAATGCAGGGTAACCAGGCAGTCACTGTGCTCAACAGCCCTGTCCTGAGGATGAGTGACAGTGTTTTGGTAGCTGGGTGGCCATGAAATGATCTGTCATGTACAGACAGTCATCAGGCTGGCTGTAAGGCAGTCTGTCAGTGCCTCACTGGGCAGTTCCCATGCATCATGCATGAAAAAGAATAATCAGTAATCTATTGCAAACCAGGGAGAGGAACCAGTAGTATGTAATGTACTCTCTTTGGGCTTGCCAATCCAAATCATTTCCCAAGAGATTTCAAAAGCCCATAGGTTATTTAAAAACACATTCCTGGTCTTGTTCCTGTGTCCAACATCAAATCCCAGGTGTCCTATCCCACACTGGTGCCTATAGGGAGAAACAGGCAAGTCAGGCTGCCAGCCCTGCTGCTTAGAAAGTTTCCTTTCCCTTTCCCTTTTTCCTTTTTTCCTTTTTTCCTTTCCTTTTTCCCTTTTCCCTTTTTCCCTTTTCCCTTTTCCCTTTCCCTTTCCCTTTTGCCTTTTTTCCTTTTCCCTTTCCCTTTCCCCCTTTTCCCTTTCCCCTTCCCCTTCCCGCTGCCGCCGGGGGGAGCCTTTGCTCGCCGGATCTCCCCTCCGCCGGGTGGGAGAGGGGGGGTCTGGGGGCGTCGTGAGCCCTTTCATGGACCGACAACGTGGAAGCAGTTGATGACCCCGAGGAGAGACTTCCAAAAACGCTGGTAAAGATCTCGGAGCAGCAGACCTGTTGCAGGGCAGGGTGCACGGAGCATGAGCAGACAGCACAGCTCGAGTTTCAAGGGGGAGAAGAGTTCGGGGCTCTAATCCACACAGCCCTCGGCAAGCCCTGTCCTACACGGGCAGGTTTCTCAAAGACCTGAGAGTGATCTGGCCCATAAGTGACTTACAAATTCACTCGGACAAGCGTTACTGGTGCTGCCTCCAGTGCTCGGGGCTGGTGACCATGGTGAGGAGCTGCCCCATCACACATGCCCACCATCCCAAATCTGCTGCCACGTCCCCACGCCTCTGTCCTCTCCCCAGGCTTCCTAAAAGTTCCCGATTTTGCATCTGTTGGAAAGGAGCCAGGTGGAGTGACCGCCTTGAGTGAAATCAAGCGTTTCAGCTGGCTGGGCTGGGGCTTTTCTGGAGTACACGTGCATTAAAATGCTCAGCTTTCAAACCAAAAGGGAAGGCTGGGAGTGTATGGCTTGCTGATGGATTTGCAGATGGGCATTTGCTCTGTTTTCCACCTGAATAAAGCTAAAGGCACAGCTGGAATTAACATGTCATATCTTCATTTGAAACATAATCCACTGCCATGGGGATGCCGTCGGGTCCATTAGTAATTAGAACCTGGCACCTCTGCCACTAATTCAGAGTCGTGGTGCTGAGCTTGCTTCACAGCAGTGCTGGGGACAAAGGCGTGGGGTTGCTGACAGCAGATCCTTTATATCAAATCAAACAGATTTGTTTAACCCTTCCTTGATTAAAGCCAATGTGATTTAGACACCTGGCTCCCTTTCCTGCCTTTGGAAAAGTTTTCCTTTAAATATAGTGTTAGGTCCATCACAGAGCCTGCCTGCATGGCCATTGGTTTAGTAGAACTGAAGTTCTACTGGAGTATCTCAGAGAATTTCTTTCTTCTCTTCCTCTGTGCCCTGGCTTTTCTCCCAGAGGAGTCAGGAGGGGCTGAGGGAATGGTTGGTCTCCTTGCTGGTTGGAGGAGTCGGGCAACACCTCCCTGTGTGTCATCTTCCCAGGTTCTCCAGGAGGCCCAAGAGAAGGCTCTTGGTGAAGCTCTACCACCCAACTGCTCAGCACCAGATGACACAAACCTGGGGGATTTGTGGGCTACTTCACCAGGCAGATAGGAGGAGGGCTGAGCAGAGAATGCACAATTATCCCACAGAAGTCCATCAAAACCATACCGACCATAACTCACAATAAATTTCAGCTCTGCTCTGAACCCTGCACCAGTAATTGAGTGATCTCTCAATTTTTAAAAGAAGCCTGTACCCACGGGGTAAAGTAATTGTCTTTAAAATGTCACTGTGCTGCTGTGAGTTGTCTTCTTTCCAGAAGGGTGTCAGGTGAGCCCAGAGAGCTGAAGGCATCTTCAGCAGGTTTGCAGACCTGCTGTCAGGCTGGAGGTGGCCTCAGATGGGCAGAAGGAGAGAGAAGACACAGAACATGACAAACCCCTAAATGCTTAGCTTCTCCCTGAGCGTCAGAAGGCGAGTAGGAGGAGGGTGGGAGCATGTGGACTGAGTCACCCAGCAGACTTCCGTGTGTTTGGGTTTTATTTTAATTATCCACACTGGGAGCCTTCAGGAAACCTCCCACCTTTGTGCTCCTCCCCGCGCTCCCCTCCAGGCACCAGCCCTCAGCGAGAGCCCTGGGCTGGCATCTCTCTGGTCTGGCGTCTCTCCAGGCTCAGAGAACCAGTGGGAGATGTGGAGGAGACCAGCAGCTCCCAGAGAGGGGAGGCAGGATGACATCTGAATTTGGAGGAGCTGAGCTGCAGAGGAGGAACAGCGCTGTTGTGCAAAGCCCATCACTGAAAAAGCCAGAGGAACAGTTCTTTCAGGTCGCAGAGTCCAAAACTTTAAGCTTTGGAAGCAGCAGAGTTACTTTGCCTCCTGCTGGGGGACCACCAGGGTGTATGTAACTCATTTGAGGGCTGGGGAAGGGAAAAAATCATCACTTGGGATCTGGAATTCTGGGGAGAGACTAGGAAATTTGTACAAACAGGCAGCACGAGGGATTATCAGATGGGATTATCAGATCCAAAATCATCTCATTCGGGGCACTTGGGAAGTCTGGGAACAAATTCAGACTTGGCAGAGTTCAGAAATGATCTAAAACCGCAGATGAAAGTTCAATACCTCCACATAATCCTTGCAGCAGAAGCGTCTGATGTCTGAGCTGTGCTCACGGCTGGAGGGCGGTGGCTGAGGGGAAGATTTGGTGCTGAGTTTATCCCTTGTGTCCCCCGAGGTCCCAAAGCCAGCCAAGGCTCCTCTCTCTCAGCAGCCCTAGCTGAGGGTCCTGCTTTTGCTGCCCAGCCCTTGGGCTGGTCCCCCGGCCAGCAGGAGGGTGGCACAGGGCGGCTCTGGCTGTCCATGGAGCTGCTGCCAGCAGCCTCCCAGTGGGGAACTGGGGAGCCATATGGTGAGTAGGGATGAGAGCATCTGAGCAGGGTGGTGGGCAGCAAGGAGGGACCATCTCTGCTCAGCCCAGGAGCTTGTGAGGGGAAAGATTCCAGGCCTGGAATACGGGGAGCAGCGCTGTCCTGAGCTTGTGCGCATATGGCAGAGGACTTCATACACAATTGTGAGTCACTGAGAAATGAAATAAAAATAGGTTTTGCGACTATGTAAAGAAATTAGCAGGTACTAATTAATCAGCATGCTGGATATGGCCCCGGGGGAGTGGCGTGGAGGGGCTGACAGGCAGGGATTGCTCCTCAGCTTACTGTGAGGGGCTCCCAGCACTGCCGTGTCCAGGGAGTCAGCAGAAAGGATGAGAAACCTGGGATGATTTCAGCTGAAAGGCTCTTCAGATATTTCCTAATGCTGTTTGTAATGCATATTTTTTTTTTTTTCCTATTTCAGAGGAATTAAATTAATTTTAGAAATGGCACTATAACTATTTTCCTGCCTCAGGGACCATTTGTTTTAAAATCATTAAAGATTTTTATATGACACTGCACTGACATTTGATGTGAATAAATTAAGGGAATTAGTCTAAAACTGCGTTCTTTCTTTGTAGCCTTCCCGGCAGAGATCTGCAGACACGAACCTTTGGCCAGGGCCGGCGGAAAGTCAGCGAGGGGGGAATGGAGCCCCGTGCCTGCACAGCCCCCCCGCCCCAAGCGCTCCCCTCGGGCTGGAACCGGGAGACTGGAGCCAGCAAACAACCCCGGCCACTCCTGACCGGCATTCCTGACCACAGAAACCGGGCCTGCCTGGGACTTCCCACAGCTGGCACAGGAATGGGACCTGTCTGGGGCTGGGACACAGCCCAGGGAGATGCTCCAAGGGTGTCAAGCAGACCGTGTTCCCAGCTCCACACTGCTGAGGCCACGGCCAGCCCCAGGGCTGGGTGCGGGGGACAAGGAGCAAGGTGAAAGATGGAGAGTGCAAGGTGAAGCGTGAAGGATGCAGGTTGCAAGAGTGCAGGATTCAGGATGCAGGAGTGCAGGGTGCAGGATTCAGGATTCAGGTTGCAGAGTGCAGGATTCAGGATGCAGGGGTGCAGGATGCAGGAGTGCAGGATTCAGGATGCAGGAGTGCAGGATTCAGGATGCAGGGGTGCAGGATGCAGGAGTGCAGGATTGCAGGACTGCAGGATGCAGGAGTGCAGGATTCAGGATCAGGGGTGCAGGAGTGCAGGGTTCAGGACTCAGGATGCAGAAGTGCAGGATTCAGGATGCAGGGGTGCAGGAGTGCAGGGTTCAGGACTCAGGATGCAGGGGTGCAGGCAGTGTGCAGGGCCCGGGCAGCCCCAGGGTCCATCCCATCACCCACAGCCCCGGTGTCGTGTCGGGACGGTGTCTCCCATCCCGCAGAGGGACGGAGCCGGGGCTGTCCCGGGCCGTGGCCGCCGTGCCCGGTCCCTTCACCACCCGGAGCTCTCGGCAGATCCGGACAGCAGGGAGGGAGGGAGGGAGGAGAGCTCGTCAGCCTCCCTGCTGTCACCTCACACTTGTACAGCAAAGTACTGTTAATAATAATTTAAATGCTTTGGTTGTCAGTCACTGCTCTTTCTTTGTAAATGTTACTCATTTCATAAATAAATCAAAACCTGCAGACCCTAGGTTTTCAGAAACTTGAATGCTTTTGTTAAAATTGTATGAAGCAAATTCACAAACACATGATTTATATTATCTCAGCATAGCACAGGAGATGATAGAATATACTATTTAAATTAACTTCTCTCCCAACAAATGAAATCAATTCTGTTCTTGGGTTACTTTTCATCTGCCTTTTGTCTTGTTGCTGAATCTTTTCTATTTCTTTCACTCATTCATCTATTGTGCCCTTTCCTTGATCTGATAGCATTAAACATATAATTAAGTCATAAAGGAGGGAACTGATGAGTATAGCAGATGGTAATTGCTTCCTACATTTGAATGAAATGATATGCATTGCTACAATTTACAGCTCTCGCCTCATATTTTATTCAGGAACCTTTTATCTCTTTTCCTGCAGAATTATTCTGCAATAAATTTAGACATCTTATCAATAGCTTGGGTGATAGTAGCAGAAACAGGAAAAAACTGAACTTTGTGCATCTTAATGTATAAAATAATTTTCTGCAATAATTGAATTATCTACCAGCAAGTATCATATATGGAACCTGTCTGACTTGGCTGTTTTCTGTTTAAAAGCTCCTCCACAATTAAAGAGGAAGATTGTCTTGTGTAATTACAACTTTGTGAACTAGAAAGGTTCTGGGAACCCAATCAAGCCCTGTCTCTTTTGGGGGAGTTTTATCTTTCAAGGCTCTGAGGCTGCTGCTGAGTCCAAGGTGAGTTCAGGGTGCATTCCATATTCCTCCACACTTAGAACTAAAGAAAAAAAAAATCCAAACCAGTAAAAACTTATTTCCTCTGCAAACTAAGACCACCAGGCAGTCCCTGCAGGGCCTGAGGGTGCTCTGCCGTGAGCACCAGCAGCCCCCAGCCCTTATAAGAGGCTTTTTAGAAGTTAGCTTTTTGTTTTTCATTCTAACTTCAGGGCCAAGAGTCCTTAGTTCCATTGATTCAAAATCTGCAGGGAAAAAATGGCTCTATCTTTCTTTTTTCATAAGTGATGGGGTGGAAATCATACCACTACCTTGGGGATAGCTGTGAAACAGCCCAGGAGGAGACCCCTGGGTTGGGGATGGTCAGGTGGAGCTCTGCAGAGTGGAAGGATGGTCCTGGGGGCAGGACAGGTCCCAGGGGGGTAAGGCAGTTTCTGCTGACACTTCTCAGGATGGGAGTAGATGTGGCCACACGTGGTCATGGGTTTTTTTCACAGAAGACTGTTATAATAATATGAAGTGCAGCAATACTGTCAAGAAACTGCTCTTTATGTAATTTCCTCTGTTGCCTCTTATATTGGGTTAAAAGCCTGATGGATAAGAACAATTCCCTGGTGCTCAAGGTCTTGGCTGAGGCACGGGCAGGGGTCACCACACTGGGCAGCAAACCCATGAGCTGGCACCACACGAAGCTCCTTAACTCCCCATGGCTCCCCTCCAGAGGAGCCAGGCAAGGCAGAGCTGTCAGTAATCATTTCTTGAGTGATTTTTAGGAACCCCTGACTCCCTCCCCGATTGGTTTTAATAAAGAGTTACCACTCCCTGAGCTTGCTCGGGAAATTGTCACCACCAGTGAGACAGGCAACAAACATCTGAGCTATTGACAGAATGGGGAGGAAGGCACTCGTAGTGGCTGTCAGAGACAAGTGTTAGCTTTTTCCCCTGAAATTCAGGGGTTTGTTGCTTGTGGGTGTGCAGGCACATCTGTGGGACCCCCCCAGAGAGCCCAGGGGGGGGCTGGTGACACCCCCAGACTGACACATGGCCATCACCGGGCAGATGGGGTTGAACATGACACAAAGGATACACAGCCTTTGATGAAACTTCACTTTGCTTAACCTTCAGCTGAGGAAAAATCTAATCATAATGGTGAGTCCCCCGTTAGCAGAGCAAGGGGGGGACCAGAGTAATTCAGATTTGGGGAGCTGCCAGGCTAAGTGCAGAGCTGAGTGTGGTCAAGCTGCTATCGATGCCTGAGAGTTTCCAATTGCTGGTAATAGACTGGGGAAAAAAGATAATGTGTTTGATCGACCAGCAGGGACAAATTTCATTTAGGGGATCAATAACAGTTTATTCTTGACAGAGCGGAGGGACCGCATTTATTTTTTTCGCTTTGATTGAATAAATGTTTTCAATGAGGCTGCAGATGTGAAGCAATCCTGCCCGTGTCCTACCTGGGGGCCCAGGTCGTGCTGCCTGTGTCCAAGCCCTGGCCCAGAGCCAGGGGCTGGAGCTGCAGACAGAAACTGAAGTGCAGTTTGTTACCCCAGCAGGCATGGGAAGTGCACGGGCTGGTTTCCTGACTCCCAGCAATGTGAAATGCCAGAGCAGGACATCACTTGGGCACATTTTTCAAAGGTGGGTAGAAAACGTAAGATTTTTTTCCTGACTTTTTTTTTTTTTTTCCCTCCCTGTATCAAGCGTAATTCCTTCCAGTCCCCGAGAAGATCTGTGGGAGGGTAAACACGCAAGAGGAAACAGCTCCAACTCCACTAACATATGTTGCCTCCTCTCCCAAGCAGCCACCACATCTCCCCACTCTGCTGCAGCAGCAGGAGGGACTGAGGGCAGGCTGGGAGGCTCTGCAGGTACCACGGCCCTTGCGGGGGCTTCTGCCGGGGTCACACGGGGTGAACTGGTGGCATCCCACCTTGTCCAACCTACCCATCACCAAGTGGATGCCACCTCAAAACCATTTGACACTTCTGCCAGGCTGCACTCCAGGATCTTCAAAATCCTCATTAGTTCCCCCCTGGAGCAGACCCACCCTCTGGTGGAAAGGACAGAGCTGGTGCCTGCCTGTTCCCAATCCCTCACCAGACCCATTTCAGGAATATCATGTGGGTGTTCCTGGAGAGCTGCTGGCTTGTCACAGACCCACAGGGTCAACATAGTGACCACGGGTCTCTGGGGGTTTCACTTCTGCAAGAGAAGCTTTTAGTTAGCTGGATGGTGTGTGGCAGCCACCGCAGCAGATCACAGACTCACCCAATGGTTTGGGTGTGAAGGGACCTTAAAGCCCACCCAGTGCCCCCCCTGCCATGGGCAGGGACCCCTCCAACAGCTCCCAGCCCCATCCAACCTTCAACACTGCCAGGGATGGGGCAGCCACAGCTTCTCTGGGAACCTGGGCCAGGGGCTCAGCACCCTCACAACAAAGAATTTCTCCCTCAGATCTCCTCTCCATCTCCCCTCTTGCAGCTGGAAACCCTTCCCCCTCCAGGGTCCCACCCCTCCAGGCCCTTGTCCCAAGTGCCTCCCCAGCTTTCCTGGAGCCCCTTCAGGCACTGGAAGGTGCTCTAAAGTCATGCTTACCTGGCTTTTTTTTTTTTTTTAATCCTGAATTTCCCCCCCCCCACCCCGTTCTGTTGGTGTGTTTTATGAACTCTTTCTATGAGAGGCTTAAAAATCAGATTTGGCTGGTGGCAAATAGTAATTAAGTTCCAGATGACGCAGGTGATGACTTTCCCTTGCAATATGGAGCAAATGCCAATAATAAATGCAGCTAGTTTCTGGCTCCAGATGCAATGAGTGGTTTTGTTAGCTGACTGGCTCCCCGAGGCAAGGGAGCTGCAGTGGTGAGGACCCTGCTCCAGGGAGGGGTTTGCGGCCCCACCGCTATTTTCTGCACGCAGTTTGGAGTTGTTTGAAATGCATATTGTCTGTGTACGTTTCAATAAGGCAAATGCCAAGCAGGAGTGCCGTGGGGCTCCTCCTCTGTCGGATGATTAAGTCCTCAAGACTGGCAGCCAGAGGGTCATTATCAATGGTACTTCCAGGTCAGCGTGTGCGCAGCGGAGTTGGAGGCGGTGGTTGACCTTCTGACAGCCCCACAGGGCACCACAGCTTCCTGCCACAGAAATAACCGGGTCTGATTTGGGCTTGGGTTTTTTTTCTTTTTTGAGGGGTGTTTATTTTAAAATGCAAATATATTATAACATATGTGACTTCAGGATATTCAGATGGGAAGGCAGAACGCATTTCCTCCCCTTCTTTTTCCCCAGTGAATTTCCAACTTAAATGCTTCATGGGGAAAAAGGGAAGGCACGGAATAAGTAGGATGGAATTAACAATAATAATAATAGTGATGAAGATGTCCTACCTTTTCCTCTCTATGATGGTCTACTAACTTTTTGTCAATGACATGCTTGATGCAATGAGTCTTCTTGTGACTGGATCAAGTTGGTGATGTTAACAAAACCCATGCAGTAAACTGCTTGTTGGCTTTGTTTCATGTCATGCCTAATGTCTAGCATAAAAATAATCCATATATGACTATTATTTTGTGCATAATGTACTGCAGCACACCCAAAACTGCAAAGCTTTAGAGAGTCTTCTTTCTTTTGCCTTCAACAAATTGTAAAAAAAAAAAAAGACCTTTTAAAATCCTGCCTATTGCACCTTGTGGTGACCTGACTTAAATGCAGAAGCCATTGGTTGACTTTATTTTCATCCTTGCAGGAAGAACAGTTGTTTATAAAACTCAACAAGCATAAAACAGTGTGCTTCAGGATCGTAAATAGCATTTGAAAAGGTTTTGAGATTACACACTACTGCCTGAAATACTACACGGCAAAATTCTTCATCTTTATTCAGGTAAATGAGGAGTTTTGATCAAGGAATGACAGTCAGGGCTTCAGGATGTGGCTGATAATAACTCAATAAATCAGCAGTGCTGTGAGCTGGTGGTGCTCAGCTTCCTCCCAGCACATATTCAGTAAGCATTTAACTGGCAGAGGCTGTGACACCCCCGTCCCCCATCTCCCTGGCGGGGGCTGTCACCAGAAGCAAGACATCAACCTGCAGCTGGTCACACTGGGGCAATGCTCCTGCGGGTCTCGTGGGTGCCTGACCAGTCGTTTGACGTGCTGTCTGGAGCCCTAAATGCACTGAGCAGGCAGAAGAGAAAGTGCAGCTGTTTGTGCGTGTGTTTATAGAGAGACTCAGGACACTGGACCTGGAGCTGTGGGAGCTGAGTGCGTGTCAAAGCGTGGTGCTGGAGGAGCTGGGGAAGGGGGGGCTGTCTCCGTGCACCACTCACCAAGGGGTTGGCTGTGGTTGTGTAAGATGTCTTCCTGCAGCAGATGGTGTGCTATTTTGGAGCCTGTATCCTTATTTCTGGTCCATTTTCCGCTGTGGCTCCCAGTGATATTTTTACACGTTCCTGGGTGCAGCAGGAGCTGACACCCTCAGCCTGTGCTGGGCCCTGTGAGTACCTGGGGTGGGTGAGCAGGAGAGAAGGGAAGGTGCTTAGGGGTGGCCCAGGGTGATTTTGTTACCAGGGGGTTTGATCCCGTGGTTAATGGAACAGGAGAAGAGAGGTTCCCAGCCACGGGCATCCATGGGCAGTGGGCATGTGGAGGGTCCTCAGCCCCAGGGAGGCAGAGGTGGGCACCTGTTGATATGTTTAGTGCTGATCCCCTCATCTCTGCCCTTCTAAGATGAGAAGAAACATAGACTGGATGTGTTGACCCAGCCCTGGGTGAAGGCTGTCCCCAATCTAGAAAGTGCTTGACTTTCCTCTGGCCATGGGGCTCCACGTCACATGGAGAAAGAGCCAGGCTGGCAGGAACCTTCTGCTCAGACTCCACAGGGCACCAGCTGCTCCCCAGACACCCTGCACAAGGTGAAACTGGCACAGGGACACACCAAGGGGACAGGAGAGGGACGTGCTGCTCCTCCAAAGGAGTTGAGTTGCCAACATGCCACGGGAAGAGGAGCATCTCCCATTTTGTGGGCACTCTGGAAATTGCTGTGGCATTTGGGTGACATTTTCATTTGTGCTGTGACCCATCACCCCTTACCTGCTCACGTCAAGCAGTGGTGCTGCTGCTGGTGCTACAGACCTCGGGACAACCCGGGAAGCACAACGTGCAGACCCCTTCCTTTTCCAGCTCTGAGCCACCATGGGAAGAGGACTGGCTCCCCACACCGTGGAGTTGTCCCTTGTCCCACAAAGCTACCTCCTGCCACATTCCCCTGGTCACCCTGCCTCGTGCTGAACAGCCCTGGGTTTTTGTTTTGTTTTTTTTTTTTTGTGAAATGAGAAGCAGCTTGGAATCTTTCATGAGTGAGGAAGGAGGTTTGATCACTGGCTTTATTGCACTAGGAAAAAAAAAAAACAACCCCTGCATTCTGTTAATGTTATGAATTAGCAGAAATTAAAAAATCGGGTTGCCTACACGTTGCTTGGAAATTGTTTATGGCAAATAATGAAGAAAGCAGAGCGGGCTGCCCACGGCTGGCTGCTGAGGCACTGTATTGCCTTATTAATTAAAATACAAGTCAGCTTTTCCCAGCACTTGTAGCCCGTGGCTATCCAATGTACTCCACTTGATTGAATCAGGTAGTGGCAGCACAGGCATTTTTTATTTTGTGCTGCAAGGGATAAGAAAAAATGTAAAGCTGTTTTCTGCTGCTTCATTTGAAAAAATATTATTTTGGGACGAAGGTGAGGGAGGCACAGCAGTGGGGTGGGGGTGAGGGAGACCCAGGCTGCAGGGTCTGCAGAGGGGCTGTGTCCCCTGTGCTGTCCCTCTGTGTCACCCCAGCCTGCAAAACCTCCCCGAGACACTGAGTATCCCCAAATGTGACCTGAGCTCCTTTGTACCTGCACTCTGGGGGGGACTGTGGCTCCCCACGTTCACCCAGCAGTGCCAGGGCCACCCCTGCCCCATGTCCCTCAGCACCACATCTCCAGGCTCTGAAACCCCTCCAGGGATGATGGGGACTCCAGCCCTGCCCTGGGCAGCCTGGGCCAGGCCCTGACAACCCTTTCCAGGCATTGAGAAATTGTTCCCCAGCTCCAATGCAGAGTGGCAGAGGGAGGGAAGAGGAAGATGGGGACCTGGAGGCAGCTCAGCAGCACGGAGGGCAGCAGCACTCCAACCCCTTCCCAGGGCTGGTTCGGAGCTGTTATCCTGCAATAAATGCAGAATTATCAGGGTGAGCAGACACCTCTCTGTCCCCAGCACTCTGCTTTGTCAAAACTTGGGTTTACCTATTCAAAATCTATTTGCCAGACTTATCCACATTTGTAGGGACACCTGGAAGGGTCTCCTAGCAGACTTATTTCAGTATTGCTGAAGTACTCACCATATCTTAATATTGCTTATTTAATTCCTTGGTTATTGATTAATATTTATCATTAAAGTATACCAGAAAACACACAGGGTAGGTGACGTGTCACCTCAGCATCAGTGGAGCAACCCCAAGTTATGGAATTTCCTGACTTTGAAATGCTTGATCTTGCAACATTAACATTGCATTAACACTGGGGGGGGTTGCATTTCATTTTATAAAGGCCAGGGGGGAAATAAGCTATTTCCCTGCTGCCCATATTTGAAATCCATGCTCAAGTGAACACTGGGTCAGCCCCTAACCAGATGTAAGTACACAGCTGAGTTATTGGATTTCTTGATGATGAATAGAGATCAGGAACTGCACCTGTCTGCCTGCCGAGAGATTTGCATAAAAATGAAGACTCCGTACACCTGCAGATGGAAAATGTTGATGAATGGCACCGAGTGTGTGTGTGTGAACCCCACAACTCCAGCTTGCAGATAACGTGCTGCAGAGTTGTTCCAAACCCACGTGTCCCCTCCGTGGGAGAAGAGCAAGAGGAGAAGCTGGCAGCCTGGTCCTCCTTAGCTGATCCTGTTCCCTGGCACGGAAATCTGCTGGGAAGTCTCAGCAGCTCTGCCACTGGGTTCAGGATTAGGCCACAAAGTGTGCTAATTGCTGCTTATCTGCTGCTCCACAGCCAAGAGACTTCAGCTGTGCAGAGCTCCAGAGTGGGTCACTGCAGCAGGGCAGTGCAGGAGGTCCTGGAAGGATTTCTTCATTTTGGGGAAGAAATTGTTCCCAATCTCCAACCTAAACCTCTCCTGGCACAACTTGAGGCTGGTTCCTCTTGTCCTACCACTTGTTCCTTGGAGGTGACTGATCTCCCCTGGCTTCAGCCTCCTTTCAGGAAGCTGTAGAGAGTGAGGTTTCCCCTCCAGGCTTTCTCCCAGCTCCATTCTTCTTCTCTGGACATACTCTGTCCCCTCTATGTCCTTGGGGTGGGTCTGGCCCCTGCAGGCCCTGGCAGCTGGAGGAGAAGCAGTGAGGGGAGCAGGACCAGACCCAGGGCCACCCTCCCCTCAGCTTTCTTATTGCTGATGCTAATGAGCAGGTGCCCCTCAGACAGAGACCTCATGTCCCCCACCTGTCCCACTGCCATCATGAGCCATAACCAGGCTTGTGGGTTCTCTTTTCCTTGCTAATATTGCTTGGCTTGAAATTTAGTTCTACCCAAAAGGGGAATGTTTCCAAGTTGATTTCTCACCGGTTTTTATATTCCCTTTAATTTAGAAAAACACATATAAATAGCAGAAGGTATATTTCGTGTGTACACAACCACTTTTCCAATGGCTTCATTATTGTGTGGGAAAGGAAAATAACATATTGGTGGTAATTTTAGCCTCCTTGGTTGTTAGGGAACCAGGCAAGTGCTGCGAGATGTGTTGATCCTCAGCCTGGTGTGGACACAGGGACCAGGGGTAGTGGCTGGGGCCAGGGCTGGGGGGGCTGAGGTGATGCTCACCCCCCCATCCAGGGGCCCTTGGAGGCTCTGCCAACAGCAGGATTGAGCACACTGAAGAATTATGAATAATTAAACATTATTTTGAAATAAACTTCTCCTGCATCAGGGCAGCCCCATACCATGGCAATCGAGCCTCCCCCACTGCTCCACCTCCAATATTCCTTCCCAGGAATGAGCCCTGCTGCACCGATAGTGGGGAGTGGGGTGATGCTGGGGTGCCTGGCATGGTTCCCTGGGCCACCCGGTGTCACACTGCCACCAGCTGTCACCTCTGCTACAGCAGGTCCTGGCCCTGGTGGGAGCAGGGGGGGGCTCAGGGCAGGCAGCCTGTATGGGAGAGAAAGTGCAGAGTGCATGGGGACCTTACAAAAGTAGGCTGGCAAATACTAGTGATAAGTATTTTAATTCATCTCCTCTGACATGAATAGGAACTTTCTCTTACAACTGAATATAAATAGAAGTTGGACATAGCGTTACTATATGAATAAATGAATTAATCAATCAATGACAAAAACATACTATGTAATCAAAAGATTTTTCATGTTAAGATTAATTTAGTGTAATACATGCCTAAATATTACATAAGCCCCCTTGACATTGAATTATAGGGCTTGGGAGGGGAGGGGTGGGCTGGGCGGTGTGGGGAGGTGGGACAGAGCTGGGAAGCAGGCGGCCAGCAGGGATTTTTTGTTTGTGTTCTGTGTGGGGTGAAGGAAAAACCATATATGTGCATTTATACTGCAAACAGGGACCACAGATTTTGGACTTTGCCCTTGCAAGCCCATGAGAGTCTGAATATTCCTGCAGGATGGGGTGCTCTCCCTCCCCGGGAAGCGATGGCAGCTGAGGGCTCTCAGCCCCTCCAGAGCTGGCACGTAAGGCTGCGCCTGCACAAGTTAATTAATCTAATGAGGCAGCTTCTCTTGATACGTTATGTGTTCTCTATGCTTTCTCCCAGCAAATGATCACACATCCTAAAAATATAATCTTCATTCTCCGCTCGGAGTTGTGCTTGGAAGCTGAGGTTAGACAAATTCAGCCTTGAAAGGAAATGCGATTTCCCAGCAGCCAGCGTGGTTAAACATATGGAGCAGTTCCTGGGGAGTGGGCACACCCCCGGGGCTCAGTCATTAAAACCAGATTACAAATCTATCCGACAGATCTACCCTCACCCAGCTTGGTGCTGGACCCTGGTACTACACCACTGCCCACCTGGGCAGCCCAGAAACACAGGTGCTGCCAGGCTGGGGAGCCACTGGGGAGCCACTGGTCCTTCCCCCCCTGCTGTGGATGTGCGGTGCTGCGGGGCGGGGGGCCCTGCTCTTCCCTGGAGCACGCCTGGCTCCATCGGGATGCGGCACAGACCAACAGTCACTCCTCCTCCTCACCTCCCACCCACCTGCCTGGAGACAGCAGGGCAGCCCCAGGGAGGTGGGGGGGCCGGGGAGCAGTAAAGATGATGTGGGGTTTATTTGTTCGGTGCCGGTAAGATGAGACCATCAGGGGAAGAACCTTTTGATTTTGCATTTATGTTGTGTATTGATTTCCTTTAGAGCAGTGACACGGTAATACCTGCCTCGTTAAACTCCGCTCCGCGCTGCAGCCAACGAGGCAGCGCTACGTGTCGGGAAAGGGACTCCCGTGCGCCTGGGACCCGGCTCCCTGATGCTCTATTTCTAATCCGTGCAGTGATGAGGATCAGATTCCCTACCCGACGGGCTCTGGCTGAGGTCAGGCTGGCTCTGCGGGTGCTGCAGGAGGCAAAGGGCTGTCCCAAGTGCCCACATTTTAGAGGGACCGTCGCAACTAAACTTTTTTTTTTTTTTTCCCCCACAACACTTTTCCCCACAATGTTATCTGCAGCACGACGCTCCCACGAAAACTGAAAGGGGAGCTGAGATTTTTATCTGGTCAAAAGCCACTGGGCGAAAGCACCAGGCAAGTGAGATCTGCCGAGGTGCTCTGCTCGTGAACAAGGGGGATGCTCAGCCCGGCGATGCCCCACAGCACAGAAGGTCCCCCTGCCCCCTGCTGCCCCTGGGGACCGTGCAGGTGGCTGCAGGGTGGGCAAGGGCGTGGGGAAGATGGTGGCCAGGGACCAGGGCAGGGGGCGGGCAGGCACGGCTGCAGTCCAGAGCCATGGGGTAACTCTCCAGACAGCGTTTCCTTCCTGTTCCTCGTCAAACTGAAACTTTTTTTCACTTTTTCTTGATCGTGAACGTGCCAACACCCATTTGCGGTGAACGTGAAATTCTTTTTACTGTCTGCAATGCTTTTTGGTTGTGTTTTGTTTTTTTTTTTTATTTTATTTTATTTTATTATTTTATTTTATTTTTTAATTATTTTAATTATTTTTTTTTTCTTTTGTTTTTTTCTTTTTCCCGAATTCTTTCAATGCGCTTCATTTTTTTCAAACTTTTCATGAAGTGAGGGGCGTCTTGTGTACAGGCGGGTGGGGACGATATCTGCGGGGAGGGGATGGAATGACAAGGTTTGATCACGGGAGAGCGGGAATCGGCGGCTGATGCCGTGGAAGGACGAAACCCGATCAGCCAGGAGGGGGAGGAATTGTTCTGTGCTTGGGTCCGGAGCGGCGGGAGGGCGGCCTGCGGGGAGCAGGGTGGGCTGCAGGCCGGCTGGGGTCCCGCCTGGGGTTCTGTTCTGTTGGGGTCCGGGCTGAGTCACTGCGTGTGCTGGGGCCTCCAGCCCCGGGCAATTCAGCGTGAGGGGGACAGGGGCAGGAGCTGCCCCTCCAGGGCTCTCACCCCCATCCTGCAGCTCCAGAGGCTGGGCTGCAGGTCCCCAGCAGGACGCAGGAATTGCAGGGCTCAACCTCGCACCTGCAGGAGGAACCGGCCTCACTCTTCTGTGAATTCACCCCATAACGAGAAACATATGTCAGAGAACATGATTTCCTACAAACCGAGCATTTGCTGCATCGTTTGTGGTTAAGTCTGAATGCAGTCACAGCTGTCACGGGAATTACGGGTTCCTTGGTTTTCATAATTAAAAAGAGAGAGAGGGGAAGAGCGGGAGAGGAGGCAGGAGCCAGCAGGCTGCTGCCACGGGCGGCTTCGCTGCGGGGTGGAGAAGTTCTCCTGGTGCAAACTGGCTGAAATATTCCCTATCCCGGCAGGTTGTGCAGGGACAACCGTCTGCCTGCTTTGGTGATTAATTAAATAAGAGATATTCCAAATAAATAATAATAATAAGAAAAATCAGGCTCCGGTTTTGGGCTCTTGGGAAATCATTACTGACTAGTGACCTCTCTTAGCCTGGATCAGGTTCATGCAGGAGACGCCAGAGCGTGAAGCATAGCAAATATCCATGAGCATGTACAATTACAGGTTTATTAAAGGGAAACAAGGACAATACAGCGAATGGAAAACCCTGCTTTATGGACACAGCGAGCAGGTGTTTTCAGAAAGAACCACCCTGGTGTCAGCAGGGGCTGTGCCCCCAGCTCCATCCAAGCTGTCCCACTGGGGACCAGGCTGTGGAAGAGCTCTGATGCTCCAGAGTCCTGCCAGCACAGGAGATGTTCCACCGGGGCCCTGCGCAGGGTGGAACTGGGAAGGGATGGGTCACCTCTGCCCGGGGAAGTGCCTGGAGAGAAAGAGCTGGCTCGGGAGGGGGCTGGCTTGTGTGCACCAGCTCAGAGCCAGCACAGAGAGGCTTCTTCATCGAGGTCACCATCCCAGCTGCCAGGGCTGGAGGAGTACAGCACTCCTCTTGCCTTCTGACGCTTCTCTTGCTCCTGATCAGTGCCATAAACTGCAGAAAGCTCCTGGGGACAAAACCCTGGGGCAACACCTATTCGTAAACACCCTGGGAAATGCCAGACACGACCTTCCTCCTCCCTCTGGCTCCCTCCGTGGAGGCACTTGCTGCTTCTCCCGTGGTACCTCTGCCACAGCATCGTTGCCACCCCCGCCGCCCGCCCGCCTCTCCTCCGGCACTCCCCACAATTACAGCTCCCTGTAATTAATAATGTTTTCATGAAGGGCATTTTCCTTGCATTGGGAAACAACTGCAATCACACTGACTGTATATCAACCAAGATACAAGTCACTCGGGGAATAAAGCGAAGATGTAATTGAGGATCTGCTATTTATCACCCTTTGCAGGGGTACGGAGCACACCACGCTGGTACTTTTGACACATGCTCTTCTCCAGCACTTGTTTCATTGTCATCAGATTTTTTTTTTTATTTTTTTAAGGAAATAAAATATCTAACTACTTGCAGAAGTCTCTTTGACTTTCACTCATGAGCGTGCTGCTTATTAGTGAGATGAATTTATAGGTAATGTGCTAGTCTTTTATAATCATCCTTTTACAGGCAGACACCATCGGGTTTTCATAAGTAGTGACATTACCCATCACAGCTTTAAGTAGAAATCCGAGTGCAGAAATGTAAATAACTACTGGATTTTAATGTGTAATTAGTGATGCGAAACCTTCGTTACAATATTTAATTACAAAAAGTGGGTGTTTCTCCACACTGGCTCTGAACCAGCGCACTCCAGTCCCCCCAGCACGGGCAGAGCTGCTGGCATGGAGCTCTGCCCCAGCTCCTAGGGTGGAGGGAATGGTTTGGGGTGTTCCTGCATCCTCCCTTTGGGCAGTAGCCCCAGGAGGAGGGAAAGGCAGTGCTCTGCCTTCTCCCTGATCCCATTCCCTGCTGAGGATCTTTAATTTTGCCTGGGTGGATGCAAAAAGGGTGTTTTGAGCTGGGTGCAGCAGTGGGGAGTGAGCAGTGTGAGGAGCACAAAATACCTGAGAACAAGGGGTGTCCTTCCCAGGGCTGGTGCATCCAGGAGAGGAGCAGGAGGTGGCTGCCCAGCTGTGAATAATCAGGAGGGAGGGAAACTCAGCAAGGATGGTGAGAGAGGAAGGGGCTTCAGAGGCAAACCCTCCATGGCTGGGAGGGCTTGGGTGTGTTCCCGGAGTGCTGATCCCTGTTCCTCAAACTTGGGAAGAAGTTGCTGGGACCTGAAGAGGTCTTTGACTTTTTTTTTAGGGCTGGTAACAGCTGACCAAAGGCCAGGTATTAGCTGGGCAAATACAGGCAAAACTCTTTTTGCATAAGAAAAAGTTGCAAAGCTCCCCAGAACCAGCGGTGGGGAGGCATTCATTGTGTCACCCACATTAATTCAGTTGGCACATTACAATGTTAAACTAAATGACATTATTACAAAGCTGTGCTAAGAAGTGTTGACAGGTCCATATGGTAATTTTACAATGTATAATGAACACACAGACTCCTTTCTTGCAGAAATTTATAGTTCAAATCTATACCCAGGATATCCAGTTTTATTTCCAGAAACTTAAATTGACTTATTACGATGTAGTGAATGTATAAATTAGTTCCAGTAGTTAAACTGAAGCATTTCCCTACAGACTCAATTAGATTCATTAATCTACTGTGTAGACCTGTAAACGGTCCATTGTTCTTTTCCCCCCCAAAATGTCAAAAACTATTTCTCTAACTATAAAATATTTCCTACAAAAACTGTTTTAAATGGTAAGAATTATTTAATATTAGGAACCCAGATCCACAAATTATTTCAGTGCCCTTGTTCTTCAGAAGAAGAAAAATAGGGTTCAGCCCTCGCCAGATAATTTAATGGGACGGAGGCTGGGCTCACTCTTCTATTAAGCTTCAGTGCTACCAACATAAACCAGATCTGTTTCCACCCTCATCCTGGAGGAAAAAAAATATGTGTAAAGGGGATCCCTGGGTGTTTTTGTAACCAACAACACATGTTGCTCTCCGTGTTCATGGAAACCTGGACGCTGTCTAGGGTCAGCTGCCTGGCAGAGCTGCACCTTCTGCCCAGGTTTCCATCAGGTGTGAAAAAAACCCAAAAACTGTTTTCCTAACTACTGGTCACTCACACCAGCAAGCAGAAGTATTTCTTCTTGTGGAGTAGGAGTGTGACCTGGCTCTGGGAAAACTCATGTGTTGGACAGTAAGTTTCCAGAGGACCCCAGGAGCAGCTTTGGGACGTTTGGAACAATGGCCTTTGTCTGGAGGCCTTTGGTGCTGCTCTGCTCTCTGCGTTCAGCTTTGGTGCTGAAACAAATAAAAACGTCCCCGGGATTTTCTGTGGGGAGAAGTGAAGAGCTACATGACATCCCAGGGCATTGCAGCAGGGAGAAGTGGGAGACACCAACACAGAGCACCCGGTTCTTCAGGGGTGAGGTCAGGTTTGCAGCAGTAACAGTCATAAAACTTTGTCTGTGTCTTTTACTCTCAACGGATTTTATATGGGAGTTGCTGAGAGAGGATAAATAGGAGCTGCTGGCGGGGGTGGAGAGACATGAACAGTGCCTGGAAATCAAACCCTGTGAGTCAGAACTTCCGGCATCAGCAGTGCCAGGATGAAAATACCCACTTTGTCCAGCACAGAGCCTGGGGCTGGCACTGGGGTGGGGGGGCTCTTGCAGAGAGGGGTGGGATGGGNATGATGGCAGTGGGACAGGTGGGGGACATGAGGTCTCTGTCTGAGGGGCACCTGCTCATTAGCATCAGCAATAAGAAAGCGGGGGGTGAATTGGGTGGCCCTACAGGGACCAGGCTCTGTGATGCTCTGGTGATGCTCTAATGATGCTCTGGTGATGTTCTGATGATGCTCCAACAACGCTGGCACCAACAGAGCCACCGTGCCCAGCATCACGCTCAGCCCCCAGGGCAGGGCTGGGGGCTTTGGCCAGGCACTGTCCATCCCCAAACCCTCTCCCAGCACTTGGCATGGTTGGTCCCTGTAGGGACACATCAGCATTTGTTCCTCTGGAACTAAAATTACTCCTGCCATGGCAGGAGCTGAGCGCGGGCGCCGCAGCTCTGAGTCACCCCCGGGATTTCTGTGGAAAGAAAGTGAACATTGATGGAGGGAGCCTGGGGCCTGGGGCCTCTGCTGCAACACAATGGGGAGATTGTGGGGGCAGAATTCCAAGGAAATAATCTGGAAAATATTTAAGATAAATGTGAAGAGAGTGGTGGGTTTACACTTGTTTGGTTTTTTTGTTGGTGTTTTTTTTAGTTTTTGGTTTTTTGTTTTTTTTTTCCTGGGTGAAGCTGTGGAGAAGATCAAGAGCAGCCACTGAGCTGTTGGAAAGGCCTGTGGCAGCTGGGAGGCTGGAGGGGTCCTGGGGGAGATGCCCCCAAGCTGCCAGGGGCAGAGGGGCAGGGGCTGGCTGCTTGGCTAACTGTGCCTGGGAAAACAAGGTTATTTTATAAATATATCTAGGTACAAATATACAAACATACAGACATACAAACACACACAAAACCAAATGTGGAGTCAGTCTGGAGGCCACAGAGATAACTGGAGGGCTGGAGCAGCTCTGGAGCCAGGCTGAGAGAGTTGGGGGTGTTCAGCCTGGAGAAGAGAAGGCTGCAATGGGGAGACCTTAGAGCACCTTCCAGTGCCTGAAGGGGCTCCAGGAAAGCTGGGGAGGGACCTGGGACAAGGGCCTGGAGGGATGGGAGCCTGGAGGGAGAAGGGTTTCCAGCTGCAAGAGGGAAGATGGAGAGGAGATCTTGGGGAGAAATTCTTCGGGGTGAGGGTGCTGAGTCCCTGGTTGCCCAGGTTGCCCAAGGAAGCTGTGGCTGCCCCATCCCTGGCAGCGTTGAAGGTTGGATGGGGCTGGGAGCACCCCGGGCTGTGGGAGGTGTCCCTGACCATGGCAGGGGTGGCACTGGATGGTCTGTAAAGTGTCTTTAACTAGTCCTTAACTCTATGAAATGCACCACAACACACCCCACAGGGAACATTTTGGTTTCTAGATGTTTGTCCAGCAGTGCCCATGCCTGGGAGATCACCCACCAGGGGTGGGGTCACAATCTTTTCTGATCTCCCTGCCTCAGGACACATTGTCCAGGTTGACTTGGGCTCCCAGAACCAACACAGACCCTCACGGCTCTTCCACCTGCTTGCTCACAGGAGGCCGTGGATACGCTCCAGATTAAACCCTGTCCCAGAAGAAACGATCCAGCCCTGGCACTCGGAGGGGGTAAGTTTGGAGACCCTCCGGGCACACCCACTGCCCCGGTGGTTCACAAAAACAGTCTGAGCCGGCCGGGCCCTGACGTCAAAGCCAGGGCTTTATCAATGTCACCTTTATGTTAGCAAACAGATTAAACGCCTCTAATATCTCCCATAATGGCATTCTGTATGGTCGAGATCACACCGGCGATAGTATATTTGATACAGTTGTAAACCTTGAAAGAATAAGGGCTGCCTAAGAGAATAGCTTTTTCTAGCTTAAACACATTACAGTTGCGAGTGTAAATCACTTGTCAGTTGATGGCAAATGTAACAGTGTTATAATCGGAGGAGAAAAAAAAAAAAAAAAGGAAATAAAGTGCAGATAATCTTTTTCGCCATTTTCCTGGCAGCGGCGGCGTTGGGAGAGTGACAGCCCTTCTCTTGAGTGGCAGGTGTCCTTTCAGGCGCCTCGGAATCACTATCTGTGCAGGCTGTTGAAATGCATATTTCCATCCTTATCGTAAAGGAATGGATGGGCAAGATAGGTGCTGTTAACATTGCAAATAGCTCCAGAATTATTCATTGTCAGCTCCCGGGCAAAGAATAGGGGGGAAAGTTTTATTATTCACGGCGCACAATAGCCGGGTGCTTAATGACTCCCCGCACCTTGGCAGGATCGTCTGCCGACTTCAGGCGCCCGCGGTGGGTGACACAGGTCTGGCCAAGTGTTAGAGCAAGATCATACGTCCCGGGCCCATTTTAATTTCTAATACATTAATCTTTCCCTCGCAGATGCACAATGAATATTCCGCAGCCCCTTGTTTGTCAGGAGCTGTGTGCCTTTCATCTATTCAGGTGGTTTCATTGACTCTGAAAGCGCTCCTCAAAGGCCTGATCACTCAATGACAACCGGGGCACAATAGAGGGATCCAGGCCCCCCCTCCGTGCCCCCCGGCTCTGGATGGACACGCTGACACCCGCTCCCGGGGGAGTCCCGGGCGTTATCGGGGGGGGATGGGGCTGCCGGGGGTATCGCTGCTCCCCAGACGCTCCGCACCCCGCCCGGGGATGCTCTCGGCGTGCCGCTGCTCTACACGCACCCCACCATGCAGGTTTAGTTTTAATCCTTTGTCTGGGCCTGCTAATTGCCATTGTTTTAAGTTCATTATCCCCAGGCACGCGTTGTCAGAGCCCCGGTCCCCGCGCTTGTAAGCGCTGTCCCCGCTCCGTCGGGCAGAGACCCTGCCACTGTCACACGCGTCCCTGCCGGTGCCCAACAGCCTGCTGACACTGCTGCGAGTCCCTCCTCGGCTCTCCCTTCCTTGGTCTCTGATTAATTAATGAAGTAGCAACCCCTCAACGGCCAGGGGGGCCCTCACCGCCGGCTGTGCTCGTTCTGCCATCCCGTGCCCACCCCGACCCAGAGCTCAGCCCCGGGCATCACCCAGCACCTGGGACTGGTGTGTCCCATAGCCAGCTGGCCCAGATCCTGCTGCCCTGGAGGAGAGCACCCGGAATAGGCAGGGCCATGGTCAGCATCTCTGCTGGGCACTGCAACCATCCATGGACTATCCTCAGTCCTGAGATCCTCCTTAAGTGAGGGAAAACAAATGAGATTATCCAGTGCCACTCCCTGCCATGGGACACCTCCCACCAGCCCAGGGTGCTCCCAGCCCCATCCAGCCTGGCCTGAGACACTGCCAGGGATGGGGCAGCCACAGCTTCTGGGGGCAACCTGGGCAACCAGGGACTCAGCACCCTCACAACAAAGAATTTCTCCCTCAGATCTCCTCCCTTCTTGCAGCTGGAAACCCTTCTCCCTCCAGGCTCCCATCCCTCCATCCCTTGTCCCAAGTCCCTCCCCAGCTTTCCTGGAGCCCCTTCAGGCACTGGAAGGTGCTCTAAGGTCTCCCCATTGCAGCCTTCTCTTCTCCAGGCTGAACACCCCCAACTCTCTCAGCCTGGCTCCAGAGCAGAGCTGCTCCAGCCCTCCCAGCAGCTCCAGGGCCTCCTCTGGACTGGCTCCAACAACTCCATGTCCTTGTGCTGGAGGCTCCAGAAGTAGCTCCAGGTGGGATCTCAGCAGAGCGGAGCAGAGGGGGAGGAACCCCCCCAACCTGCCACCCCTCTGCCCTGGCAGAGCCCTGAGCCCTCAGGGCCAGGGACCCCTTCCCTGTGCAGCAAACCCCAGGACACCCGGGATGTCCCATGTCCCCAGGGCTGCAGCTCTTCCTCCAGCACACGGGGCTGGCAAACCCCCTGGGCTGCAGGCTGCAGCCAGGCTGGCCTGTGCTCTCAATAAAAGCTCATTAAGAAAAGATTATGAACATATAACAATACATTTTAAGTGCGCGGCAATGATCCATAAAATTGGTGTGGCTAATTAGCAGATCAAATCTCTACGAGAACTGGATCACTTTAATATCCTTGGGTAGTTTAATTCTGTAGGTATTTTACTATCCACACATGTTTGGTGAAATTAAATAACAGTATAAACGTTCGGTGGGATTAAGACAACAGTAAAATGAAACCAAACAAAATGAGTTTATTTTGCTAATAGAATAACAGACAATCCCAATGTTGATATAACATCACACAAAATCTAGAGCAAACATAGTCTGAATCCCAGTCTCATTTCACATGTAATTAACCTTTCTCAATCAAGCTAAACAGCCCTTATACCTCCTCCACGCTGCCTGGGCACCCAGTTCTCCTTGGCAGGGAGGAGGGCAGGAGCCAGGGCAGGGATCGTGCTTCCCACTGGGATGGGCCTGAGACCCTCTGAGCCCTGAGAACCCCAAGCAGGAGAAAGCTGGGAATGGTTCAGACACCTGGGAAGTTCTTGAGGAGTTTAGGTCCCTCAGTAGATATGTTTCTCTTTGGGGAATATAATTTTTTTTTTCCTTTTCCTTTTTTTACAGTCTCTGAAATGAGCATCTGGACAAAGCTGCTCCCACAGGTGGGCTTGAATCTGCACTCTTTGCACAGTTCATTACTAAAGAAACCTGTCTGGACATCAAAAAGAACCAGGGTCAATATAATTTTTTTCCATTTTACTTTGGTTCACTGAAGAAAATACCCTGAAGCAATATTTTACAAGAAATAAATAATAAAAAAAGACCCACCCACCCATACCCACACCCTTAGCTTTCCTTCCATCTAAAATTAAAATGCTTAGAAAGGTTTTATTTAGTTTTCAAGGTTTTTGATCTCTCAGCTTGTCAATTAAATTGGACTTTTAGCAGCTGCAAGAAGAAAATGAACCTCAAAGCAGGCAATCATGTTGTTTCTAATATCACCAGCTATTGTTTCTGAATAACAACTCAGTATTTTAGACTCCAATTGCAATTTCAATGGATGAAGAAAACAGTCCCAGGGATGAGAGTGTAGGATCTGCACTTAGAGAAGAGGAGCTGGGGCACGGGGAAGGTCCCCAGGAGGGGCCTGAGCAATCCCTGGAGGACAGGACAAGAGTCCCCAGGGCTGCCAAAGAGCTGCCATCTCCTCCTCCCACCAGCAGCCTCTCCATGGAGCCAGTCTGATGGGATCCATCCCGTGGCATCTGATGCACTCCATTCTGGGTTTTGCTAGACACTGTCCACTCTTTATCATCATGGCCAAATGTTTTTCTGCTGCTAAAATGAAAAGTCGTGCTAATAAACAGTTCTATTTATTTAAGTATTTTTTATCCCTGTCTCCTCCCCACCAGCAGCCCTCTGTTTGTGCTGCTGTTTATCAAGAAACACCATGTGAAAGTTAATAATAACATAATTTAGAGCAATAATTACATTTTTATTCAATAGCTATGGGAAAACACTGAGTTGAATAATGAGATAAAAATGAGTGTCTCAGTCCTAACAGGACATTAATCAACATATTAACTGTGTAGGCAAACTGATTTGAGGCTGTTATGGCTTAATTTGTCTCAAAATCATTATTTTTTATGTATTGTATAATGTACTTTAAAATATGTGTTGGAGTGATTATATGTAGGCACCACAGTGGCACAGGATCACTTCAGTGCTTCATTCTGCCATCACTTACAACTTTTTTTATTGTACCCAGCACAAAGTCCACAGTGTTAGGGAACCAGGCTGGGATCAGGCTAAAATCTCCTACTTTATGGCCTATCCTCTACCAAATATTTTTTTTAGTGTTCCCTCTCCTGAAACCCTTGAATTAGCACATTTTATTTCCCTGGGCAGCCTCCCATTGGGTCTAACATATTTTTTCCCCTCTGGCTTGCTTTCTTGCGAAACTTTTCTTGGTGCTTCTGAACTCTTTGTCCTTAATTTAAGGTTCAGGAATCTGCTGATTAATTTAAGGTTCAGGATTTTTCCCCCAAGGGTCTGGAATGCCTGGAGCCCCCAGGCTTGTTCCAACCATACTGAGGCCACGATTAGCAGTGAAATTTCAGATCACCATGTTTAAACCTTCTCCCCTGCACATTTTCTCTTTTTTCTCTTCCTTTTCTTTGTCCAAGTGCATTCCAGGAGATTCCTGAGGGGTGTTCAAAGTCTGTCCCAAAGATGTGTTGTCTCCAGCTTTGGATGAGTTTCATCCATTTCCCACCCCCCTGTGTTTGGAGGCACATCAGGGTGCTGCTGCCTGGGTGGAACCCTGGGCACGGGGTCTGGGGACCCCTTGGTCTCCAGGGGGTTGGGACTGGCATGGACATCACCCTCAGAGCCTGTCTGTGGGGATGGGGACTGCACACCTGTCCCATCCCTCCTCTTCCCTCCTTCCTGCTGAGGTCTCTCCCTCCCTCCTTCCATCCTTCCATCCTTCCATCCTTCCATCCCTCCATCCCTCCCTCCATCCCTCCCTCTATCCATCCATCC
>JAAWXA010000020.1:576521-606521 GCA_038090715.1 Florisuga fusca
TCCATTCATCCACCCACCCACCCATCCATCCACCCCCGACTCCCCCCCACACCCCTCCCCGCAGCCACCAGCAGGGGACCCCCAGTGAGATGCATGGCCCTGTCAGGACCCCCTGGCTGTGTCAGGTCCCTCCCTGGCTGGGCAGGGTGTGAGGAGTGATGTGTGACAAATCCAGGCGGTGACAGGAACATGTAAATCTTGGGTGTTATCGGCCCTGTCCCGACGTCGGTACAAGGAACACAAGTTGAAGGATTAAGTGCTGGAGGAGGTCTGGGAGCAGGGAAGGTGCTGCGGGCTGGCCTGACGTGCTGATTAAGACACTGACAGAGTGCACAAAACCCCATTTGTTGGCGTGACATGTCAGATGGATGAAGAATCAGTCTTTGTCTGCGCCAGCTCGGTTTTCTTTCAAAAAGCCTTTTAGATCAGCTGCAGGAGAAACAAGGAGGTAAGTAGCCCATTGATTTAATACAAGCAACATGCAAAGTACATAATAATGAAAATCAAAATCCTTTCATGGCATCAGTGAGGGCAGTGAACAATGTGGATTAATGCAAGCTGCCTTCCCCTCAACTTTTACCTCCAGAAGTAGTTTGCATTGTAGAGCTAATTCTCCTTCCACCCATGACTAAACTGTGTACGGGGCTCTACTTTTGTTTGACATCAAAAAGTAAATGATGGAAAATTGGATCCAACAATATGTTCTGATTATTCCTGCACTACAGAGTATTCACTCCATGTGACAAACCATGTTTATCCCACTAGGGAGAGAAGAGGAGGGATACCTCAGGCCTTACAGGCATGTGTGGGGCCATTAAGTTAAGGAGCTGAGTCAGCATGTAGCACTGACAACGACAGTTTTATTTCTCTTTCTCATTATTATTAAGATTTTAATTTGTAAAATCTTAACTAAATATAGTTTTGGTATGGGAGAAACAAAAGTTGTTTTGGTTTGACTGCTTTAGCAGAGGGAATTACTCCAGCCTTCAAGCCCTCCTCCCCCTGTGCTACTATTTACCTCCCCCAGGGTGTCATTTCTCTCCGGTCCCAGAAATTTCCCTTTTTGGTCATTCTGCATATTCAGTCTATAAACTGGCGCACAGGAACTGTCACCAACTTCTTTTGTAATTTGCTTAACTCTTCCCTGTGCAGCAGAAGCACTATCATGCAACCCCACGCCATCCTTCAGGAGGTTTTTTATGTATTCTGCTTTAATTAGTTTTCAGCATGGAGAAGGATGCCAGGTTCCCAGCTACCTTTCTTGCTTTTGCCAAGAAGAGTTGGACCAGATGGTCCTGGAGGTCCCTTCCAACCTGGTGTCCTCTGGTTCTCCTGGGTCATCACATCAAGCCCCCCTCGAGCAAGGGGACAGCTGGGCCCTTCCTGGTCCCAGAGGGATGCCAGAACAAGCCTTGCCCCTGACATTCCTGCCTGGCAAAGCTTTGGGCTCCCTCTTGCAGGCTGGACCCCACAGCAGGGACATCCCTGCCAGTGCCTGAATATGCTTGCACACAAGTAGCAGCATCCTCTGAAATACAGCCTGTAAAAATATGCATATGAGTGTCTTTTAAAGAAAGAGCCAGGTGCCCAGGTGCCTGGCACCATACACAAGGGAACAGTCTTTACCCAAGGCCCTAAAAATCAGTATCTAGGAGCTGTGCCTACTGTACTGATCCATTCTTCACCCACAACCCCACCCTGTGTATTTTATTTATTTGCCTTTCCTTTTTTTTTTTTTTTTTTTTTTTGAGAGAGAGAGAGATTTCTGGCCCAAAGCCTGATGTGCACAAAGGGAAGGATGTGCACATGTACAACAAGGTGATGCTGGGGACCTTTTGAAGGCTCAGCCCCAGCAGGAAGGAGGACTGTGGCCATCCCCAGCTGCTGACAGAGGAGCAGACAGTGTTTTATCCAGCCCGGGTGAGCTGGTGGTGATGGTTGCTGGATGTGTGCTAGCAGCTGGGCACTGAAAGGAGGCAGAGACATGGCCCAGAATACTTCTGCAGTTCATCAGTCACAGCTGGAGTGGGAGCAGGCTGCCTGCCTGCTGCAGTGCACGGAGCCTGGGGGACTGGGGGCAGCAAAGGGGTTATTATGGGGTGGGCTTGCATCGCTCACCTCTTGCTACACACTGAAGGAGAAGAAAAAAATTAACACTGGGGGACTGTTGATTTCTGGCTGTGTTCACCCCCCGTCAGACACAACAGGAAAGTGGAAAACTTGTCGGTGAACACTTGTGCAAAACTTGGAGCATTCCCTGCCGGGTGGAGGCATCTCCTCTGCCTGGCTGTAACCTCCGAGCGCTCCGCACACCGCGGAGCTCCTCTGCGGGTCCCGGCGGGCAGAGAGATGTTCCTGCGGGATCCCCTCTGCCTCCCGGTCTCTCCATCCATCTCTCCGTGCCGCTCTCCTGCCCGCCCGCTCCGCCAAAAGAGGGCAATGTTGCCGTGCGGAAGCGGCGAGCGGGACCCCCGGGATGCTCCAGCTCCGGCCTCAGCCCGGGGGCCGCGCTCACGGCCCGGGGGGAACACACACATCCTTAGAAATGGATCATCCTGGTGTTCTGCTCCTCTCCCAGGGGAAGGGAAGGTGTGTGTGTGTCCCCGGTAAGGGCTGTGGGCACCGGGCAGGGACGGGGTCTCCCAGATCCGGGGTTTAGGGGGTGGGAAAGGTTTGAGGCTCCTGTGCCAGCCCGGGGCCATCGATAGGAACAGGGGGAGAGCGGTGCCCGCGGCGGGGGCTTCCAGGGAATCCGTATTTAACATGGACTTCCTTCACCCCGAGCTCTGCTCCTCATTTCTGGAGTCAAAGCTCTTACACCATCCACCTCATTTCTGCTGCCTCCCCGGCACCTGTCAGCAGCTGTACCTGAGGAAGTCTGTTATTAAAAGAATAATAACTGTATCACAGGTTTCTGGGTATTCCAGGGTAATATTTTCTTTCTCAAATATTCATTAAAAATATATAGATTGCGTTTTATTGAAAGTGGCCTTTAATGAACAGTATTCCTGTTTGCGTACAAGGAGGAGCTTCCAGTGCAATTCCCTGACAGTAATTGTGCTCTGAACAGAGGCTGCACAATAACCCAGTGCAGCTAATGGCTATCCTGTGGATTGAGTGCTCCACTTTTGTCATTATCAGGATACCTTTTAAAATGCAGAAATTAGTTAGGCCAGCAAAGAGTTAATTATGTCCCTGCGACAGGAAGCCCTCAGAGCACATTAATTTTGAAAAATTCTTTGTCTTCGTTACAAAGCAGAAATTCGAAAGACCTTGGCAGGTGATATCAGAGAAGTAGTTACTCAGGGCATCGTTTAAAGAAAAAAAAAAAAAAAAAAGAGGGAGAGAAAGAAAAAGAAAGCAAGCAGCCAGGAGTAGGGGAGGAAACCCTCCTGGTAAGCAAGCTCCTGAGGACGTCTTGGAGCCAGATCCTGGCTTCTCTGTCACTGAAGGGAAAAAACAGGCACCTAGACAGAGTCTTTATGACTGCTCGCTTTCCAGCCTTACTCCTCCTGGCATGCTGCACAGTCTCTAGCTCTCACGCCTTGGCAAAGGGATGTTAAAAAAAAAAAAAAAAAAAAAAGGGGNCTGCCCCCTCTGGGTGCCTGTCCTGGGGCTGGGCTGAGGGCACACACCCTCCTCACCACCTCCTGGGGTGTCCATCAGCACACCAAGAGCCAGCCAAGCCCTCCTGGCCTGCGTGCTGGCGTTGCCACAGGGCTGGCAGGTGATGGTTGGTGGCTGGGCTGATGGGGAGCAGAGCTCACCAGCACCATCAGAGGCTGTGGCATTAAGTGCAGCACGCAAAAAATAAATGAAACACGGTCTCAGCACCTCCCCAAAGCTCAGGTGCCAGGGTGAGTTGGATGGGGTCACAGGGCCTGGGTCTTGGGGGGCCAGGAGGAAGCTGGGCCAAGCCCTTGGTGTTTGGGTGGGAACCAGGGCAGCCCATGGCAGCAGGACCATGCCCAACCTGCCCAAAGTGCATTTAGCAGACACCATGGGCTTTTAAACATGGTCAGCCTGGTTAAATTGCAAAGGCCCTTGCCATCCACACTTCAGGTGGAGATGGCAAAGACTGGGTCGTGGAAGGGCTCTTCAGTAATGGAGCAACCAGCTGCAGCAGCACCCAGAAATTCAGCCCTGCCTCTTTTAATATTAAATGAGATCAAACATGCAAAAAAGCCCCAGTCAACCTTACAAAATAGTTCATCCCCAAAGGCAGCTTGAAAACAAAAACAGAGGCATAAACAACAAATATAACTGCCTCCATGTGGCAGAAATTCCAGGATTTTTTTCCCCTTTTGGCCATGGCTTCCTTGGCTTCAGTCTGCTACTGTGCAGTCACCAGAGCCCTGACCCTCAGAGGTTCAGGGAGTGCCAGGGGCTGGGGCTGGGTTCTCCACTGCCTGAAAGCAGAGTCGGGCTCTGATCAGTGCAGCCCATCCCTCACTGCCAGCACTGCTCAAGGGATGCTGCAGGCTGAGAAACTCAGCATCAGTGTGGGACTCTGTTAGACTGTTGCCTTCAGTGATGGACCAGCAGAACTTTTATTTTCATTAAACCAATGAGCAGCTGTTGGGTTTTTTTATGTGATAGTTTGGTTTTTGGTTTTGTTAGGTTTTTGGGTTTTTTTTTTCCAGTTGTTAGGAAGTTTGTCCCGGCTTATTAGTGAATTTAACACAACAATTTGACTAAATCAGGATCAGCTGAATCATGTAATGTGCCAAATAGTAGCCCAGGCTTTTCCCATTGCAAATTATGAATTCACAGCCTCCCATTTGAGGCAGACGAGCTGATAATAATCACACTTGTGAACACAACCTCTGCAGCAAAGGACAGATTGATCACTGTTCTACCTGGGGTCTGCAGGGAAAAAACAAAAAAACCCAACTTGAATGTTTTGGGGGTTTAATTAATTAATTAGTTTTACAGAAATTTTTTCCATTTGAATTGAATTAGTCAATGTTAAGTGTTAGTATGTGAGGCCAGTGGGTTCAGGGGTCACTGCCATGTCTGTTTCTCACAGGATCAGCTTCCCCAGACACAGGTGGTGATGCTGAGGAGCCAGGGAAGCTCTGGGAGGTCCCAGGCTGTGGCTGCCCCAGCCCCCTCCCCAGGGCTCTTGGGGGGATGTTCCCCCACAGCCTGGCTGGTCCCTGGCCTTCCATCAGGATGGGAAGTGCTGGAAATTTCATCTGTCATTCCTGTTCTCCACTAAAAGATAAACCTGTGTTCCAGGGGAGGACACTGCTCATCCTGCATGTCAGCTTTTGGGCCTCTGTGAAGGTAAATTTATGCACTGCCAATTGATCTCTGATGTGATTGAGCCTGACAGCGAGTCACAGAGACGTGGTGGAAGTTCAGTGAGGGTGGCTGCTGTGTGTTAAGATACACTGACATCCATAAACACGGGCAGGGATTGATAGGATCTGTGGCTGTCAGTCTCCCCGGGCAGAGTCCTCAGCCATGCAGACAAAGCCACAGGTGTCTGTCTGGGGTGGGGGCTCTGCCACCCAACCTCCAGCACAGGCACAGGCAGGGAGAACTGGAAAGGTTTGAGCCCCACTCAGGTCTGTGCAGAACCCAGAATTCAGCTTGGCTTGACAGGAGGTTTCACTGCAGTGCTGTTCATCCAGTGAGCATTGCTTGTGTTGTCTGATGCTCCTGGACAGTTTGCAAACAGAAGTTGTGGTTCTGGCTGGAGTTAGGGACCTGTGGTGGCTAACTGGAGAACTGGTGTGATTTGGGGAGTGAATTAGAAGCACCACACAAGTGTTTGGTGCCAGGACAGTAGGGTGTTTGCTTCATCCTTGGGCTGGGTGAGCAGTGGCCACCCGAAGCAGCTCTCCGGAACGTGGTGAAGCTGCTGGCAGTGGGAGATGAGCAGGCAGAAGGGGTGACATCTCCATGGTGGATAAGCTGGCCATAGGAAGAAAAAACTGGCCCAAGACTCACTAGTCACACTACTCACCAGCCCAAGAGAAATGGGCATCACCCATTGTGTGTGGTGCTTCCCTTGAGGGCTGGGCAGAGGTTAGGAATGTACAAAATTCAGGAGGAAACTCTCCAGAGGCTGTGGAAACGTGCACCTGATGCCAGCTAAACCCTTCTCTCTCCCCACTCAGGGAGCTGAAGGGGGGATAAATGGTTTGAAGATGTTATCTGAGTTCATCTCTAACCATCTCTTCACTGGAGGAGCCTCCAGTGGTCCTTGTTATCCACATCAGATACAGCTCTGCCTGGTGAATGAAAGGGAGGGAGGTCTCATCACAAATTACACTAGTAATTCTTTTCCAGAACTAATTAACTTAAAAGATACTGTACTGATTGCAGAAAAGGTGTTAACAGAAGCTTAAGAAGTTGAAAAACAAAATGAAGCTGCACATGAGAACAGCTCTCTCTTTAATCTCAGGCTGTGATGTACGGAACACTCAGGATGGAGCACACTGAAGCAAAGGATGAATTTCATTATTTTATGTTTGAAAAGCCTCTGTATCTGGGAGAGACATGAGAAAGGAAACACTTGCCACGTTGCTCTTTTCTGCTAAGGAGCCATGAGTTGCTCCTCCAGAGTGTGGGGCCCCTCCTGGGATGGTGACCAGAGGGGGTGGTGGCTTTGCCACCAGGAGAGAGGAGTTTTAATATTTTCCATGAGTCTCTTTTCCCACCTAACAGCCTGGGAGTTTGGGAAAAAAGCCCCAAAACATGGCCATCTTTGAAGGGACCTCAAGGATCATCTGATCAAACCCCATCCCTTTTAATTTGGGATTTTGAGGCACTTGGGATGCTGCTGGTAACTTTTCTCTCTTTCATCCTATTTTTTCCCCCTGTCCCTGCTGCTTTGCCCTCCTCCTGCAGCAATGTCCCTGGGCTCTGCCTGTGCCCCCCAGCCTGGCCCTGGTCTGCACCCAGAGCAGGAAGAAAGCCACAGCCTTGGAGCCAGTGGGTTACATTTTAATATATAGTGGCTAAAATTAGTTTATATTTTAGGAAATTAGTGCTTTTTATCAGCCCATTTACTCTCAAAGCTGCAAAATCCATGAGCTTGGAGTTAATGGTGCATTTCCCTTCAGAACCTGGGTAGGTCTTAATGGGTCAAGGCTGGATCTGTGGGGCCAGAAACACCACCCAGTTCCTCCTAATGTGAGCCAAGAGTGCATTTTCTCCTTTATTTATGGAAATAAATTTCTTGTGGCTTTATTTAGGACCCCAAGCCAGGATTATCTGCTGGCAGACAGGGTGCTGGGGCAGGGGGCAAGGGGCTGAGGGCACTGCCTGTACCTGGGCTGCCTGTACCTGGGCTGCCTGTACCTGTGCTGCCTGTACCTGCTGCCTGTTTGCCTCTGGACACCTCTGGGCAAAACCTGCTGGTTCCTGCACAAGCCTGGCCAGGCTCCTAATGAGACACTAATGGGTGGCAAAGGCAGCTGTGCATAAAGATGAGTTTGTCCAAACATTGTGGGCCATATACCCACGAGGAACTGTTTACTGATAAATCAAAAGTAAATTATTGTTTTCTGCTGACATCAGGTAACCTCTGCCAAAAAATTAACCTGTAAACTGTTTGACATCGTGGAGTAATATATCAAAATGCTGCCAGCATACTGATCCCTCACTATGCTGCTGCAACAAATCAATTAGGCTACCAATTCTGTTCATTAGAATTCATTTAAATCTCAATTAAAAAGTTAATTAAAAGTAAGAGTGAGAAGGAAATCATGTCTAACATTCTTATTAAACTCAAATCACCAAATTAATTTTAAATCCAAATCAGCAATCAGAAGTGGAGATATAAAGAAAAAGGGAAAAAAAACCCCAGTACAGTCTGGTCTGGGAGGAGGGAAGGAGGATGAGCTTCAGTACTCCCAAAGAGAGATTTTCTGGACCATAACGCTGATCAGAGCCTTGTGCCTCGTGGTTCCATCCTATTTTATTTTAAAATATAGTATGTCTGATTTCTCAGATAAATTTGTCTTTGTCAGACTGAGCCTTCAACAACCCCGTGAGTTCAAATAAATCCTGCTCCCCCTCTTTTCCTATTAACTCCCTCCAGACTTCCCTGTGTGGGGGGTGTTTTTCCTCCCCTCCAGCCTTAGAGAGCTTGTCCAGGGAGAAGGAGCAGGTCCCAGATCTCCCTGTCCCCTCCAGGGCTGGGGCCAGGGGGACACAGGGTCAACACGTGTCTCTCCAACCAAGCTGTGATGAAGACCCCTGACTCTTAAGAAATTGGTTTTAATTCGTGCATGGAGCTTTCCTTCCTGGCTGGGAGCAACGTGGGCATCTCCTTTGTTTTCCTAGGGTCCAAAAATAGAGCCCCTTTGGTGGAGAGCATCCTCCTGACAAGCTACAAAAGCCTCAGACTAATTTCCTATGCGGTTCTTGGCACCGGGGTCTGGGTGGAGGTGGGCAGGGTCCACCCAGCCTTTCAGTCTCATTAATCATTTGGCTTTCCCTGGCTGCTTGCAGCATCTTCTGGAGGAACCCTTCTCTTTATTCATTCAGACAACCCTTTGGATTAAACAGAGCCAGCTAAATGTCAAACCAAATCTGAGTCTTGATGCAGATAATCATTTCAATAATATTTCTCCATTTGTGCCCAAACACCAAGGGAATAAAGCTTTTCTGCTGTCAGGTAGTGTAAGACTGCAGTTGGTGTAAATGCTTGACATTGAGCCAGATGGCTTAGCCGTGCAGCAAACATATGTTCAACAAGCAGGCTTGCACACATTGGAATTTTATTATTTTGAACTGGTGAGGCATGCATATTTATTTACTTGACCCCCCCTTGGTGTCACTTTGGTATTAAAACAATCAGTTCTAGAGCATCCCGAGCTGCGGGGCAGCCCTGGTTTATCCAGCCCTCCCCAGGCTCCCAGCAGCATCCTGTCTCCGGGGGGTGGGGAAGGCTCCAGAACCACCCCACAGCCCAGAGGAGTTCCACTTCCCTGGACAAATCTTTACCCTGTGATTATACCGGTAATTTTCCAACTTTTTTAAAAGTCAGAATCTCTCGACAGGTGATTTATTAGGCTCTGTCAAGTGCATCCCAAACATCTTGCTGAGATCACTAAATTAGAAAAAAAATATCAGTGCAAAGGGGAAAAAAATGAACAAGATAAAAAATTAAAATCTTTGGTTGGGGAGAGGGGCAGTCAACCACCTGGCTGGGGAAAGCAGGCCTTTTTTTTAATTTTTTTTTTTTTTCCCCTGGCTGATATTAAATAACTGGACATAAATCTAAGTAATTTCACAAAACAGCACCAGAATGACCCGGGACCCGATCCAGAACTCATTAAAAGCTGTCGGAAGGTTTCCTCTGCCTGGCACGTGCTGTGGGTCAGGTTGGGATCCCGGGGCTGCTCGGGGATTTACGGCTCTGACACAGCCCCAGCAGCAGCAGCAGAGGGTGGGTTTGGTGCTTGTGCAGGGCAGTGCAGGGCCCTGAAGAGCTGTGCTGCCAGCATACAAATGGGAAATACTTGAGGAGGTTTCCTGTGCTCACCACAGGCTGAAGGGAGAGAGCACTTCCCACTGCCCCTGGGGCTCAGCCTCTTCCCTTGGGCTGGGTATAAACTGCAGCGTGTCATCCCTGCTGGGTTTGTGCCCTAAATACTAGCCCACTGCTTACATTTTTTAATGGTTCTACTAATTAAATCCATTGGGGTTGAGAATGCCAAGAGCCCTTTGCAAAGAGGGGTGGGCAGAGCCCTGTCAGGGCAGCCTGGGGACATGGGTGATGCCTCCAGCCCAGGTGCCACCTTCAGCTCAGACAGACACCAAATAACTCAAATGCGTGTCCCGCCCTCACCATCAGAGAATATCAGAGGAGAAAAGTTGCCGTGCTGGCAGCCAGCAGAGGTGAAGTGCCAGAGCAGATGTGATGGTGGTGCAGGCCCATCCTCCGGAGCCCTGCTCATTGTTGTCAGGGGGAGGTTGTGGTATTTCAGCTTCAGGGGGCAAGAACCATCCATTATTTCTGTCCGTAAAGTGCCATGCACATCCAGGATGCTCTTTAAATAGTAATAATAATGATAATAATGATAATAATAATAATAATAGTAATAGCATGGCAGCTCCCGACAAAGCTTTTTCCTGTGCCAGAGCTCCGGTGCTGCAGCACATCACTAAGCAACACGAGTGCAGTAGGATCATGGGGATGCTGCTTCCCAAACACCCAGTGATGGGGCAACAGTGATGGGGGCCAAAGACCCCAAAACCCAAGAGCTGGGCACCAGCTTTGCCCCCCTTCTCTCAAAAGCAGCGATGTCTGTAAAGCAGTCGTCCCTCTCTGCTTCCACTCCATGCCTCCAGGACTGGTTCTTTCCTCTTTTCGCCACCTCTGTACGCCCAGCTCGTCCCTTTATTTCCTTCCCAGCAGGATGCAGGAGCATGCTGTGGCTCTTGGTTTGCAGCCACCAGGGCTGGTGCTGTCCCCTTCACCACGCCTGGGGCACTGCGGTGCTGCATCGCCCGCAGGAACCAGACAGGGTGCAGGTTGGCTGTGATCTGAAAGAGGATTATCCTGAAGATGAGATGAAAAACTCTCTTCTTCCCAACTTCTAAACCTTTGGAGGGACTGCAGGGCACAGACAAATGGGCAGAGTGACAGTGAGAGAGGCGTTGTGGTGGCAGTGGGGACAGATGTGTCGTGTTCAGATGTGGCTGTGTTTCCCCAGCACTCGTTTCCAGCTAATCAGCACTGCTAAGCAGTCAGGGTGATTTATATCTGTGGATAAATCATTCCTCCTCAGCATGGTCTGTCTGGGATTCAGTCAGGAGGAGCGGGTTCCTCCTGGAAGTGCAGGTCAAGCAGGAGGGTGCTTTGGAGATGGCTCAGGGAACTTCAGCAGTGCCCTCAGAGATCACTGGGGCTTCTTTTTGGTCTGAAAGAGGGTGGATTTATGTGAGATCTGAGAGAGAAATTCTTTGGTGTGAGGGTGCTGAGCCCCTGGCCCAGGGTGCCCAGAGAAGCTGTGGCTGCCCCATCCCTGGCAGTGTCTCAGCCCAGGTTGGATGGGGCTGGGAGCAGCCTGGGCTGTGGGAGATGTCCCATGGCAATGGGGTTGGAACTGGATGAGCTTTAAGGTTCCTTCCTACCCAAACCTGTTTGTGAGTCTGATTCTCTGCAAGCACCACATACCTTCAAAAGGAGCAACAAGAAACTTCACCAGTGTGGGAAAAAAACCCAACAAACCAACAAACAAACCACAAACCCGGTGAACCATTTCCAGATCCATTTTACCCCAGCATCTGTCCAGGAATTCGGGTTGCATTAAATCCTAAGTATATTTATTTTCCATTTCCTCAATTTCCCATCCTCCCAGTAGAAAGTTGGTGTGTGTTTGTCTTATTTATCCACTGCCATTCCAAAGAACCTGAGAGTAAGTTGGGGAAACCTTGGGAAGCTCATCCCCTGGCCTTGCTTCTCCCTCACTGCCAGAGCAGCAGGGGCAGTCTGTGGGTTCCTGATCTAGAGGGAGGTGTCCCTGCCCATGCAGGGGTGTTGGAACTAGATGGTCTTTAAGGTCCCTTTCATCCCAAACCTTTCCATGATTCTAGGCTGGGAACAGAGCAGGATCCCCCCCCTTGGTAGCATCTTGCTGGAAAATGCAGGGTCAGTCACCCCTGCCAGCCCTTTTCCTTCAAAAACAATGAAATGGAGCTGGAGTTGACTTAGGATATAGAGCTCTATCCCCTCAGTCATTTTTGTGCTATTTTTTCATAAACTTGTCTGCCTCTCGCTTGCCCTCTGCTCGTGCTCTGCAGGCTCATTTCCCTCCTCTAGCCCTGTGCAAACACCAGCAGAGGAGCTGCTCTGCAGGCAGTGCCTGCTCACCTACACCCATCGTTTTCAAAATCCTAACCTGCATTTGCAGATGGCAGATGATCCCGGGTGGAAGCTCCACCATTCCCACCAGGAGGGAAGTCCTGCAGCCCTGTCCCCATGCTCCGTGCCAGCATGGGAAGGATGGCCCCACAGCCACCCCAGCTCTGACACGGGTGGGTTGATCCCACCACCTCCATGGCCTGGGGCCTCTCCAACAGTGTTCTTCATGAGTGAGGAGGGACCTGATAACTCGTGTTCCTAGGTCGTCCCTCATGAGTAAAGATAAATGTCATCAGAGGTGGGAGCCACTGGGTGTTCTGTGCAACACAGGTTACCTCCCTACGTTTTGTTCCCCATGTGTTTTCTTATGGTTTCATGCATGTGAAAGGGAGAAATATTTGTAAAAAGCTCATTAAAAATATTTTTAACGTGCTTTTTTTTTTTTTTTGACTCCAAAGCAGTAAGTCATTGATGACATGCCTGGCATACCTCCTATCCTCCTGTCTTTTCCCCCAGTTTGCAGCAAAAGTCAACCTTGAGGAGAGGGTCCCAGCTGTGGCTGCCAAGCTCCAGTGTCACCCATCAGGTGACACCCCCAGTGTCACAGCAGTGCTGGAGCTGTGCCAGGGTCCCACCATGCCTCTCCCCTGACCCTAGGCTCCCCCAGAGGGGTTCAGTTCTGTCCAGCACACAGATTTTGAGTTTTCCAGGGATCTGTCCCACATGCATGGTCAATAGAGGCATTGCTGAATTATGCTGATTTAGCTAAAAGTTCAGTCATTCACAGGAACTGAATTAAAAGGTTTTTTAACAGAAAACCAGCACAAAAAAAGGCTGAATTGCAAGAGCAGACGATAAACTTTCCTTAATCTCTCCATAGTTTTTCACAGATCCTCTAGTTTCTTGATGCTGTGTTTAAAAACAGTGTTTTCCCCACCAGAACAATAACATCAGGGACATCTTCACAAGGATTTCCCCAAAAAGGATTTTTCAAAAAAAAATTTACAGCTCCAGTGGCTACATCCATGTCGTTAAGTGAGAACTGGACTTCCCAGTAAAGCAGCAACAGCAGCTCTGAGACCCTTTTGTAACCATTTCAGTGAATCCAGGAGATTACAAACCTGTCTGATAGAGTCAAAACCCCACAGATCCCATTAAATCCCTAAAACAGTTTCTCTGGAAAATCCTGGAGAACTTAAGATGTCCTTCCTGAGGGGCTGCTTGACACAAGCCCTGAGCTGGGCTCCTCGGGGTGAGGTGGGGAAGTGTCTGATAAAATAACTTCTCCCATGACCTGGTGGGGAGGACACTGCTGGGGAGCCATGGCCATGGGTAAAGTTGGGCATTTGTGGAGAGTTTGGTGGTGTGGGTGCCAGGTGCCCACTGGTGGGGCTGCCAGCACTTGAGGTCCTCTTGGCACAGCATGGCATGGTATGGCACACCATGGCACAACACGGCATGGCACAGCATGGCATGGCACGGCATGGCATGGCATGGCATGGCATGGCACACCATGGCACAGCATGGTATGGCACAGCACAGCATGGCATGGCACAGCATGGCATGGTATGGCACAGCATGGCATGGCACACCATGGCACAGCATGGTATGGCACAGCATGGTATGGCACAGCACAGCATGGCATGGCACAGCATGGCATGGTATGGCACAGCATGGCATGGCATGGCACACCATGGCACAGCATGGTATGGCACAGCATGGCATGGCACAGCATGGCACAGCATGGCATGGCACAGCATGGCACAGCATGGCACAGCATGGTATGGCACACCATGGCATGGCACAGCATGGCATGACACAGCATGGCACAACACGGCATGGCACAGCATGGCATGGCATGGCACAGCATGGCATGGCACACCATGGCACAGCATGGCACAGCATGGCACAGCATGGCACAGCATGGCACAGCATGGTATGGCACACCATGGCATGGCACAGCATGGCATGACACAGCATGGCACAACACGGCATGGCACAGCATGGCACAACACGGCATGGCACAGCATGGCATGGCACAGCATGGCACAACATGGCATGGCACAGCATGGCACAGCATGGCACAGCATGGCATGGCACAGCATGGTATGGCACGGCATGGCATGGCACAGCATGGCATGGCACAGCATGGCACACCATGGCATGGCACACCATGGCACAGCATGGCACAGCATGGCATGGCACAGCATGGCATGGCACACCATGGCACAGCATGGCACAGCGTGGCACAGCATGGCATGGCATGGCACGGCATGGCACAGCATGGCATGGCACAGCATGGCACAGCATGGTATGGCACACCATGGCATGGCACAGCACAGCATGGCACAGCATGGCATGGCATGGCACAACACGGCATGGCACGACACAGCATGGCACGGCATGGCACAGCACGGCATGGCACCACCTTTAAGACAGAGCAGCAAAGCAGGGAGGGGATGAGGGAGTCACAGCTTCACAGCATGGTTTGGGGCTGAAGGGACCTATAAGCTCTGTTCCTGCCAGTTGCCCCTGGCATCTCACCCCGGCCCCACTCCAGGTTTCCCACATCCCTCGGGGCCAGGCTGGAACCCCCGGAGCAGCTCTGGGCTCAGCTTCCCTCTGCCCTCAGCCCTGCACAGGGCATGGGGGGGGCAGGGGTCCCACGGGTGTCCCCCTGGGGTGCCCATCCCTGAGGGTGGGAGCAGGGCCGGGCCGGGCTGAGCGGTGCCCAGAACCAGGGAGGAAAGTTTGTAAAGAAAGTACTGAACACAGACTTCCTGGGGTATCAGAGGAAAATTTATGCATCGCCTTTGAGTTCAACTTCTCCATTAAAGCTTTTTCCCTATAATCTAGGGAGTTCTTATCTTGGTGACTTATGATGTTATGGAGGGGCTCATGCATGGAAAATGTCAATAGAAATAGTAACTCTAGAAGGGAAGGGCCTCCTAATTAGTCCCCATTTAGATTTTATGATGGCTTTGAGATCTGCTCATCCTGACAGTGCGCACTCTGGTTACATATTGTTCTAGCCTGAGGGAACCATAGGAAAATCCAGATTTATTGTACCTATCATACCAGCATATTTCATTTGCCATTATGAGCAGCCATCTCGCAATGATGCAGGAGTATTTATTACAGATTAAATTGTAGGACCTGGATGGTTTAGTGAGGTTCTTGAGGTATCATTTATGTCATTAACTGGCTCATTATCAGATCTGCAAATCTCAATTTTTTTTTTTTTTTTTTTTTTGTGCCTCTTGTTTCAGAGCAGGGACCTGTGCTGGGGCTCTGGCAGGCTGTGTGTCCCGGGGGTGCACACACGTGTGTGTGTGGCCAGCCACATGCCTGGGTGCCACGGGGCACCAGCCTGCCCCGAGCCAGGGCTGTGGCTCAGTCCCAGGTGGTTCTGATTCCTCCCCACCAAACCACAGCTCCAAAAGGACAATCTGAGGAAGGCAGTGGCAGGAGAGGAGGCAATTTAACTCTAATTATTTAACAAGTCTATTCCAGGCGTAAGCTTATTACCAAAGGATAGTGGTGAAAGGATATGTTGGATTTTTTTCTTTTTTTTTCCTCCCCCTCTCTTTTATGCTTTATCTGTACTTGGAGAATTATTTGAAGAGGTTTAATCCAGCCTTGATTGTTGTTGTTAATGGGAAAGGAGAATAGGTTATTCTTCCATGTGCTTGGCTCTCCAGAAAAGTCACAGAGAGAAAGGAGCTTCCAGACACTGCCTCTGCTCTCCCACTTAGTGAGAATATTTGAATTTATTGTTCGATTCGGCTGGCGTGTCCTTCCTTGTTGGTATTTGCCCTATTTACTCTCCTATATTGCTTTTTCATAAAACCAGGGAATGGCATTTAAGTTGTTGTGTTCTTTGGTATTAAAAGGTGGTGGGTACAAGCTGCAGCACATCCCGGGCTGGGGGTTCAGGGCAGGACCTGCCCCACCATGGGGATGCCCAGAGTGATTAATCCAGGTGATGGCCAATATCTGTGGGGAAGTGAGGGCTTGGGACACGGGGAATAATGCATCAAGATTACGGTCCCTGCTCTGCCCTCCCTCTGCAGGTCCAAGGCAGGGAAAAGGCTCCTGAAGGTGGTTACGTTGGCGGGCTGCACCTCAGAGATATTTTTGCATCAGTAATAATTTTGGGGCTTGGAACTCCTCTTGCTGCAGCCTGAGCTAATCAGGAGGTGGGGGGAGAGACCCTGGGTCCCTTCTGCTGCCCAGGCTCCCACCAGGAATGCCTCAGGCATCCCCTCTGAGGGTACAGGTACGTTTTCACCTCCAAAGTCCATGATGCGTTTTGGAAATGTGTAAAAATCAACGCCCCAGAGCTTCTGGTGTGGTGCTACTGATCTCATTTAACATTTTGTACATCTCTTTTAGCAGAGCTGTCTGCCCCAGAGTTAAAATCTGCAAATTGGGCTGGAAATTGAAGGTCTGAGAGCACTCAGATTGTACTTTTTCCTTGAAAAGGATCAGAATCCCCTAAGTGTTAGAAAATGTTTCGATGAGATGCTTCTCTCTGTACCCTGTAAGTGGCCCTTGCCTCTTAATTTAATTTACTTTGCATTTTCCTTTATCAATCTAAAAAAAGGGACATTTATGCACTAAAAGGAGAAGAATTGTTGGGTATTTATCTCAAACCAGTCTTTTAAAACCTGCCTTCAGTGTGCACACCGGGTGAGGGAATCTGACACAAGAACATAAACACAAGTGGCAATGTGAGTGTGCCTTCAAGAGCATTTTCTGTCCTGAGCAGCTGCAAGGCCAGCAGGTAATGCAGATATTTCATGTGCTTTAAAACTACAACTGCCTCAGTGAGGAAAGCATCTGTAAATAGAGATGGTTTGGATGTTGTTAAGCTATTCCCTCGGTATGTATTTTAAAATGAAAATGGATTGTAATTATTAAAAAAAAAATCAAAAAATCCCTTTACCCAAGCTACAGAGACTGTAGTGCTAAGGAGCCATCCTACAGGTACCCTTCAGCACCTACAGACCTGCCTGCTATAAATAGGCTCCTTGAAATAGGAGTCTTATCAGAGCCTGCTTTGTAATGCTGCTCTCTCCAAGCCCCAGCTTTGCACTGTAATCTTAATACTGAGCTTGCTCGTTAATCTCCATTCCTTTTTTTTAGGGTATTCTCCACTGCTCTGGCAGTGGTGGGGCTGGCTGGGTTGCCGTAGGAACCAGGAATTCAAGTAAATATGCTCATGGAGGAGAAATGTCTACTAATTAAATGTGAATGGCACTGATAAGGTGCCAGATCTGGTAAAGCCTGAACCATAAAGACCTTCAGTGTAATTCACTCAAAAATACATTTTTATATATATATTCATATAAAATATCTGTACGAGAGCCTTGCAGAGGATCCATGCAGCTCTTTGTGGGGGGGTTGCATACACTGGAGGCTGCAGCAAGATTTTTATATAGAAGTGACACTTGATGGGGCTTTGCTGCTTTCCAGGCTTTAAACCCTGCAGCCTCACCCCCCTCTCCCCACTGCCTGTGTGTGGCAGGCAGAGGTTTGGTTGGGTGCTGGCAGCCCCTCCATCCCATCACTGCTCTCCCAGCCCCCTGGGAAGGACCACGGGACCTGGGGGGGTTGGGGTGTCCTTGTGTGCTGGGAGCTTTTCCCAGGAAAAACTTCTTCACCATGAGGGCAGTGGAACAATGGCACAGGGTGCCCATCCCTGGGGATGTTCAAGGGGAGGTGTGAGGAGGCTCTGAGCACCCTGATGTGGCTGAGGTGTCCCTGATACTGCAGGGGTTGGGCTGGGTGACCTTCAGAGGGCCCTCCCAACCCAATTCTATGGTTCTATGATTCTATGGCTGGTTAGCATGGACTAGTTAGTATGGACTAGTTAGTACTGCACAGCCAGGCAAAGCTGGTACTGCTGCAGCCCAGAGCTCTGCAGCTGAGCTGTCCTGCAAGCAGACTCCTCAAGGTCAGTGGAGATGTTCTTCCTGGAATATAACCAAACCTGGGGCTGAACAATGGCACATGGGCAGGATACAAAAATAACAAGGACTGGAGATGGTGTCCCCAAACCCTCCCACTGCCCCCCACTGGTGGCTGTCCCAGGGACAAGGGTCCCCCCTGGCTGTGCCCCCCTTCCTTCCCCTGCACCCACAGGCTCTGGGCACACAATTCCCTTCTCCAATTGCAGTTCAGGTGGTGGGATAAACCCAGGGAGGATCCCACAGACTGGCAGAGCAGTCTGTGGTAAGAGCAGCATGTTCCCTGTTTTCCTGATGTCCCCAGTGTTTGCTGGGGGCTTTTACACTTAGTCTTGGCTTTTTTTTTTTTTCCCCCCACACTTATTGGCTTTTAGGCATCTCCCCAGAGGGGATGGGGCCAGGGCAGAGCTTGTCCTGCCTCATTCACTGGAATGGTTTGGGATTTGCTGCTGGTCTCCTGGTCACCTTCTGTCCACCTCCTTCTGTCACCACTATGGTATGTGTGGACCAAACAAACAACAAAAAAAGCAGATGCCCCCCATCCCCTCTGTGCTTGGGGATGTCCTGCTCCAAGTGGCCCCATCCAGGGCCACCAGGACCCCCAGGATCCTGCCCAGGAGGAATGCTGCCTGCACCCTGCCAGGTGGCAGCTGGCAAGTCATTACCTGGGTGGAAAAGCTGCTGGAAGACAGGCATGGTGATCTTAGTGCCCCCGACCATTTACAATTTATATGTCCTTGTCAGGTAGGGAGCTTGATGACTCTAATGTCATGTTTGTCCTTCACCTGGAGAAAATCTCCTCTTAAAGATCACCAGCTCATCTCTATTGACAGTATCTGGACAGGTCACGCCATTAACACATGTTGGATTTTCCCAAAATGCTGATCTTTTTTTAAGAGCAGAAAAACAAAACCCTGCACCCCCAGACTGGCCAGGACCCAGACCACGCTGGGCTGGGGGGAGCAGCAACCTCCTGGCAGGCAAAGCCTGGTTTGCTCCTCATTTGTCCTGCAGAATTGTTTTCCACATCTCATAAAGGCTCTGGGAAACCCCCGGGGCTGGACAAGGGCTGGTGTGGTGGGTAGGTCTGCTCATGCACCATGTCCTGCTCCTCTGGTGGGGACTGGGACGGTCTGGGGACATGAGCACAGTGTCCTCACACCGAGGGACACCTCCAGCCCTCCCTCTGACTCCATCACTTCCATCACGGGGTGGTGAGAGTGGGCAAGCCCTGTGCCCTGCTGCCAGCAGGGAGGATCCGGGGGGGTCCCTGCAGGCTGGTGGGCAGCCCTCTCACTGCACTCAGACCAAGAGCAGTCTGACCACCACCAGAGACCAGGCCCGTGATCTCCACAAACTGGAACACCAACTGATCCCAAACAAAGAAACCGTGTTTCTACCCCATCTGTGCCACTTACCAGCCCAGTTCCAGGACAACATGCTCACTTTGCTCATTTTGGAGACACCTTTGAGTCTGGTGTCCTCCCGTGCTCAGCCCAAGCCAGCTGAATTCAGCCTGGAAAATAAAGGATAGCAGATCAACCACCAGGGACTGATCCCACTGCTCTCCATTCTGGGAAAGGGCTTTGCCATGTCAGTGTCCCCTGGGCTGGTGGCTCAGCACCCTGCCCCAGGGGCTGCAGCGGGTACCCAGGGCACACATGTAACTCCCATTAATTTAGGGGGAATTATGTGAATTGTAGAGCAAGAGCTGACTATACTCCTGAGTATTGCTGTTATTATGTTTACCATCAATATTCATGAAGGCAAAAAAAAAAAAAAAAAAGCAGCGGGGAAATGTTGGTGTGAAGCAGAGGAGTGTGCTGCCGTGTCTCCCGGGAGAGCCTCTGGAAGCACCATTTGTCCCAGTACATTTGCACCGTTTATGTCTCAGTGTTGTCCCGAGCTGTGGGGACAGCACCTGCAAGTGCTGTGACACTGCACAGCACCACTGCTGTGCTTGGCTTCCTCAGGGACTCCATTGGTCTCCACTAATGATTTCCTCCCGAGCTTTCCAGCCTAGGCGACTGCCACCTCTAAGTGAGTGTGAAACTTCAGACTCACCCAGCAGCCCATTTCCCTTTCCCTCTCCGTGGGGCTTTGCTGGGGGGATGCACCAGCACGGTTTGTATCCAGTGCCGACAGACTTTTTTTTTTTTACCCCCGGCTGTTTTCTCTGTGTAAGTGTTTTGCCTTTTGCTCCTCTCCCAGCAGCACTGGCTGCCCCCTCACCCTTTGCTTTCTGCAGAGGGCTCTGAGTGTTTTCCCCCGGGATGCTCTCCAGCCCCGGTGCCCCCAGACCAGGATGGAGATGGGACGGAGCAGCTCTGCCCTCGGATTAAAGCCAGCAGAGGAGGGAAGAAGGCAGAAGTGGGAGGTGGGGGGGAAAAGTAGAAGTGGGCCCTCCTCGCCTTCTGTCGCTGCCCCCAGCCGCGGCTCGGCAGCAGCCTGCCAACAGGGCACTGCTCTGCCAGTTGTAAATTTTAATTGGCCATCTGGGGAAAGCACAAACCACTGACTAGAGATTAATCAGTAAATTAACCCAGGCATAATACACATTTCCCAGCGGGGCCCGGGCTGCTGGAGGCTGGGGCGGAGCGGGCGGGGCTGCGGGAGGGCTGGTGCGGGGCTGCGGGAGGGCTGGTGCGGGGATGCTGCTGTTGTTGCTCACCGCCCCGAACCTTCCCCGTGTCCCCAAATTCCCTGCAGCCTGACCTTGGCGCTGCCCCTGATTTGTATGGCTGCTGCCGAGAGGCTTCCCTGTCGCTGCTGGGCACAGATGGCACAGGTACCGCCGGAGGAAGAGCTGATGAATCGGTGGAGCTGACACCTTCCCTCTGCTGCTGGCAGCGGCAGCCTGTGCCCCTGCCTGGGGCCGGGGGATGGGGATAAATGCCTCCCCCCGGCCACCCCCCAGCTCGCAAACAGGGATGGTGATAAATGCCCCAGCCTGGGCACTCCCCAGCCTGCAGGCAGGGGTGGGGGATGCACCACCAGCTCCCTGGAGGAAAAGCTTTCCCTCCCGTTTTTTGTTATTCCTCACCCTGAAGGAGGGTTTCCGGCATCCTGTGCCTATCAGGAACATCACCCCTGGCTTGAGCACCCCGGCCTGAGGTCCTGTGCAGCTGCAGAGCCCTGCTGGGACAGGCTGTGGGCAGCAGAGCTGAATGTCCGATGGGCTGAATGTCCCACACTGGGGCAGGAGCAGTGGGGAGAGCAGGAGGGCAAACACTGGCTGGGTTTTGTACCAGCCCTCCTGTCCCCTTCACATGCCCCATAGCAAGGGTATCTGCTGGAAGATTTACACTCAGGTGGGGAAGAAATTCTGATCTGCACAGCCCTGCCTGAGCCTGTGACACTCCTGAGGACACTGGCACAGCCCAGCCCCATGGCCACCCTCACTGCCAGCAGCATCAGTGCATCTTCTCTGCTGGACTTGCTGTTTTGGGGTGAAGTCCTGCAGGATGGTTCAGCTCCTTGGTCCCTCGGGCTGACCCTGCTCAGCAGCTCTCCTGGGAAGCAGCTCCTCAGCTGTGAATCCGTGGGTGCACGGGGGTGTCAGGGCTGTGATTTTGCATTTCCCCCTCTCTCTTCTGCCTGACATGATAATAAGCTAGGTGTTAAACCAGAAAAAAATAGCAATTTTCTCTTGAGGCTAATTTCTGTGGATCACCCACCTGAAGTGGGGAGTTACATATAAATTCTGATTTGTACTGAAGGGGAGGAGACTGAGTTAGCTTTCTTGGCAGAGCTGATCAGTGCAAACCTGCACTGCCATGCTGGGGCTTCTGTTCCCTCATCCTAGCCAGGGCCTTTGTAAGCCACTGAAATTAAGCCCAGGTTTTGGGTTGGTGGGTGCCCATTCCAGCAGGGAGCAGCCCCTCTGCCTCTGGAGTGGTGCTGCTGCAGCCACCCAGGGATGGGCTGGGGTCACCTGTGGTGGGACCTGCCTAGGTTGGGACACTGAGCCTGGAAAAAGGCACCAGGGTGTCCCTGGAGTGGAGCCACCCGTGTCACTGGAATGGGGACAACAACAACAAGGAGCCCTGGGATGCCCTCACCTCATCACAGCTCCCCGTGACTGAGGCTGAACTCTGACATTCCCCCGTTCCTCCCTGCAGCAGCAGCAGCCACAGACCCACAGCTCCCCAGCATCCCCCAGCCTGGCACAGACAGACAACAATGCTGCCTTTTTTTTTTTTTTTTTTTACTGTGTTGTGATTAATATGTAAAACTACTAATTAATGATGGGTCTCATAGCAGAATGCATAAGTAATTCTTTTGTATTTGATAACAGGGTGTATTTGAGGGGCTCTACACCTAATTATCACATACCAATTTCCTGAAAGGGTGGGCAGCCCCTCTGTCCTGACAGCACCTGAAAGAGGCACTTAACTACATGGGAAAAACCTCTTAAGGGACAAGGGGAAAGGATCCTGGCTGAGGAGCATTCTTTACCTTTACCAAGAAAGAGAAATAGTGGTGACCAAGCACCACAACGTTCCTGTTGGTGGCTGGGAAAGATCCTGCCCTTCCTCAGGGAAGGTCTGAGTGGGGCTGAGGGCTCTGGTGGAACAACTTCTATGTTTAAATGGTTGGAATTGTTAAAGTCTGACCAGAGCGACTGGAAAAAGGAAGGAAAGGAAGGCTGGTGGCCTCAGGACCCGGGCTGTGTGCAGCCAGGGGGATGGTGACCCTTGGGGACCTCCTGGTGAGGGTTTGGGGGTGAGGACACCGCTTCTCGCTGCCTCTGCAGCCAGGAAGGGGTCTCAGGAGGAACCTTGCACACGGGGAAAATCTTTCACTATGAGGACAGCCAGACACTGGAATGGTCTCCTAGGGGAAGTGGAGGATTCCACCACTTTGGAAAGTTTCAAGTCTGCTGAGACATCTCATATAAACGAGGATATCAGAAGGGTGGGACCAGATGATCCTTGTGGTCCCTTCCGACCTGACATTATATGATTCTATGATTTTGGGGAGAAAAAGTTTGTGTACTGAGGAGGGCCAGGCAGACTGGTGTGTGCCTGCTGGGCATGACTGTGAAGAACATATGGTTCCATTTAATGCAGGAGACTTTGTAGATTATAATTGAGTAGATAATTGAGAAAGGATGAGAATTGTTTATGAGAGGGAGGGATTTAGTAATTATTCAAAGCTGATTTAAAAGACTTGCAAATAGCCCCAGATAAAGGCACAGGAGGGGCCAAGCATTGGCTGGATCTTTCCCCACCCTCTCCAGGACTGATGTTCCATCCTGTTTGAGAACCAGTGACCAGGTACAGCAGGGTGCTGGGCACTGGTGGTGAGGGGACGTGGGGGGCTCTGGTCCCTGTGTTCAGCTTCACAGCTCTAGCAACTTTTCCCAGCTCTAGGGAGCCTGCTGGGCACAGAGATATGCAAAACTAGATGTGAAACCTCCTCAGAAGGTGCCTGAGCAGCAGACCTGGCAGGGACACCCCCGTGGCTGAGCAGTGTGTCACAGCCCTGTCCCCTGCCCTGCAGAGGGGACACTGGTATCAAAGGGATGAAATTCCAGGCTGCCAAAATACAGGTGAATAAACAGCTCTGAGCAGGCAAACAGCACTCATGTACACCAAATATTTCTTCTCTTCATCAGGCCTCTCCAGAAACACCCAGACGTGTGTATCTAAAATAATTAGATTTTGTTCAGTAATCAAACTCAATCAGATGGATTCTCTGTGAACTCCTTTTACACCCACAATGAGGAATGTGTGCCGTTTGCTCGGCATTTGCATATTTTTCCATAAACCTAAAACCAATCAATTTTGAAGAGTTATGATAATATAAAGAATCTGAAGCAATTACATGTCTTTAAAAAAGGGATTCAGGATGCATTGGGCTGACAGAGTGAAAACAGTCAAAACTTGTGTAACCCTTTCAGCCCTGTCTCGCTGATGGCCCGAGGAGCTGCCCAGGGCTGCTAATTGCCCCTGGCTGTTAATTGCCCCAGCAGGAATGGGGGTGGAGCTGGCAGGGAGCTGCTGGGGACTGGTCCCAGGGGTGGGCAGGAAAATTATCTGTGCCGTGTCTGCCGCAGCCATTATGCCAACTCTCACGTCAGCCACCATATGGGCTCCAGCACAGCCTTCTCGGGGATTTCATTTTCATAAACAGAGAGGAATTATGCAAAGTGCCATAGGTAGGGCTTAGAAATGCTTTTTTAAAACATCCGTTTGGTGGAAATGACTTTTTAATGATTTTCTTTTTCCCCCTCGGTCGTTACTCCTGCCCACTGCCGCCTGCTCCCTGTCTGTTGAACTTCTCCTTATGGGATGGAGCAGGAAAAGCTCCTCTGGGAGCCTGAGCTCCCACCCACCCAGTGCAGGGGGGACCTGGCCCTAAGCCTGGGGTAAGCATCCATGGAAAGGGAACTTGTCTCAGGGTATTTGTGTCCCTGATGCACCTCCAGGAACCCATAGCATCCTTCAGAACCCCTGCCCAAGGGATGGGGCAGCTCCACAGCACTTCACCCAGGCTGAAATACTCCATTTTTCAGTAATCCTCTCTTTCAAAAGTCATGACTAAAGGAAATATTTTGTCAGTGAAATCTGTGTGTGAAAATGAAATGTTTCATGGTACCAAACCACCTGGGCCATGGCAGAGAGGTTTCATAGCTCTACATTAGAGGGTTTGGTTTCAGTTGGAAGGTCTTCCATCACACCTGGGGAATGTTCCACCAGAAGAAAGAACTCTGCTTTCTACAGACAGCTCAAAAGAGTTTATCTTTAGTGAGAGATGCAGGATTCAAGGCTGCTGTTGGGGAAAAAAGAGGTATTAAATCAGCTAACACACCAAAAAGGCCAACTTACTACTGGTGAGTCACAAGACTTTTGAGATTTCTTTAAGTATACCAGGAAGTTATTTAGTGAAAATAAAGAGCTCTTGAAAATTTTTTTTTGGGGGGGAAAAAATTCACATTAAAGTTATTTTAAAAGGCCTGTTAAAATGTCACATTCTTCCCTGTTAGTGACAGTGGTGTCAGCAATGGATAGAGCAGCTTGCTGGGGGACAGGAGACCCAAACCACTGACTCTGCTGGGCCAGAGGAAGGGAGATGAAAGACCTGCATGTATCCAAGGAAATGCTCATTTGGGAAAAACCAGGTGGAGAAAGAAGATATCTACAGCATGCCTGACAGGGAGGGAAGCGTGTTTGCTCAGAATATATTGGAGACCCAGATTCGGAGGAGGTCATGCTTGTGAAAATATTACTGCTGTAATATTGGCAAGGTCATGTCTGAAGGCAGGATTGGGCTGTGCAGGAGCTGGCATGTTAAATATGAGCAGGAGCAGCACACCTGGAGCACCCCCCTCCCTCCTTCTTCACCCAAGTTAATAGGAGTTGATACATTTCCCCCAACGTGCCTCCAGCATCCCCATGGCTGATGGACCCCTAATCCACCCCGGACCCCCTTGTGGACCCCTAGTCCTCTCCAGACCTTTGTGGACTGCATGTGCCCCCCAGAGCCTCCCCTTTCCCAAAAGGACACTGCATGTCCCATTGCAAACCTGCAGTGGCACAGGGGGCTGCCTGGTTCTGCTCTCAGGAGCCTTTTGCTCAGCTGCCAAGCAGCAAGGTGAGGGAGCTGGCCTGGAGGCTGGTGTCTGTGCCAGCACAGAGGGGGGATGCCTGCCCCCCCAGAGCAGCCAGGGAGGAGGGGTCTTTGTGAGCTGGGTCTCTGGAGCAGGCAGGGAAACACAGGGCTGGGGCAGCAGGAGGCACCCGAGCCCAGCACAGGGGCTCTCCGGAGTCTGTCCCTGGGCAGGAAGGGAAAAACTGGCAAAAACTTCTTAGAACAACCCAAAAAAATAGCACCCCGGTGTGGGGCCAGGGTGGTGGCAGAAGAGGAACCAGCCTGGGGCAGACCCTGCGTTCCTGTAAATTCACATTTCTTCACTGTGTCTTTCTCCTGAAAGGGGTGTGTGTGTGTGTGGAAATTCATCCTGCCTTTCTGTCGTCTGCTTCCCCCTGTGTCCTCTCCCCTTGCAGATGAATAATGGGGGAAAGTAACTTTGGAAATGACATTGCAATGTAATCATCCATATTGTGTATTGTGGTTAAAATTGATTAAAATAATATTGAAACTCCCCCAAGGGATTATGCAATTATAAGTCAAGTCCCAAATGGAAAAGGTTTTTGAGAACTTGGCAGATGTCTTAATGAAAATGAAGCATTATAGTAATATATTAGTGCTATTTGTATATTATTGACAGCCAGATCACTAAACTGTATAAATTACTGTCCAGAAGAATGGCTGAATTGTTTTCCTTTCAGGAAATTTTTAATCAAATATAATTTCAGAAAAATAATTGTTTAATTTTGGCCTTGGCTTTTGATCCTCACATTGACGGATCAATTATTAAACTGAGTTTTAGCCACTCATCTGCTTTGAAAGCTGACAGCTTAAATATTTGATTTTACACCCATTTTGTTTTATTACAAAATAAATTCTGGCTAATGCCATAGACCATTACTTGCAGCCTTGCAATAAAAAGTAGGAGAAGGGTCCCAACTCTGGTTTGCAAAACTGCCCTGGGGAGCAGGGGTGGGGACAGGGCTGGGGCTGGGGATGCTGTGGTGGGCAGGATGCCCCTGCAGAGGGTGGGGAATTTGGAGCCCTTCACTCCCCACCTCATTAAGCATTCACTTCAAAGCTTGGCTGCTTGTTTTTCTTTTGCCCTGCACAAAGCAGCCCTGCATAAACACCAGTAAATACAGTAAATTTATACCACTAGATTTATTCCTATCCAGGAATTTCTGTTTCAGCAGTTAAGAAATAAACTGCTTGCCTGTGACTACACAATATTTTAGTCTCTCATTTTAAAAAATCTGCTGGATTTTGATCCCTTTTTTTAGGCAGATACCAGTTTTTATGAAGCACTACGTGAGTGGCTGATGGATAAATCACCCAAGCATGGTTAAAGAGACCCTAATCTCCAGATGGTACCAGATCCATTTAATTGTATCCTCTGACCCCATCTCACCTGAGTCTGCATTAAAATCATAATACAGTTCAAGTGTAAAAATGATGTAGTGTTTATTCGTCCTGTTTATAGGGGGGCAAACACACAGTTAAATTCAGATGTCGAAAATGAGTGCAGTCATTTGAAAAGGTTGAGTTAGATCAAACTGACTCTTAGCATTTTATTTGCTTTTTTTTAATTTAAATGGCTCTCTTGCTGGAGTTTGACACCTTCAGAGGATGAAGGATGCTGGGGAGGGGGGAAGCAGGGTTCTGGGACTCGGGGCCACATCCAGTCCTGGGGAAGGACGATGGAGCACTCGGTCTCATTTTTAATTTGCACCATGTGTAATGAGGGAGGGCCACGTGCATTGACAGGAACCCACTGCAAACCTTGTTGTGTCTCCGGGTGCCCAAATCAGCCCTGCCCTCCGGGGTCTCACCAGCACTGCTCTGGTGTTCCCACCTGGCAAGGTGTCCTGCATGCACCACGGGAGGGATGCTTCTCCCTCTTGGTAATGATTTTTTACTGCAGATATACCAGATTATGGAGAGAATTGAATAATTTATCCAGCAATTTTCACATAAGCAATATTATTAAAAATGAAGACATGAAAAAAGAGGTTAGTTATAGTGGAGAATATATATAGGCCATGAATAAATGTATTAGGCAGTAAGAGTAGTGAATGTTTTAGAAGGTTTAGACTAGATAAAAAAACCCTGTATTTGATTTCATCTAAGTCCTAAAATATCTGCTGAGAAAAAATAAAATAAAAAAAACAAACAAAAAATCCCCAAGCCCAGCAGAGCTCGGGCTGGGGGAAGGCAGCAGAGCTCCACTGGTGCCAGATCCTCACTCCCTGTCCGTGTGTCCCTGAGCTGCTCTGCACAGAGGAACGAGCACCGGCTCCCAGGAGCAGCTCCTGGGGCTATGGAGAAGGCTGGATCGGGAGCAGGAGGGGGACAAGCAGGTCTGGGAGCTGGAGCGGGAGCAGGAGGGGGACAAGCAGGTCTGGGAGCTGGCCGGTGCCTCCGGGGTTCAGACTCTGGGGAAGCCCCGGTGGGATCCGAGGGTCCTGGCCGGCAGCTCAGCCCCCAGGGAGCTGGCCCGGGGCAGAGGTTCCCGAATGGCAGGAGAGGTCCCCAGCGCAGGGACAGGAGCCTTGGGGTTTGTTTCCCATCGAGGTGCTTTTTATCTCCTGTCCTTATGGTTATCTGCTCTCTCCCCTCGCTGGAGCCTTGGCAGGGAGGGCGAATGCTGATGAGGGGCTGGCTGGTCCCCGGCAGGGCTGGGAACGGGGGGGTTCGGCTGCCTAATTAGCCTGGAGGATTTCTGCTCCCCGGGCAGGCAGGTTGGGCTCTGACAAACAACAGCCCCTCGGCAACCGGCAGCCTTTGTGCCTGGCACAGCCCCGGCCAGGGCCACCGCTGCTCCCAGGAGCTGCCTCCTCCAGAAACTCAAACACCGACCCAGGCAGGGCTTGGGAAGCCTGAGGCGTGCACGGAGGGGAAAAAAAAAAACAAACCCCAAAACATCTCCGGGGCTGGGTGTGAAACAGAATGGATCCCGGGACCCCTCTATTGAACAGGAAAATGCCATTGGTAAAGATGACATGTCACATGCAAGGTGCTGTGTCGCTGCCATTACTCACCCTCCAGCTGAAGCCAGAGAGGGAAGCGTCTGGCTGAGCTGGGCTTGGAGCTGCTGGGTGGCAGGGAAGGCCAAAACCAAATCTCTGAGGCCCAGGGTCTGCCAAGAGCCCTAACACGAGGGGTAGCTGGGGGCTGGGTCCCTGCTGGTGGGGTTGGGTGCTATATGGGCCGATTCCATCCCATCCCTTCCATCCCATCCAAGCCCTGTCCCATCCCATCCCACCCATCCCACTGAGGGTGCTGGTGCCCCAGTGGGCAAGGGGGAGGAGGGCAGGGGGTTTCCCTGGGGATCCCTGGTACATCACTCAGACGGGGCTGAGGGCTCACCTGCCAGTCACAGGCGACGACCGGGGCTCATTTTTTTAAGTGCTGAAATTTAGGATGGAGGAATCCAACGGGGTGGTTAGCAGCCACAAAAGCTCCGGGAGAGGCAGCGTGTGCCCCGTGCCATTCACAAAACATATGCAAATTGGAGGTAAATACCATCTATCCTCCACGAGCCTTGCAAAGTCGGGTCTGGCTTACAAATAGGAGAAAAACACTGGCTGTGAGGAACGGCTGCTGGAGTGTGTGAGAGTCACCACGGGCATGGGACACGTCTGGAGTGCCAGGGTGGGTACAGCAAGTGCCAGGGCTCTCCCTGCCCTGGGGCTTTGGCCAAGCCCTGGCAGGACCCCCCAGCAGCACAGGCCCCTCTGCCACCTCCAGCCTGGTGCTGGGAGCTGCAAGGACCAGCGCAGGGAAAGTGCTGCCCATGGCCAGCACCTCCCTGCTGGGACACCAGCATCCCTCTGGCCTGGCAGGCAGGACCACTCTTTGGGCTGCTGCTGGTGGTCCTCTTGTTGGGGGCTGCTTCTTTCACATCTGGTCGCCAAAGAGTCACTCTGTCATCCTGCAGCCTGCTAATGAGATCCCCCATTTAATTAATACCATAAGAATTTTAATTCTGACTGAATCAATTTAACGTGATGTGATTTTGTCAGCTCTATTCCCCAAGTAAAAAGTGAGCCTGATGCTTATTACATACATCATTTCACGGGCTCTGCATTCCCTGCTGACTTAAACAAATTCTAATTAAGACTAATTAAAGCATCATTTATGAAAGCGCTTGTGATAGCTATGCAAACATTCTGGGTGGGTATGCTTTGCATAATAATTATCCTAGTTAATATTAAGGCTAGCTCCCTGGCAATTAGGTCTTTGAAACAGAGTTATTCTGAATTTAGCCCTTTTCACTGTTAGCAATTAATAAAAAAAACAAAAAACAAAAAAACAACCAAACCCAAAACCCCCCCAAAAAAACATGCTAAATTTACGTAGTGACTTCATTAACCAGATAAATTTAGAAGGATAGTATTGTTTGCATTTTTAAGTTTACATCTAGTTTTTAATCCAGGTGAGGGTTATTAAGAGAGAAGAGGAGGGTTTGGGTGGGACTGTGCTGTGTCCCCACAGGGAGCAGAGGTGACAGATGTTGTATGCAGTTTTAAAACATTTTTAAACAAACTAAAAATTAGTCCAGTTTGGTTCACTCCGTTTCTCTGAGTCAGGTGTGAGAGA
>JAAWXA010000020.1:609021-626521 GCA_038090715.1 Florisuga fusca
AAAACCTCTAAAATGGTGCAAAGATGGGTCTGCCCTGCAGGCCCCCGGCAGGCAGGGACAGCAGGATTGTCCACACTTATTCCAAAGCCCTAAGGTTGTCAAAAACAGGCAGTTAGTGGCATCACATCTCTCTTTTAATGGACCTCTTGCCAGGTGAACAAAAGCCATCACTTTCCAGCTGAGAGTCCCCCCTGTGCCCTTACCCTGGCTTCCAGCTTCCCTCCAAGGAAGAAACCTGCCCAAGGAAGGGATCCTCCTGCCCTCAGCTGAGCTGTGAGAAGCAGAAAGCTGTGGGGGCAGCAGGCACGGAGGGACAGGAGGGGGGGACATGGGGCTGGGGAGATGGCTGTGGTGTGTGGGGGGCTCCTGTGCACCCCAGGAGAGATGTGCCCTGCCAAGGGGACACCACAGAGCTGGCTGTGGCTCTGCTCTGGCTGTTCCCACGTGGAGTTTTCAAAGCACACAGCTGGTCAGGGCCTCTGAAGCTCCTGTTGTACCTGATGGCTAAAGAAAAGCATCAAATGAGGAAAAGTTAAAAAAAAAAGAAAAGTTTAAAAAAAGTTCAAAAAAATTAATTAATAATTAATTAATTTTCCCTGGTAACCCTCGCCAGCACCAGTACCTCCCCTGTGCCCACAGCAGCAGTTTTGGGGTGGTTTTGGGACCCAGCATCCATTCACCTGGTGTTTGGGCACCAGGGAGCCCTCCTGGGCTGATGGCAGGGTGTGCTGCTAGCCAGACATGCTTTGCCAGTTTAGCAAGATGAAAAGGGGTTTCTAGAGGATGCTCTGTGTCCTTCTGAAAGCATTACTGCCCCTGGGGGGAACCCACTGCCAACTCACAGGGAGCTCCTTAGGGCTCCTTCTGCTCTGGGACAGACACAAGGACAGTGACAGAGATGGACAAGTGCTGGGGAGGGCTTGATGGTCTCACAAGCCTTTTCTAACAAAAAAACCCCTATATATAGATAGATAGATAGATAGATATAATGTATTAAAGAATAATTAAGAAATAGGTAATCTCATCATTATCATGAAGTGATAGGGCAAGGTGGAATGGTTTTAAGTGGAAACAGGGTGAATTGAGACAAGAAATTAGGAAGAAATTGTTTGGTGTGAGGGTGCTGAGCCCCTGTGCCAGGTTTCCCCCAGAAGCTGTGGCTGCCCCATCCCTGGCAGTGTCTCAGCCCAGGCTGGATGGGGCTGGGAGCACCCTGGGCTTCAACACTGCCAGGGATGGGGCAGCCCGCCCTGATGGGCAGGGAGTGGGCCAGGTGGGCTTTAAGGTCCCTTCCCCCCCAAACCACTGGGCGAGTCTGTGGCTCTGTGATCTACAAGTATTTTACATGCCAGCCTATCCTCCACTTGAAGTATTTGGATTCCCAGCCTGTAATCTCACATCTCCTACCAAAACATCAACCTGAACCATGTCAACTTACTTTTAAATCTTCCTGAGAGAGAGTTGAGAGTCCACTGGCAGCCTTCCCTCCCTCCCCCCGGCCGTGACGTGGGGCTCTGGGCAGCCGTGGTGTCTCACACCCCAAACCAAAGCAACACTGAAGGCAGGCAGGGCAGATGCTGGGGCTGCTGGACCACTGGCTGAAGGCCACAGCCTGCCACACACCCAGTATTGGCCACTGGTCACAGTTATTAAACATACAATATCCCCGTGTGGAGCCATGGCAGAAATGATATAAAATTTCATATACCTACTGTGGTGTATAAACAGGCTAAATCCCTATACATTTTAAACCTTCAGCAGTCTAAAGGTTAAAGCCTGTCAGCTGGATCTCCCAGATTCCAGGATGGAATGGAGAAGTCAGGCCAACTCCTCATTGTACACCAGTGATCAAACATCTCCTCATTACACTTCAATATTGTTGCCTCTAAAGGTCACCAATGCTGAACATAATCACACAAAATCAAAACTGCAAACTTTATATATCATAGAGGTAGTAAATAGCTCGGAGGTTTATTTTCTGGTGCCTGAACAACATTCTGAGCCCATTTATAAACTCCTGGGTGCTGTGGCCTGAACCAAGCACATTTGCAGTGACTAACTAAAGCTTCAATTAAATCAATTTCCTGTAAAAAATATTCAAAATAATTTATTAGGTCAGTACCAACTGGTCTAATCAAGCAATTCTTCCCCAGTAACTTTAATTTGCATAATTTAAAAAAAATATTATTAAAAAAAAAACAAACGGATTTTTAAGAAAACAATTTCCAGGTCAGACTCTTTGAAATGCTTTGTCCTGGAGGGTGTTGGTGGGGTGAGCTGTGGACTCTGGAGGACTCTGGAGTTTATTGGGAGGTTCCTAGGCTGTGCTACAAATCCTGTATCACTCCATGATTTTCCTAGTCACTGGTTTTCCTCAGCATTCCTTCAGCCTGTGGGCCAGCTCAGGAGCCAGGAACAGCAGAGCTCCAGCTCACAGCACACATCCCACCTGGAAAACTGTGTCCTGCTGCCTTCAGCTGAGCTGAAGGGTGGGAAATTTAGATCTGGGATGGATGCTTTTCCATACTAAGGCCAGGCAAGAGAGGAAAAGGGAGATGGCTAGGTACAATGGGCCATCTTGGACTCGTGGAGGAAAAAGAATTTTGCAGCAGCCAAATTTAGTTGCCAGCCAGTTGTCAAATGCAGCCCAGGGCACATGTGAAAAAGGAGAAAATATAAACCCAAAAGATTTCAGCTATCAGATGGATGCACTTTTCAGAGGACTGTTCATCCAACCTGAAAAAATCTTTTTTTTCCTTGAGAAAAAAAAGCCCAAACCAAACAAATCCCCAAAACAACCACAAATTTTCATGCCAGCCCAGGGGGAAATGATTTTATGGCAGTTTTCAGCTCATCCTCTGTGTCCCTGGGCAGAAGGTTCTGTCCTGGCTCGGGGATGTGCTGACACAGCCCTGCCATGCCACACGGGTCTTCCCACTGCTTTCCCAGCCCTGGGGCAGGAGGGACTGAGCCTGGGCTGCCCCTGAGAGCATCCCCATGGGGACAGCCCTCAGGGACCATCCCCTGGGCTCAGCCCTCTGCCCTGAAAAATCCACTGAGAATGTGGCTCAGGGCTGTGAGGGCTGTGCAGGGCTGTGGCCACGTGGCTTAAGCTGCTGGAGATAGCTCTCAGGTGTATTTGTTAAAAGCTGACCCTCAGCAGATCATTCTAATCGTGGTGCACTCTCTGCCTGGCTCGTTTCCCCACCTGGAGGGCTTGCTTCCCCTCTGCCTGAAGGATGCTGCCCAGTAACTAAGAGCTGGGACCTGCCTGACACCTGCTAGATTTCTGCTTTGGCAAAGTGAAGACTCAAAGGAGATGAAAATCCCCATTAACAAGATTATCCCCACACATTCTGATAACTGAAGCCATGCCACCAGGCTGTCCTTTGCTCCTGTCCCTGCTCCCTGGCCAGGCCCCACTCCTGGACACCACTACTTGGTGAACACCTCAGGTGTGCTCACCCCCCTTGCCCCGTGTTCCAGCAAGCCAGCTGAGCAGCTGCAGCCTTTAGATGAACACTGAGCACCCCAGAAAAGCACCTCTGTGTGTGGCAGGGTGGGTTTCAAACCTCAAGCCCTGCCTCCCTGCAGGGACAGGAACCCTTCACCTCCCAGCAGTTGTCCCAGCCTTTTAGAGGAACCCTTCACCTCTGAATAGTTACCCCAGCCTTCTAGCAGGGCTTGGGCTCCCCCTCACCTTCCCATACAGCCCTGGCTCTGCTGGAGCCTCCTCCTCCTCCTCCTGCTCCCCTCTCCTGCTGCAGCAGCAGGAGCCAGAGAAGCCCAGAGGATCCCTGCTTGGCGTGAGCTGGAAAGCACAACCAAAAAGTCACTTGGAAAGAGCAGAACACGTCCCCCGGCAGCACAGCATGGAAATGTGATGCCTTTGTGGAGCACAAAGCTGCGGAGGAGGGCAGAGAACACCTGAGATGAGCCAGATGTGTGCCAGGACCCCCCCGGCCGCCCCCAGCCCCCAGGCCGGGGTGAGGGGCTGCCCCGTGGGTCGGATGCTGGGCACCCCAGGCAGCCACAGCGGTTGGGCCGGCACCAGGAGCGGTACCGGGGGGCCAGGACCTTTGTTTTCCCCGCATTGTCCCCGTCCCTATTCAGCGGTTCGACAGAGGTGTCTGCAGAGCGCTGATAGGGGAGGCGGTCGGTGCCTGCGCTGGTGCGGGTGAAAAGGTTTTGTGTCTGCTGCGAGGAAGTCAAACACAATGCAACAACAGCTGGGTACATGGAGACGAGGTTCCTGGTTCTCTGCCAGGCAGGGACAGGGACCTCGGGCAGGAAAGCCCCTGCCTGGAGCCAGCAGGAGCAGGGGGAGCAGATGTCCCCCGGGGCAGCGTCCCCACAGCCTCTGACTTCTGCTGGATTCACGCCCCAGCCACTGCCTGGGTGCGAGTCACCCCAAAGCATCTCTGCCCGGCACCCCGGGTCCCACCCTGGTGCATCCCACCCTGGTGCATCCCACCCCCTCCCCAGGCCGCAGGAGCCACCCCGGCCCCTGGTGGCTCTGGGGACAGGGCAGGGGGGCTCGCGCAGGAGGGGATGCTGGGGGATAAAGGGCTTCATTCAGAGCAGAGCTGGGGAGCAGGAAAGCACCACATCGATCCCCAGGTTTCAAACAGCTTTTCAAGAGCAGGGCACAGCGGCGTCCCGCCGAGTTCAAAGATGTTCTTGTCTGGGATGAAACACAGCCCCTTCCCCACCCCAGCACTCGGGACCTGCCAGACACACAGACAGACACAGACACAGGCAGATACACAGACACACACACAGACAGACACACAGACAGACAGACACAGACACACAGACATGCACAGACACACAGACACAGACAGACACAGACAGACACACAGATACACACACACAGACACACAGACACAGACATGCACAGACACACACACCCCCCCCTCCCCNGCTGTGGCCTTCAGCCAGTGGTCCAGCAGCCCCAGCATCTGCCCTGCCTGCCTTCAGTGTTGCTTTGGTTTGGGGTGTGAGACCCCACGGCTGCCCAGAGCCCCACGTCACGGCCGGGGGGAGGGAGGGAAGGCTGCCAGTGGACTCTCAACTCTCTCTCAGGAAGATTTAAAAGTAAGTTGACATGGTTCAGGTTGATGTTTTGGTAGGAGATGTGAGATTACAGGCTGGGAATCCAAATACTTCAAGTGGAGGATAGGCTGGCATGTAAAATACTTGTAGATCACAGAGCCACAGCCAGCTCTGTGGTGTCCCCTTGGCAGGGCACATCTCTCCTGGGGTGCACAGGAGCCCCCCACACACACCCCCTTCTGCTGCCTCCCTCCTCCTCTCCCCCGTGGAATCTTCCCCATATAATTGATCTTTTCAGGAAAAGAGAATAATGGACTGGGGGCCCCATCCTCTTGCAGTGGGAGTCAATGGGAATTTGGCTGGGGACTCTCCTGGGAGCATCCTGAGCCTCCCCTTCCCTCCAGGGAAGCAGCTCAGGGCTCCAGGAGCAGGTTTCACGGGGTGCACGGATGCTGAAGGGGATGGAACCTGTCCCCAGGCAGTGTGCACAGCCCTGTGCACAGCGTGGGGACCAGCAGGATGGGGACCAGCATGGCCAGAGCCATCCCATGGCAGGCTGCCCCCGGAGCAGGACACCCAGGGGGATGCTGAGCACAGGGACTGCCCTGATGCACACCAAGCAGGTCAGGCCCTCAGGAAATTCAAGCCTAGAAACAAACCCAGTTTCCTTCTGCTCCTTCCTGAAGGCTTGTTGGCAGCGCACAGCCCAGCCAGTGTCACCACACACTTCTCATCTTCACCATCAAAACTCTCTGCAGAAATTGGGTTAAAGTCTCACCAGTATTCTCAAAGGTTTCCCCATGGCTGTGTGCTCTTCCATGGTGGGGGTACCTGGCTGTAGAACCCCCCCCCTTCCCAGGACCACCACCCCGGGGGTCCTCAGCAGGTGATGTCTCTTCAACACTGCCACAAACCCAGGCTGAAAAACAGGCAATTCCACCCATGTTCCTATCAAAAGCAAGGAGGTGGCTTGGAGAGTAAAAGGCATTCTCATCTGTGCCAAGGGATGCAGAGACAGATCCCACACTTTTCAGGAGAACTCTACAAGAGTTGCACTGATCAATACACAGACATATCAGAGCTGGTGCCATACAGATCAGAGCTTTGCACAACCCCATTTTGCTGCTTTTTACCTTGACAAAGGAACCAGGTTTAGATGAATAAATCTGTAACTAGACCACACACGATTATTAGGCTTAATACCAATTGTCCCTCATTAATGTTTCAGAGGAGCCATTAGCATTTTGAGGCAAACAAGGTGTACTTAGTTAGTGAGACATGACCCAGCTGTCATTAAATTATATCTATGATTAATGATCTTCAGAGGCAGAGAGCTTAAATCCTGGGCCCTATGGAAGGAAGGGGGAGAGAGGGGGGGAGGGAGGTGGGATGGCTGCTGGGCCTGTGGGTGGAAACACCACCCAGACAGCTCACACAGTTACAGCAGAAAAGGCTTTTGAGGACATTTCCTGCAAGCAAAGTGCACAGGGACAGTCCTGCAGCATCCCCGGGTGCTGCTCCTGCTACAAACAGAGCCCCCAGAGCACCAAAGGCACCTCGGGCACATGTCTGAGTCTCCTCCAGAGCTGGTCCCTGCAGTATGGTGAAGTCACAACAGGATCATCCCCAGCTATCCAAGATCAAGCCCATGCTTTCGCCCTGTTTATATTTTTATACTCTTTTAATGTGTTTTGTTTTTTTTCAGAGAGGCCAGCTGAGGAGCTGAGCACTGCTGTGGGGACCTGGGCTGTCACACTGCACCATCCCAAACAGAAACCAATGTCCATCAGCTCAGGGTCTGATAACAACACTGGAACTCTTTGAGAAGCACCCAGCACCTCCTCTGCCTCTGCCAACCTCTGGGGTGGGGAGAGATAATGGGGACAGGGAGGGGACGGGAAACATTTGTCATGACAAATGTTAAAACATTCAGAGGGGGGGAGGAAAGTCATTCTTGCTGCCAAATTTTAATTTAATTAGGGATTGTTTGGGTTTTGTTCTTTTTAATGTGGTTTGTTTCTAACTGCTCATTGAGCAGCATCATTGCCACGGCAACGGGCAGCAAATGCCCTTTGCAAGCTGTGCAGAGAGCACCCTGACATCCCCAGGCCTTGGTCCCTAACCTGCTGAGGGGAGATTTGTGAAAAGAGAACATTAAAAAGTCTCAGAATAAATTAGGACTGGGGTTGTCCTCATCTCCCCAGAGCTGAGCTCAAAGGGGAGGAAGCAAAACTGGGAAAGGCAGAAATGGACTTCATGTGACTCAGCCAAACCAAAGCCTTCACCAGCAGTTCTGTTCCCAGCACCAACTCCTCGTGGTGCACACACCAAAGCCTTGGAGAAACCTGGCTGCCCACCCTGCTCTGTAACAACATCACTAGTGGGACACATCCAGGAGCCCTGGGCAGGGCACAGGTCATCTCCTCCTCTGGGGGAGGAAGAGCCCATAGTAAGTCACAAAAGACAGAACAAGAGATGAAGGTCACTCCCTTACACAGGGAAATAAATTACATCGTGCCATCACCTAGGTTTCTTCAGCCAGTCATAAAGCAGATCACTGCTAAGTAGTTTACTGGCAGGTGATGGGTACAAAACACTCAGGCTCCGAGACACCACAGGTCCCAGGGTGCCCACCCCCAGGCTGACCCCCCTGCCCACCACCCCTGCCCTGCCCCAGCTGCCCTCTTCCTCTGCCCCTGCCTGAGGGGTGACTGCTCTCTGCCGAGGCACAGTCACTGTGCTGATGAGATTTTGACCCTTTTTTGGCACCCTCATCACCTCTCGCTCAAAACACGGAAGATGCTGCAGTGGAAAAACATCTGGTGAGGGCACTGCCAGGGAAAAACATAGAGAAATCTTACATCCCTTAGACACTTTCAGAATAAAGTCCGGGTGCCTTTTTTTTCTCCTCAAAAAGAGGATTCAGACACATTTCTGCTAACCCAAACAAACACTGAGTGTTTTGTGGGGCAGCAGGTTGGCAGGGGATGCACAAAACAAACCCTGCCTCCAGTCAAGCAGGCCTGGGCCACATGCTCCTCCACAGAAGGGGATGCTGAGCAGAACCAACAAGTGTTAAAATAACAGGGCAGAGCTGGCAGCGAGGTTGTGTTGCTGAGAGGGAGGAAGCAGCCTCGAGAGTATAATAGGTTTTAAATTGGAGACCTCTACTTAAAACCCACAGGAAATAAAAAGGGTCAAAAAGGCAAAAATTGCACAACTGTTATATTACTTTAAAAGACAATCTAATTTCTCCTCCAGAAATTGCTGCGGGTTTTTTTTTTTGTTTTGTTTTTTTTTTTTGTTTTTTTGGAAGATGTCTTTGACAAAGGATGTCATAATTCAGGTCTCTCTCTGAATGAGAGGGTGGCCAAGGGCCCTTGGTTTTATTCAGCTGAATTGTTTCCATGAGCAGACAGCAGAGCTGTGGCATTTCACAGCACCCGGGCAGCCCAGACCTGGAGGAGGGGGAACTGGGACACGAACTGTGTTGGGAGGGACCTGCTGGAGGCTGCTGCTGGGCCCCTGAGGAAGGAGACAGAGCCAGGGCACGGCTGTGGGTGGCAGAGGAGCTTCAGCTCCACCATGGGGTGGGCAGAGTGGGCATCAGGGTGATGCAGGAGCAGCAAAAGTCCTAATTCATGGGTTGAGCCCACACCCGACCACTGCAAATCCATCAGGCAGAACTGTGGACACAGAGGGTGGAAAAGGGAAATGTGTCCTTTTGCTGAGTCACAGCCCTCCCAGCTCGGGCTGGGGTTTCCTCCTGGGTGTCTGCAGCACACTGGAAATACCAGGCTGGTGGTGGAGAGAGGAAGAGGAAGGTCCCTGTGCAAACACTTCTGCTTTCTGCTGCTGCCCTGGCACCAGGGGAGGCTGAGGGAGCTGGGACAGGCTGGTGGGGGAAGCCCAGGGGTGGGGATGGCCACAGAGCAGTGCTACCAGCACCAGGGGCTGGGTGCTCATGCTGGGATGTGACCTTTGCTGCAGGGATGTGTTTGGCCACCCCCTTTCACCCCATGAGTTCTTACCACCCCCATCCTGCAACCCGACCCAGCCACAGCTCAACCCCAACCCCACCCAAACCCAACTCAACCCCACACAACCCCAGGCTCATGCCTCCCTACCACCATTCCTCCATGCAACAGCCCATCATGACATGGTCTGGACTTCCAGTCTGTTTGTCCAAATGCTGGAAAACCCTAAGAAATACAAGGGATGATATATATCATGTTTAATTCTCCTACACATATTTTAGAAGTTTTCTCTTTATCTTCTGTCTGTAACATTTAGCCTCTTGATCAAAATATCTAATTCTACAGGTTTGTTGTTTGATTTGACTTGGTTTGATTTGGTTTAGTTTGTTTTTTGAAAAGTTAAGCTCTCTAAGTCTTTCCTTGCATCAGGGCAACACTGCCTGACAGGACACAGGCAGTTTTCCCCAGAGCATGCTCAGGCCCAGTGTAAAGCCACTCAGTCTCTGGTGCTACCCTCAGCTCCCCCTTCCCAGGATCAAAGGAGCAGGGCAGATTAACAAGAGAGCTCAAGTATTACCACTCTCTCCCAGCCAACAAAAAGATTCCAGCCAGGACAGCAAAGTTTCTCTGCTGTGCCAAAGCATTTGTCCATCCTCTGCAATAAAAGAAAACCTTAGTGATGCAAATTTGCTGTAGACTGAGAAGACTTCTTTTACACTTGAAATACAATTTTGTGTTTCCTTTCTTTTCCCAAGTAACTTACTAATTTGCAATCTTAGCAGGAGTGTGGCTCAATTGCATCCCATAAATATTTAACACCCCCGGAAAACAATAATTTTCTAGCCCCAAAAAACAGCATTACAGAAATTAAACAATTGCTAAGTGACCACTGTGCTTTTTCATGAATCCCATCTACTTTATTAAACTGAGACAAGCCAAGATAGCCAATTACAGTGCACTAAAATGTACCATCGACTGCCTGGGAGAGGCTATTATATTTTCAGCTTCCACGTAGTTCAATGGAAATTAGAGTTAAATGTGTATTTTGAATGCAATAGGTTATTACTATGAAGTTAATCATACCATTACTTTTTATTGTGGGTTGGTACAGAGAAGCTGAAAGGGACCCTGGCAGGGAGGAACAAGCGAGGAGGGCTCAGGCTGCTGCCCCGACCACAGGGTGCTGGGCCCCTGCACCCTCCTCCCAAAGTCTGCTCCAGTGGTGTCACTTGTGGAATTTGCACTTGACTTTTGCAAACATTAAATGTTCTTGTCACAGAGAACTAATTAAGAAATCTGGGCCACTATTGCTGAGCTAATTTTGTTCGGGTTGACTGCGTGTTCAAATCTGACTCTAGATGCTCATCTAATGTATACTGTGACCAACTATTTCAGTTGGATTAAGGTAATTACCTACCTCAACACTTCTCTGATACATTTCACAGTAATGGAATCTGAAGCTTTTATTATGCTTCTCCATCTTCCCTTCAGGGGACTGGGAGGGTGAAACTGTGCTTGAGGAGGGACAAGCCAAAGCCCCATCACCAGCCCCCAGGACCCCCAGCCCCCCTTGGTCCCTCGCTTGGGGTGGCAGCCAGCCAAGTGCTCCAGGGTTCTGTAAGGCATCTGACACACAAGGAGCCCACCAGGAGAGGTTCCAGGCCCCAGGGCAGAGGTGGGACCTTCCACACAACCCATTTACCACCATCACATCCCATGCCCCCAGCCCCACGACTGCTCCCCGTGTCAGTCCCTGTGGTTGGAGACAGGAAACAGGGAGACAGGTTTCCCACTGCCCCAAAACACAGGCAGGGGCCAGGAACTACTGGAAAAATTATCCCGACAAAAGCAAAGCACCCACCATTCCAGAGGGCAGCAGTGACGGAGCACACAGGTGGTCTGTGGGGCACTGGCATGTCCCCTACATCAGACCCCCCTCTGCAGGAGCAGTCACCACAGCTTCACCCCTGCCTTGACCCTCCCTCCCAAAGGGTGGGTGACGGGGGGCAGATCATCAGCTGGGGAGAGGGGAAGGGTCCCTGACACCAAACCTGGCCTGAGGGGGGTGGTGGCTGCCCATACACCTCTGGAGGAAAGACTCACTCCAGGAAGACACAGAGGGCTCCGGGGGTCATCACCCAGCCCACGGGTGCCACGGGGGGGCTTGTACAAGGCAGTGTTGAAAGGGTTGGAATTTCTTCCTGAGCACATGAAACCTGGGAGGTGCAGGGCCACGATGCCATGACCTCCACTGCTTCCCCAGCTGCAGAGGGATGGTTACCTCGGAGCCTCACCACAGCCTGCTCCAGACCTCTGCCCATGGCTGCAGCACAGCTCTTACTGGGGAGGAGTGGATGGGATGTGGTGGCCCTTGGCCCCTCCTGGCTGCACAGGAGATGGGATGTCCTCCTGACGGGGTGATGGTGATGGAGTTCTGGGTTGATGGACTTCCCACACGTCTTGTTTCTGTGAAATGTCTCAGCTCTGCCTCTCTGTTCTGCTGAAGTGTCTTCTTGCCTCCTGCTTGGGGGTTTGCAGAGCTGATGTCACAGCCTGTGCACTTCTCTGTTTAGTGCCCAGCACAGAATGTTGTCCAACAGTTTGGGAGGGGGAAGATGATGAAAGTACTGGGGCATTTCTGAAGAGGCAGTACCAGATTATCTTTACTGCACGTGGTAACTGCATTACCAACCATGCTGAAGACCCTGTAGCTATTTCTAGTCACAGGAGACACTGTGCCAAGAAGAAAGCTTTCTCCCAGAAGAGGGTTTAAAGAGGGGGTTGAACATCTCAGCACACATCTTGCACTCTCTCTGAGACCTCCTGTCACTTACAAAACCATCTCTGTGCTGTAATCTCCTTTTGCAGTCATCACAAACCACAACACTTCAAGAAAAAAGGGTCTAAGTGAAAATAAATTGGGACTTAATTTCATAATGTCACAGCAAGGAGGAACAACAGAAATCTGCCAGGTTTTATTTTCCTGAGTCCTCGGGGCTACTGCTGGTGGGGACTCTCACCCATCCGTGCTGATGTGGCTGGAGATGTCTGGCAGAAGGTCTCTGCTGTGGCCTGGAGGCCATGGGGTGCTCCTTCTGTCTGCACCCAACTGCCTGATGTCCTGGGATGAGTGGGAATGCAGGTGGAAGCATTAGACCACAGATCTGCCTTCCTCCTTTTGCTGCTGGTGCAGCCTGGGGCATAAGTTTGGAATATTTATTACAACTCATAACCCCAAGGGAGAAGAAAGCAACGAGGGAGAGCAAAGTGAGGTGCCCAGCCCAGGCTTCTGGGAGAGAGCCTGAACACAGGAAGCCTGAAACCCCAGGAAGGTGATGTACAGATCTCTGCTGGGAAGCAAAGACTCCTGGCCTGCTGGAGGGAGACAGAAGGATGGACACAAGGTCTTTCCATGATCCAACAGGATCAATCAGATGAGCTTGGCCTCCTCTGCCCATCCTCCCTGTTACCCATTAACAAGTGCCATTTATAATGGTCCTTTCTGGGAGGTTGTTCCTCTCTCTTGGGAAACTGGACTGAGCTTATTCCTCAGACAACACAAACTGGGCAATAACTTTCAGCCCCTACCCACAAACTAGACATGAGTCAGCCAGCTAGAACTGAAAGTTCCTCTAAAGCCTATTCCCAGCTCCTGGAATTCCCAGTCTCTACGTGGATGCAGCACGTTGGCACAGGAATGCCAATATCCATCAGGTCCTCACGCTGTTTTCCTGATCTGTTCCAGCACTGCCCCAAACGTGGTGTGCAGCAAGGTTAGATGTTCCCCTCAGACCTGCTCTTAAAGGGATTTATTACCCAACACAGCCCGCATTGGCACGGAATCCAAAGAAACCACCCCAAAAAACTCCAGAGCACAGAGCCCACGGCCACCAGGGCAGGAGAGGGGGTTGGATAATGACTGAGAACCAGGCAGGATGGGCCCTGTCACTTTGCCTTCCCTTACCAAGAGGAGGGACAGCTCATAAATTTATCTTTTCTTTTTTTTTCTTCTTTCCGTCATCCCATGATTAGAGCGAGGATACAACTACAATTTAGCCCTTTGGTAGAATTTACTTCAGTGATTAAAATAACTGCATGGAATTAGTGCAATTCCAACGTTATTTTTCATCTCGAGTGGCAGAAAATCATTGCTCCTGGGATAATTCTTAACCTAACAGAATGACCTCTGAAATACATCCAAAAGTTTTATGATTTTCCCCTTCACGCTCATTTAATGCAGCCCAATTGTTTAATCTTAAGACGAATACATTCCAAATAAAGCAATGCAGTTTAAAGCAAGACACTGTAGGAAATAATTAGGTTGCAAGTTCCGGAGGCTTTAATATGGTTGAAATTATATAACAATCTTTGCATTCCCTGTATGGTCCTATTAAATGCAGTGGGCTTGATGTTGCTAGCTGTCAGGAAGCAAAATGAAAAATAGTTTTAATAGCTGCTCTTTGACCTGTTTTATATTTTATGTCAATTATAACAGCACACAACCATGCATAATTATGAAGCATGGATGCATTAAAATGTACACATAATTTGTGTTCTTATGGCAACCATTGCACTGGGATCGAGCAAACAAACCAATGACTTCCCATTGTTTAGTGGAGGTGACATCAGACACACCAGAGTTCTGTCTGTCTGCTGCCTTTGTGTCATTTGGAAAGAAAAAATCCCCAGAGAGCAAGCAGAAGGCAGGAGGTAGGAGTCACCTGGCACGGCACAGTCTGACCCCCTGCCCAGAGCACAGAGACCCGGGTGATGGGTTTCATTCACTGCAGAAGTTACTTGTCCCCAGAATCTCTTCCTCTGGTGTCCGTGGGGATGGGCACCCTGTCTGCTGAAGCAGGTGGAGAAAGATGAGAACATCACCTGGAAGCAAGGTAACCTGCTGGGACAAACCGGCACAGGTAAGGGCCTGAGCTTAAAGGTGTTATTTAAAACAGTGTCCTCAGGACATGTTTCCAACACAGAAAATACTTGTATGTGGAGCAGAAAATGTTGAGGTGTTCATGCTGCACATAATAGTATTAAATCGTTGTAAAGCAGAGATGCTGTGACACGAAGGAATCTACACCTTCTGCAGCAGTCCCAGGATGCCACCAAGAGATGCCACACAAACATCTCTCTTCACATCCTTTGAGGTGCTATTGGTGAAAGTGATGAGACCGTGGGTTTATTTCACTGCCCCAAGAACCCCAAATCCCTCCAGGGAACACATTTCCTACCCCAGCACCCCCTGCCCTGCACCCCCAGGAACACTTGGGATCTCACACTTCAGCTTGGGATCTCACCAACACTTCCAAATGCTCCCATTTCCAGGGCTGGCACACATCACCCCAGCTCCTGTCAGAAAGGAAACTTCACGGAGTGGCTTTTTTTTTTTTTTTCTTTTTTAAAAAAAAAAAAAAAAAAGGAAACCTATGAAATCCAGAAAACTCATCCTCTATGAAACCATGGCGGATTTTAACAGGGATCTTTCTTATCCAAGTCATCTGCTGGTGTCACCATCTGCAGAAGGTTGCAGGGGGAGGCAGGGCTGCCAGCAAAGGAACCTCCCCTCCTGCACTCAGGGCTTGGAGAAGCCCAGCTGAAGAAATACAAAACATGGGGTGAGTGCTGGCAGACACCTGCCTGCTGCTGTCCCTCCCCTCTGCCCAGCCCCACCGCTGCCCTGGTGGGGTTGGGACATTAGGTCCCACCTGGGCAGACCTGTGCAGGTGTCATCAGCACCTGTGGAGGATGCTCTGGGGAGCAGCAAGAGCCCCAGGCAGGCTGCAGCCTGCCCTTTTCCTTTTCCTTTTCCTTTTCCTTTTCCTTTTCCTTTTCCTTTTCCTTTTCCTTTTCCTTTTCCTTTTCCTTTTCCTTTTCCTTCTTTTCTTTCCTTCCTTTCCTTCCTCTCCTTCCCTGGGCAGGGATGGATCCCGGGCTCTGGCAGACAGCCCCACTGCTGCTCTGAGCACACCTGAGCCCAGAGCCCAGGCCTCTTGTTTGAAGAAAAGTTGTCAGATCAAACACTTTGTACATCGATTGGTCAGGGAGGGGTCCTCGTGCTCTGCATTGCAAATCTGTGCTGCTCTGAAAGGGCACGTGTGGAATTTCATGGAGGATCATGCCTTGCACCGAGCCCCCGAGGACAGGATTTTGGGTGTCTACAGGAACCCTCCTCTTTCAGTCTGTTCCAGAATTATAGGTACAGAACCCCCCTGGTTTCAGCCATACTAAAACCATACCTGCAAGGTACAACTCTGACCTTTGGGGTCAGCTCTGTCTAACACCCCTTCCCAGCAGGAGGAAGGTGTGGGAAGGAAATGTGTTTCCTGCCCTGCACAGGGGTTTCCCCCACCCCAGAGCAGACACACTGAATAAAAAGGGCAGGACCCAGAGCCCTGTCCTGCCCTGCCTGGCCACACTCTGCTGCCCTGGGGCACCAACCTGGGGGGCTGGTGGCAGGGGGGTACGATGCTGTCACAGCCCCTTTGTGCTGGGCTTCCTCCAAGCAAGCCAGAGGAATGGCTGGAACAGTTGTTTGCTCAGATCAGGTTTTCAAAGTGTGTGTCCTGCCCCGTTCTGTACAGTGCAGGAAGCTTGAGAACATCACACCCGGGAGGGAGAAGCGGGGAACAGGTCAGTGACTGCACGGAGCCATCACCCCTCCTGCTGAGTGAACTCTGATGAAGATTTCTGAAATAAACCTGGAAGAAAGCTTCCCAGCCCCATTTAATTTACACTGCATCTACAGCTAATAAAGAATTTAAAGTGTCACTTTTCCTTTCACACTTACTTTCGCAGTTGTTTCTGAAGATCTGCACAAGCCTGAGTTCAAAACTGCAATCCCCTTCCTCTGGAGCCCCCACTCTGGAGTGAATATTGCTCAGGTGTTGGAGCACATTTCATTACTCTTGAATTTAACACCTGGCACCCAGGGGCGACTTTGGATAATGCTGTAGGAGGTAGAGAGGAACTGGAGGAGCACCTGGAGCAGTCTCACCCCTGGGGTGGCATCAGCACGGGTGACACCAGCAGAGGAGCCCGGCCACATCACTGCTGACTTCAGCTCTTCTTGCTACGAGCAGTGCTGCCCAGCACCTGCAAACAGAGTGAAAACTCAGAGTAAAACCCTCCAGGGAGCAGGAGCTCACGGGATCCCCAGGAATCAGGAGCTCCCCTGCTCCCCTCGCCTGCCCAGCAGCTTCTTTGCCCAAAGCCCTGGCGAGGATCCCACAGGAATGTGGAGCTGGCTGCTGCGGGGGGAGCAGAACTTTCCTGGGCTTTTCACTGGAATACCTGAGCTCTGCTGGAAGCTGGATTCCAGCTCTGCCCACCCCGCTCTGTTAAATTGTCACAGGCTTGTAAACAGGAGGCTCCCTCCGAGTGGTTGGAGCAAACTAACATCATAACAAGAGTGTTTATGGAAAAATGCTTAAGCACTGAAGCAGAAAGGGCTTAGCACTGATCAGACCTCTCTTCCACCTTTATTCTTCACTATCCACATTGAAATGCAAATATCAGCGCAGGGTTTCCACCAGCGTGCCACTCACAAATTGAAAAGCAGTTTTTATCTATGCAAATGTAAGCATGGTAATTGAAGTTAATCAATCAATGCTAGCTTTCACTAAAACCTTGAACATGATTGAATAAAGTAATTATCATTCAGCAGAAAATGATGAAGTTGTAGACAGCATGAACCTTATTAAAGGAGGATTTTGAGTCACAATGGCTTAATTTAGCTAACAGCCCAGCCTTAGCCCAAGCAACACACTACCCTCGCTGTCTGGAATTGTTTTAGGGGCTTGGTGGGAGGAGGAAAAGGGGGGACTTTTTTTTTTATTTTTACAGTGTTGGATTAGTAAAAGGTACTTGTTACACTACAAAGGGTAAGCCATAATTAACATCCTTCTTTTCTCCAAATAGATCGATGTACAAAGATTGCTGTGACATAGAAAAGGTGTCCAACAGGAACAATAGGTGATTAAAACTATTCTTATACTTTAAAACAAAAATGAGGCAATGGGAAAACTTCAGTGCATGTTGTGAACTGATCGCTGGTGGAGGCAGAGGGGACAGATTAAGATTAGAGATTACCAAGTGCCCGGGAGGAGTGTTAGAAACCAGAGCCCTGCACACCACAGCTGCCCCCTCTGCTCCTGGGGCTGGGAGCCTGGAGCCTGGAGCCGGGGGCAGAGCTGCCCTGGGTTCTGTTGGGTCCCCCTGGTGCTGGGTGGCTCTGCCCTGACCTGGGGGCTGTGACCTGGCAGAGAGCAGCAACAAAGGTGGCCTTGGCAGAGGAAAAGCTGCAGGGTGTTCCTCTGAAGATGCTCTAGAAAGGGACAGAGGTGGGGGAAATATCTGAGAGGTTAAAAAGTGATGCAAGAGCAACAGCAGCTGCAGCATTTCCATTCTCTTGCAAAAGGAGTGATGCACCAGCACTGCTCTGTTCAGAGAAACCCAGACAGCCA
>JAAWXA010000020.1:631521-696860 GCA_038090715.1 Florisuga fusca
GCCAGGGAAGGGACCATTTTTAATCAGTTTTATTGATTCATGCTTCCAGTTCTTACTCAGTTAAAAACAAGGCACATTAAATACATCCTCTTATTGCTCTATAAATGCATGCGGCTCATTCTGTATATCAAAAGTAATAAATAATGGCAGTAAAACACCAAGACAGTTATAAAAATGACAACCCAACCTCAAACACAGTATTTAAGGGTTCAGTTTGGAACGGCAGCTGAACGGAATACCCAAGTGCCACATGTCACACATGCAGTGGGTAGGTGTGTGCACACAGACATACCTGTTTGTACACACAGGAAACACACTGCATGGATAAGCAACCCCCCTCCCCAGGCGTGCAGCTGATTTAAAACAGAAAACAAACCCCCCACCCAGAAATCCCACTTCCCCCTCAAAAAAAAAAAAAAAAAAAAAAGACAAAAAACACATTGCTGTTCATCCACCCCAGATCAGAACAATGCATGGCAGCGACGTTTTACTACTCCTTCTACAGTGCATTCACATTGCAAACAAAACAAAACAAACCCAACCCAAGCCAGCATTCCTGAAAACAAACGTGAGGTGATAAATAAATACTTCTGGATTTTTTTCCACATTTAGGTTCAGCTGTTTTCAGTAACACATGCAATTGTCTCTTGGTACACAAGGTAGGCGTACAAGATCTTGCTGTGCCACACAAAAGAGCAGAGAAGCATGACAGTAAAGTGCCTAAGATGCAAAGCAAATTCGTATTGGAGGACACACAGAGAGCCAAGAAAATCCCAAAGTCACAGTCACAGTCAATTTCTGTATGCAGGATTACTAGAACAAGAGAACAAAGAGCAGATTTTGGGTACAAAGCAGAAAAGTCTGGCTTTACAGGTAAACTCACTTGTATTATTAATTCTGAACAGTGCCCTTTATAAAGGAGTGGAGGAGAATTTTTCTTTAAACCATACAAAAGATGTTAAATATTGTAAATATTTATCTTTATGTGGCCTGGAAAAGGTCTCATTACCTTTTATTTTTAAAATTTTTAAAAAATTACTGTTAATAGTAGAATCCTAACCCCCTTCGTGCTCACTGAACCAAAATAACCTGTGTACTGTACATGCATCCCCCTCCAGCCCTGCAGTGTGTAACTCTCTGAAAACAGTTTTGAAAATCTGAAGCTGTGTCAAACATGACATACTTTACCTGAACACACCGGAACAAAACTTAAAAAAAGAAAAGTTCACAGGACCACAGAAACAAACCCCTTTGTTCATAAAACAAATCCTGTCATTGTCAAACATGCTCAGTCCTTGTTCACACTGAGTGTGCCTCACCAGCACAGAACTCAAAGCAGGAAAGCCACAACCCCTTCACAATATCTGCATTTTGGTACAAGGCAGCAATTTAAACAAAAATTAACATGCAAAAACTATTTAAAAGGCATTTTACCCCAGACCGTCTCCTTCCCACCAGATTTTATCAATTGTCTGGACTGACAGAAATATATCCCTTTACCAAATATTAAATGAGACTTGCTTTTTCGGGGGTTTTGTACCTAGTATTCTTAAACAGATGATTTAAAAAAATTTTTTTTAAAGGTCTCTGCCTCTCCATCCAAAGACATCATCTGTACCTGCCACCCCACATTCTAGTGCTCCTCAGCATCTCCCTTCTGTTGATGTTATCAGTCTCCCTTTTAAAATACCCACGTAAGCCTTGCTGTTCATTCCTGTGCTTTTGTTTTCCTTTAGTGACAGTGGTGACATCAGGGAAAATAGATCAGATTTTGCACAGGTAGAAATTCTGACACCTTGAAACTGACGCTTGTTTTGGGCTGCACACTGTTATTTATACTTGAACAAGAGGATAGAATGACAAATCCATCAGCAAACCATTCTTCTGATTTTCCCTTCCTTGCTCTGCATCAGGCAGAGCTCCTCCACCTGATCTGGAACCCAGTCTATCCAACAGCAGAAAGGCCAAGAGCCAGATACAACACCATTGAAAAGAGCTCAATTGAGTGGTCCTACTTTTTTTGTTTGTTTTCTTTTTAAATTAATCTGCTGAAAAATAGCCCTTTCACTGTTATAGAAAAGTTAGTGGAATGCAAAACAGATTTCATTGTTTCACTTTGTATCTGAGCATTTTAAATAAACAATTAAGACTGTTATGGTATCAAACCCTGCCATCTTCCACAGTGTTTGTCCAAAGCTGGAAACAGCATGAAGCTCTCTACAGCCTCAAACACCACCTGCTAGACACTGCTATTTATTAAAGGAAGCTTATTTTTATTAATATGGGGGACAGGAAAGCTGTCTCCTAGCTTTTAACTCAATTATTAGCCTGGGTGATTAATCAAGATGTCTTGTAGTTTTCCAGCTTTGTACTGCTGATGGTTTTGCCTGGCCAAGGATTGGTACCACTGCAGTAAGAGCACTGAAAGAGCAAAGCCAGCAGCCTGCAGAAGGAAGGCTCACCATGGTTCTTCACCACCACTGCCACCTCAGCAGCCTCAGCTTGGCTCCCCCTGTGATTCTATCTCCAGCCCAGCACATCAGCCTTCCCTCTCTTGCTCGTGTGGAAGAGGACAGAGCAGCTGCTTGTAAGTACTCAACAGGTACTTGCAAAACTCAACGCCACGCATTTCAAGGCAGGATTCACTTCTCTTTAAAGGTAAAGGTGATGTGGAAGTTAGTGAACAAGGCAGCCTGTGCACGTGTGCTTGTGTCTGCACCCGAATCTTTCTGGAGTGTATGCCTGAACTCTTGTTACTCAGCTCCTCAGCACCAGGGAGACCCAGCCCAAGGGCCGGGCAGCGGGCACTCAGAGCTGCACAGAAAGCCGTTAGTCGTGGGTGCAAACACAGCCGTGTATTTCTGCCAGAGCCAGAGGGACAGAGAGACACCGGTCACCTGGGACAAGCAAGGACACTCGGGAGCACTGGAATGTTGTCAGCAGGGAGGAGGGGGCAGGCAGGGGCTGTGTGTGTCCTCCCTCAGAGCCCCCCCCCGCTGCGGTCCACCGGGATGACCCCCCGTTGCCGCAGGCTCTCCTCCGCCGTCTTCATCAGCACCGCCAGCCGGCTGCCCGAGACGTGGCCCTTCTGGATGGCACTCATCAGCTGCAGGGGGAGAGCATCCATCAGCTCCTGACACAGACAGAATCCAGGGGCTGGGGGCACAGCCCCTCAGGGGAGGTCTGGCAGCAGCCACCAGAGCCCTGCCCGGCGGTGGCACCCGCAGAGCCAGACGCCACCGCTGCACCCATGGGGACAGTGACACCCTCCCCATCCCACCGGTGGAGGTGACACTCTTGGGGAAAGTAATTAAGGAATACGTGGGACTAATTGTTCCATACGTAAAGCAAAGACTCAGATCACAGCTCATTTGCATTTTCCAGCACTGTCTGTGAGGGCTTTGGGCAGGCGGGGGGGCAGGAAGAGCAGAAGGACCAAATGCCATCCATTTGGGAGTGCAGTAGTGCAGGCAACCATCAACACCAGGATTTTTTCAGTGACATTTAAGAATACAGGAGAACCCATCTATTTCATAGGTGCTTTCTTTTTTCTTTTAATATCTGAAAGATGTCACTAGAACACCATTCCTGATCTCCCACTGACCCCAGACCATACCCTTTCTCATTCATGTGCCCTTCTTTGGGGAGACAGTGCACTTGACTTCCACAATTCTTTCAAATCCAAATTCCTTTATAGACTTTTAAAACTAATTTGCCTTTAAGTCCTTGAAACCGGACTCAGCTCTATCTTAACGAACACACACTGGTGCTAAGATTTTAGTTAATTCTTTTTTATCCCATGGATAAAGTGAGCATTAGACTTGAAATTACATGCAGTCAGCTTGTCAAAGACTGCTATGGAAAGCAATCGGCACTTAGAAAATGCAATTTCTTACTCCCACTGAGTGCTAAGAATCCTCCAGATTTCTTCCCTTCCATAGGAATATCTATTAATTATATCTGCAGCTGGACCTCTATGCAAATGTGGCATCAACCCTGTCAAAGCTGGAAGGAGCACCGGGGAAGGGAAGGGAAAGAAAGGAACCTTGTGCTTCACAGACCCAGCGAAAACCTTCCCTGTGTGTGAAGGTTGACTGGCAACCTGCTGCTGGCCAAACCAAACCCTTGGCATGGCCCTGCTCCCCACCTGGAGAGCTACGCAGCCACCCTGGTACAAAGTGTTCCTATATCCTAATATAAATGTCCACAAATATTTGCACATGGCTTTCCACAAGCACTCTGCGGTAAAATGCAATTACTTGAAAGTTTTCAGAGAGCAAACACAGAAGTATTGGGAGCTGACTTAACAGATCCATTAAAAAAAATAAAACAAACAAACATTTAATGTATTTTGTTCCTTCCATGGCAACCTCCTGCTAATTTCATCACCAGGCTTCCTTCTTCCCCCTTGGCAGGGCAGCAGCTCCCGTGTGCTGCTCTGGGTGGCTGCAGGAGGAGGTGCCTGAGCCATGGGGCAGTGTTCAGATGGCTTTGTGGAAGGTGGAGGAGAAGCCAGCAGTCACAGCTACACGGTTTTACAAAAGTAACTGTGAAACTACAGCACACCAGTGAGTTGCCTTTTCCATTTTACAGATTTGTTGGCTTGGGGCAGGCAACCCTTAATGTGATTTTTCAGCAAAGTAAAGCAAAAACCCCAGAAAGCCACCAAAAAATCCACAGAAGATGTAATTACTAGTTGTTTCAGCAACGAAATTATAAGTCAACACAGCCCTTACAGCAAATGCTGGGTTCCCCCTCACTAATTAAAAGTTTCCACAGACAAAGGGATGTAAGAGGGAGCCCCTTTTCAACAGCCAGGAAAACAGCTGGGATTTTCTCTTACATTTGAATATATAAGCATAAACTCCCAAAGGCATTATTTCTTTCCCCTCCCTGGTTTGTTTGGGGAATTTTTGCCCCTTCCCTCAAGTGCATTTCAGTTACCCAGCTAAATTGCTGTATTTCAGGCAAACAAATAGTCCTTTTTTCTAATGCTGGACACAACCTGTGAAAATTTTCTGCATTTAGATTCAGAAATGCTGCTCTTATCTACAGCTCATCTCGAGAGAGACAATTACCATTTCCTTTGCCTTGATCTTGTTTGTTTAACTTGACACAGTGAAGAAAGGGCTGACACTGACCAAAATCCCCAGCATTAATTTATCTCATGTTCAGCATTCATCATTGCCACCATGCAGGAAAGACATGGCAGTCACTTGAAATACCACACCAAGGAAGACCCTGCAAAAACACAGCTGGCTGGCAAACTGCAAGGCAAAAGGAGCTGAGCAAACCAACGTTTCAGCAGCACCCTTAAATTTATTTTAAAGCCCTGCAGAAGGCAGATGTACAGGCTGTCAGGGTAACGTCTTTCATGCAGACTGAGAGAATGCAGCCAATCCAGCAGCCACAATGGGATGTTATGGACTGGGTGAGCTTTAGCCACAAGCTCATTCTTTAAAATATTCAAAGTAGTTTAGAAATTACTAATCACTTAACAAACCCAGACACGTGTCAGGGTGCATGTGCCATACACCTCTCAGTGCACAACTGTGCTGTTTTGAATATACTTGAACAACATTTCTGTATTAAAAAGCCAAATTCAGGTCTGTATTGTATTTTGTAAACTGAATCTGTTCTTTGGGTCTGTTTCTGCACACTCACCTACTCTCCAACCCCGCCCTTCAGCAGAGAGAGATAAAACTGAACCACTTATGCCTTTTGTTAACTGAAGGCAGAGTTTCTCTTGTGACAAAGAAACACCTACCTGCAAAAACTCATTGAGCTCGACCTGCCCGTTTTTGTTCAGATCCACTTCACTTAGAATATCATGAAGTGTATTTTCAGCAATTTGCATACTGATGCTCTAGACAAAAAAGAGCACAGAAGTATGTCAGCTGGATTGTGCCACACTCTGAAATTTAGATAAGAGGCTTAAAAAGGAAAGTAAAAGAACAGGAGGAAACATTACCTCCAAGACACGCTGCACATCCAGTATAGTAATAAACCCTTTCTTGTCCTTGTCAAACATGTGGAATCTCTTCTTGTACCTGCAAGATAAGGATTACCCGTGGGGAAAACTGGACTCAGAGGAATGACAGGTATTAATTCCTAGCAGCACAGGGAACTCTCTTACTTACCTTTCAATATCTGAAGGCCCTAGACTGATTTCAGACCTGTCTGTTAATTGATCCGATTTTACTTTGTAGCCCATTTCATAATAGAGAAATTTTTTAGCAGCTTCAAGTTCTTCCTACAACAACAACAACAAAAAAGAAATGTATATGTGAGAAATAGGAAGTTCTTACACGATTATTTTTAATGTAGCATTTATTAGCTTCTTCCATTTAACTAGAATTTATCTAATGCCCCAAAATTAAGCAGATGGTAGCTGAAAAGTATTTAAAAGATACGTTAAGCTTTGGCACTTTTTAGCCTTTAGATAACAAGTCTAGTAAAGCCTTCTAATTACTGTGTGAACACTTGCAGGACCATACCATGCCTCCAGTCACACATGGTGCTTCTACCTATTTCATGAGGAATGGTACTTGCTGCTCAGGCCTACAAAATGCTGTTTGACTCACAGCTGGTACCTCAGAGCAAGGTTTCATCTAGCTGTCTAAAATCAGAAAAGAAAAAAAATCTGGAGGCTCAACATCTGGAGGCAGGTTCTTTGTATTTTAAAACAGTTTCTTGACTGTGGCAAAATTAATTTATTACCAGAAAGCCCATCATGAGGTCTTCTCTAGCCAGTTTCTTTGATAAGTGATAAACACCTGACACAGATGAAGCAGTGTAGGGTAGAGCAGAGTTCTCTCTACAGCCCTGGGTGCACCAAACGTGGCTCTGGGAATGATGGGAGCACCTGCCACATGGGTACCAATGTTAAAAGCCCACACAGCAGTTAAAGAAGAGCAAGCATGCTGAGGAATGGCTGCAGCAGCAGCGAGAGGTTCAAGGCATGTAGAGATCAGCCACCTCATCTGGCAAAGACTTGTTGGGGCAGGGATAGCAGGAGACCAAGTGAAGTAGACCAGACTGCTCTTACATACTTCAGTGTAAGCAAATTTTGCCTACAGAAGCCTTAAAGTCTCAAATCAACAAAGACTTATTTAAGGGTCTTACTGGAAGATGTAAACTGAAGAATGATCTTCTGGATAGGCACCGAGTTGCCTTGTCCATCAAGCTGAAATACAGCACCTGCTGTCAATGTAAGCACTTCAAAATGGACCAGGACTGGTTACAGAAGAGATGCTCAGGATCTAGGGGGAGTTTAGCCTCATTTGAAAGGAAAGGACTTATCCCAAAGAACCCCAGTGGACATTCAGAGGCTGCCTTGCTGGCAGCAGCCAGCTCACAGCAGGCAGAGAGAGCTCTGGGATCCCTGCAGGTGCACACAGTACATGTCCCACTTCCCTTCCTGCAGGCTGTGGTGACACTGGGTGCTACCTCCCCAGCTATGGGCTGCTGGAGCTCAGGCTGTCCATGCAACCTTAACATCATGCCAGCTTCAAACTCCTGGCTTCTGCATGTCTGAGCAGAGGACAAAGGAAGAGAACAGTGACCTTAAACATTAACTTAGACCAGAGAACAGTGCAAACTTTGTATCATCATTTTTAAAAAGACACAGCAGACAGAAAGGAGTGACACAGACTACAAGATCCCCCTTTTCTGTGGCTGATCTGCTGAAAGACAAAATATTTGAACAGGAATAGCATAGTGATGCCAAGTCTGCTTTCCTTTTTAAAGCTGGGGAAGAGCAGGGTACAGATCTTCACATTCCCCTCCACCCCCCAGCCAGCACCAACTCATTTCACTGCTATTTTCATGAAGTCTGTATAATGAAATGCACGGAGTGAATCACTCTCTCAGGAAGAGAGCATCACTTCAAGTTCTCTATTCAACTAATTTAGATCGTTAACATGGAAACTACTTAAAAAAAACAAAAACAGTTTCAGATAAAAAAAGGCCCTTTGTACCTTTTTTTTCTGCTCACTCCAGTTAAGTTCCCTCCCCATTATATCCACGATTCTTGGCAGAGCTTCCTCTGCAGCCTGCACATTCAGAAAGGCCAAGCGAGTGCGTCGGGAAATCATATCCACTGCTGTGCGGGCGTACTCCTTCACTCCATAGACAACCTGCAACAGCAAGGCCAGGGGAAAATGCAGGTGAGAGAGCAGGCAGGCACTGTCAGCAGTTATGTTTAGCATCACAAACCCCACTGCTGGGCTGGCTATACAAAATGAACTTTCTGTAAGGAGCTCCCATCCAGTCAAGGAAAGGGTTTGAAAATCTCCGTCTTCCTTGGAGTGTCTTATAAAAACCCATCTGGGATGGAAGGCTTCTATCTTTTATTCATAAACACACTATATAATTGTAATTATTTAATTGTATATAAATACATTAATGTGTATGTGTATGAACATAAAAATAAAGCACGCTCCAGGGAAGGTGAAAAATAAGAACAGATGAAAAAAATGTGGACTTCACTGACCACCTTGGCAGAGGTGCTTTACAGGGCAAGAGAGACCTGGCTCTGGAACCTGCTTATCCCAAGAAGAGAACCAAAGAACATGATGTAGTTTTCTCACATACCTCAGCTTCAATGTAAGGAAATTCAGACACCAGACGTTTCCCAACAACTGGCCACCTCTTCCCTGTGACCTGGGCTATTTTGGCCACCTCAAAAGCCTTGCCACCGTATGTTGAAGCTAAATGCTGAGCCACCTGTGGAGGTGAAACCAAATTCAGTATGCTTCTGAAAGCACATCCAATACACATGCATTTTTCTTGTCAGTTCTCTTATCACCAGTAACAAACAGGCTGAAGAGGTATTACATTGTGACTGTGGGGGAGGGAAGCACTTGGTTAGATCAGCACTGACACTACTGTATGTACATCATGGTAACTGTATGGGAACAGCATGGGACTGCTCCAGCTCTGCTATGCTGGGGTCCACATCTGAAGCAGAGGTTTTGTGGGGCTCAAAGGAAGCCCATGCTGTAACATCTTAAAGCAGGGAACAGTCAAGAGGAACAGTCATGAGGAACGGAAAAGGGAAGAAAAGAAGAACAATTACTAGAATTTATTTTTGTTAAAACTGTCTTTGTCCTGGCCAGAGAATAAGCTCTTACCAGGTTCAGCAGACCTCTGTACAAGTTATGCTGATACTAGATCTAGTGGGAAAACAAAACCCTCCAACACAGAGACGTCAGAGCACCAGCAGAAACCATAACTCACCTCACTTTCAAGCCCATAGTCTTGGACCAATCTAATGTAGAGAGTGGGACTCCAGTTCTCAGCCCCTTGTAGCTGCAGCCCAATGGTCTTACTGGAACCTGCCTTCAGATCATGTGCCTGAATAGCTGCATCAATGGTGTCCTGTGCCATGGCACGGTAGGTTGTCCACTTCCCACCTGTAACCACACATTTACTCTTTATGTGGAGAAAGCAAGTGAAGTACCAAGGTGGTACAGCCTGCTCGCAGCTTGTACTTCGCACTACCCTTACTAGACTTGCTCCAACAAGCCTGCCATGCTGCCACTGACAGATCACCACCTAGCTACAGGAACATGAAGGGTTAATCCTGTCACTGGAAAAGTTGTGAATAAAATACACTGGGTGAGGAGCAGCTCCACTACCTGCGATGGTGACCAGGCCGCTCTCGCTGATGCTAACGACGTGATTCCGGGATATCGACTGCGTGTCTTTGGAGCTGGGGTCTGTGACCAGGGGACGAATGCCACTCCACGCTGCCAACACATCTCCTCTTCTCACTGTCCAGAACAAAAGAGCAGCCCAAGTCAGGCAGGAACACGCAGGAATTTACCTGACATCCCTCCCAGCCCCTGCAGCATTGCTCCCGAGCAGACCGGCAGTGTGAAACAAGGACTGCTCCACACTCTGCTTGTTTGCTGAGCAACTCCAAAACCTGGAGAAGATTCCCCAAAGTAGTGGAAGGAAGAAGCTGGGCTACAGAACTGATGAGAACAGCACTGCCCTGATTGCCATCAATAACATTCTTTAGCCTAACACACAGAGAGGTCCATTTTTCACACCAGTTAACAGCCAAAGAGCCATCCAGCAGAAGTCCACATCACTCTTACACCACCACCTCTCCCAGCCCTGCCTTCCACTTATCACTGCTCCAGAATCCTTGTCCCACTCCACAAGAAACCTGGCTAAATGGCCATTTACTCCTTCCCCCAGTGCAATTCCTCTGCTTCCCATCCAGTTACAAGCAGATCCCTAAAGCCAGCCCTGTCTGCTCAGGAAACTTGGAGGAAGAAAACCTGGAGGAATCAAGTAGTCACTAAAGCCCTAAGAGTTGCAGGAAAATAGCCTGGCCTCCAAAAGTCACTCTTTTTACTGTATAAAACATGGGACCACTTGAGAATTTAATTAAATTAATTTTGTTGCTTATTACATCTGCAATAGAAAAACTGACCAATTTGCTTTATGCTGAAGTCTTTGGAACATATTTTTGTTTTTTAAGACAACTTTCAAATAAATGATAATTGAAAATCAGTAATAGGGTGTAAAAATATCCCCAAAGAACACAAAATAGATTTCAGAAATCAATGGTGCTCTGCCAGCATGTTTAACCTGCCAAAATGAAGTGTTAATCACAGAAATAAGATACCATATTACGTTTATAAACTAATGAAACTAGAAAAAGCAGCATGCGTGACACTATAATTAAACAGTTGGAACACATCCAAGCCTGTGTAAGTTGATAACCCTGGCACTGTCTCTGGCAGCAAAAAGGCAGGTCTGCAGTGAGTTGATATGGCCAGCACAGTTGTTAATTCAATAACAAGCAATCTATAAACACTGCTAATTGCATATGTGAAAAACAGCGTGCATCCAGGTAGGGTTCATTCAAAAGAATTAAACACTCCATAAGGCACTTTTGTAAGATACCTTGCAAAACCTCTGTCTTACTCACAGCTGTAACTCCACCAGCTACCTGCCTGGCTTGCTGTGCTTATTTATGTCAACTTTTGCTCAAGGAACTTACAGGTACATTTCCCAAAGACTTTTCCTGAACTTTATACAACACAAAGCCATCAATTATCCACTTCCAGAAACAAGGAATTGAGCATTTCCAACCTCTGGACAGCAAGTTTTCCTGGATTTACAGATGCTGCCATGTTCCAGGCAGAGTGCTTCTCAGGTTTATTTTGATGCTGCAATCACAGCAGAAATACAGAAGTACAAGTGCTTTCACAGAGTCATTTTTAAAACCCTGACTGTGAAGGAACAAAGCCTCTCTCCTGTAAACCAGCACTGAGCCAAAGCAGGCCAGCATTTCACAACAGATGTGTCCTCAGCTCAGCTACTGAAGGGAACTGTCACCAAGTAATTTTTAAAAATTCCTCTTTCTGCCCATTATAATTTCCTCTCCCACTGAAAACAGACACTATCAGATATTTACTGCATCAGAAAAAATTAATTCTAACAATAAAGTGCCTGGAAAAACAGAAATAAAAACAACAACATGGGAAAAGTCAGAACAATCCCACCTCAAGAAAAGCAGGTGAATTACTTGGTGTACTTGGGCTTATGTATAAGACAACTGCCCCAGTTCTGCAGAACCTTGCAGTTGCCACCCAAACAGCCCAGGGTGCTCTGGCTGGGCAGCTGGCATCAGTGAGATGAAAGGTATGTGAAATCTGAACATGCAGGTACCAAACAATTTCCATTTCAATAGTCCAAGCAGTGCAGGGATATCTGGGAGAGCATTATTTTATAGCTCTGAAACATACATCAAGATGACATTTAATGTCCCAGTAATTTTGGAAACCCCCAGATGCAGGAGAGCCACAGTTATCAGAGTCACAGCCATTCTTCAGGCAGAGAGCACTGACTCAAAGTGAAATGCCAGGCTCAGCAGGACCTCCCTGGGAAAACCTCAGCTGACCAGGGCTCACCTTCAACATCAGCACTAAGGTAGTTGCGCACTTCGTTCAGAATGAAGTTTATGTCTTCTTCTGTTGGTATGGGGTGGGAAGTAACATCCGTGGGGCTGTCAGTGGTCCCTGCAATGGTCATCTTCTCCCACGGCAGGAAGAAAATCACTCGGCCATCGCTGGTGGCTGGGTCAAGCAGCCCCATATTGCCAGGGCTGAAAGGAAGAAGGGACACGGGTCAGAACTCCTCAGGCATCACCAGGGAGTCTGCTCGGGCACACCTGGTCCCCTGGATTAAGCAACAGAACATCAATTTTCTTCTCAGGTCACCAGATATACAAAATCTCAATGGCTTTTACCATCTGCACTCACAGAAAGGTGCATAGAGGGGTGTATCAATTTTTCTTCGTATAGTTTTCAAAATAAAGAATGACCATGTACAAAACCAGTTATCCTTATCACTTATTAAATAGCTGTGCTTCTATTTCAGCAAACAAAAGGCTTCTATAAACACCTCAAAGCAAACAGCTTTCTTACAGGAAAACGTGTTAAGATGCCCCTTTTTTTGGTTATTTCTATTCAAAGGAAAGATGCTGACTTTGGCTCCAGGTGCTTGGAAGTCCTTGTCAAGACACCTGCAGTCAGTTTAGCAGCCTGCAGGTTCTGGACCTGGTCCTGCTAGGAGGAGGAGGATGTGGCACATACGTGGAAAGAGAAGAGGTATGTATTTCAGTGGTAATAAGGAGCACCAGAGGTGAATAATTCAATGGACTCACAGAACTGCTAACACAGTAAGCTGAAGGCAGACAAAGACCTGCTTGGAAATGAATTACCTATTTAAGAGAGCCACAAGCTGAATCACTAGACTTCCTAAAAATGAAATATTCAAACTGATTACTGAACGTAAGTTTTCAATATCTGGAAAGGCTAGAAGAGAAGCTGAAAATTTCATATATAGCATGTATATTAGAACATTTTTTAGATGATATTTATAGACAGCTTAAGCATACGGTTGGAGAAGTACAATTTAATAGGGGAAGTCAACACAGATTTGTGAAAGGTAAATCACGTCAGACAAATGATTACTTTTGAAAATGAAAAAGCTATTGATTTAGAGACAAAGGAAACTAGAAATTTAATATACAGTATCAGAATATTCAGAAAACTTTTTAAAAAAATCATACTTTTGAGAAAATGTCTAATGTGATTTTGTAAAAACTCTTAAAAATAAGGAAGAAAACCCAGTAAGGACTTAAAACTAAGTTTCTCCACACCATTTATGGCCTGAAGTGGTTTTAGCTATATTACCCAGCAAGTGATGAGATAGGATGAAAGAGTTTTCCATACACCAACTAATTTCCTGAATTTATGGTTACCAGTCATTCTGGGACTATATCCTGGGAAGCCCGTTCTCAATCTCCTATTGCTATGTTTGTTTCATCTTACATAAGACACTGAAGATCCACCAAACAGATTAAAAATAAGACATTTCCCAACAAAAACAAGCATCCCAACAGCCAACACTGCCTGTTCTGGGACTCCAGAGGCATTTGACCAAAGCACCACAAATACTGTTGAAGAGTAACTAGAGTAGAACTAAAGTTTAACAGACAAGTTCAGCTGGAATCTAAATGCAGAGCATACAGGAAAATTCCAGAAAGGCAGAAAAATCTGAAATTTGTCAGAAGGGAGGGGAAAAAATTATTACATTCATGGACACATCTCAGGCAGGAAGCTTCTCTGAACAAAGGTAGCCAAAGCCCTCTCTCATTTTAGCAAATAATGCACTTAAATAATGAGCAGTGGAAGAGAGCTGCTGCTGGTGCTGCTGCTGGTGGTGGAATAAATGTGTATACTAAAAATAGAATTAATAAGAGGAGGAACACTGGGACTATTAACGAAGAACATAAATGAGTAAGAAACCCATGGGAAATGAATGCATTAGGTTAACATCAGTTTTACAAAATCTTAAATATGTTTATATCTAAAAACCTCCACCTGTTATGAAAAATTTTCCTTTGCATGAGTCTGGCCCAAAGCTCTCTAACACATTTACCACAAGGTGAGTGGATGCAGTGAAATGGCAATCTTCCCTTGTTAGAGGATTATTCCTTGGCAGCAGCAGAAGGATGTGATAGAGCTAAGATGAAATACCACGAGTTTTTTCCACTTAGCAGACAGTTCCTTGGTTTAAGCTATGTGACTTCACTGCTCTGTCTCATCAGTGGGAGCAGCACGTGGGGAGATCACTGTTCTACAAGAAAAGTAATGCCCACGTGCTGACATACACAGGGGAACCAGCAGAATGAGAATTATCTACATTTCCAATTAAAATTATTTGGTTATTACCCAATAAATAGATCAGAGCCCTCACACATATCAAGCCATCTCCTACTTTGAATTTACAAAGTGATTCAAAGTTCGGAAACTTTACACATTTTTGCTGTAGGACCATAAAGTCAATCACATATTCTTTTCATAGTCTAAGAGGAAGCTGGGATGACAAAGCCATTTCTCCACACTGCTAGTGCTTTAGAGCAGCTATCAGGCCATTTTCTCATTTTTCATGTGTAAAGACACCAGAAAAAGATCAGAATGCAAGAGCGATTTTACACTAGGCCAAAAATGCCTCAATTTTACAGTCAGTGGTCATGTCCTATTGGGATAGCTCTGGCAAAAACAACATGTTGTGCACTGGAAGTCTGAATTTCTATTCACAGAGGAGTGTGATGATGATATGGAAGGCACTATTATAAATGCACTGTATCAACAGAATTGGGATAAGTCTATAAATGTGGATTTCCATTAGGATGCTAATGACTTCAGAAACCAAAGGTAATATTTGAGCTTCAACTGACATGGCTTACTTGGCAGAGGGGATTTGGCTTAGCAGCAGCAAATAAGGCAAGGAGCAGGAGTGTGCAGAGAGCGTGCTCGCAGAGTGCCACGGGAACCTCTGCTGCAAGAAGGTCAGCAGAGGGGGGCAAGTCCTCTCCACCAAAACCACCATGGGCAGGTGGGCTCGTGTCTGCAGCAGTGTCAGAATTTAATCATGTTATTTTTGAACCACTTACTATATTGCCTGCGTGCTACGTTCATGTTTACTACGAGGGAAGTTGTAATGTGGCAGACTACACTCGTGCAGTGTCATTGCACAGGGAGAACAGGAACCTTCCTCTCTGAAAGGTTTTATATGCTTCTTGTTTTTTTAAGGCAGGGCAACTCAAACTCTTTATTAAAAAAGGTGCCTTTCACAAGCCTGTTGTAGATGCTCTGCCTCAACGTCCTTCTGCTGCAGCAGCAGTCCTGCCGTGGTGAGTTTTAGCTAAGAACTACAGGACTTCACTCTTATACATGAATTCTGTTATACATGAATACATGAAATTGTTACTCTTGCAGGCACAGTGCCAGAGTCCTCTTTAAAAAAAGAAAATCAAGTTGTGCATTCAAAGCTACTGCATAACCTACAAACGTATCTCCACCAGCTTATTTATTAGAGACACCAGCAGAGACTGTTACAAACGGTGCAGGGTTTGAATGTGGTTACCTGTAATACCCAGGCATCACGATGTGCACGCCTGCGCTGGGCTGACAGATGTTTGGTACCTTCTGATCATCCATTTTGCGCACAGAGTCTGTGAAAGGTCCCGTAGCATTGATAACACATTTGGCTTTGACATCAAATTCCTGCCCTGCGAAAGAAAACAGTATCAATCACACACACCATTTGTTTTCCTGCTCACTGACACTCTCCATTATTAATCTATCTATGAACTTAACCCACTGTAAAGTATATGGTGCTGCTCTGAGCAGAACAGCTGGGGCGGCCTTTAAAAATTAACCAAGTTTTCACGTAACACCAGATTTGAAAAAAAATGTTTCACAGTGAAACTCCATCATATCCGTAAAGACAGGCTTCAGCCTCACCCCGCAGACTCGGTAAATGGGATTATTACTGTACAGCACGTGGCGTCTTACAATATCATCTTTGCTTGACAGAAGGGTTTGGATGTAAAGCTTCGTCTGCCCTGCCAAAACACCAGGGTTTGAGTGAGAAACCTGACAGGACTGAAGGCTGACTGACACTAATGGCATGCTGCTGCGCCCTGGGAAGATGGCTCCTGCGCTGGTTCACTGGTGTTCACCCACAGCCTGCCTCCTCCCACAGCCCACGCTGCCCAGGGGGGGTGCCGGGCTCCCTGCTGGGTGGGGCATGGTGCCGTGGGGTGCACACAGACAGACACACAGACACACAGACAGACAGACACACCTGTGAGGAGGTCCCTGCAGCGCACGCCGCACACCCGCTCCTTCCCGCCGGCCGGGTCCCTCCTCTTCAGCAAGTGCAGCACCTCAGCGTAATTGGCCATGGCAGCGCCGTACCTGGCAGCGGTCAGGGCGATGGCGAGGTTCATCCGAGCGTCGTTGTGCTGTCCTGCAGCGGGGAGGGGACCCGGGGAAGGACACCAGTCACCTCCAGCCACGGGCTCGTGGTATGGAAGGGTGTCAGAACCGATCTGTCACATCTGTCCCTGTCACATCCGATAGGCGTGATGGCTGCTGGCGCCTCAACGCTGTTATTTAGAGATGCGTCTCCCCCCCTCCCCGCTGCGCCCGGGCGAGGGACACCCCGCACCCCCTGCACGCCGTCAGATGCTGAATTTGTGCTCAGAAGCACCCCTTCACCTCTGATTGAGCAGCAGAGAAATCACTCTCCCCTTTTGTCACTGTCCTTAGCAAATGTACCACGTCCCACACCCCAGGAACAGCCCTGCAGAGGCCCTGACAAATTATCAGCTTTCCAAAATGTTTGGAGGGGTTTTTTTGTTTGTGTTTTTGGGTTCTTTTCAGTTTTATATGCATTTTAACTTCCCAACATACAACATAAAAGGATTTAAAAAAAAAAAAAAAAAGAAATAAGCAGACAAGAACTAATGAAGGATTCTTAACATGTATCATTAAAGATTTATTACTGAAATTCCCTTGTTAAAGAAAACCAAGAGAGAGGCGGAGGGACTATGAGGGGAAGATGATTAATTACTTTGAAATACTGGCTTCACCTGAGACTTTTCCTATTTATTATTGCCACTGAAGTTAAAGTCCTGGATGCTGGCTGGAAAGAATGACTATACATTGAAGGGGCCAGGCTCTGTGTGTCCTGAATAATTAATTTACGAGAGGGCAAAACTTCCTGTGGTACAGTTCAGTTCCCCATGTGCTTGGACCCCTTCTCTCAAAGATAATACTGATCAGGTGATAAATTTGTAATAGATATTGTAGCTGATTTATGTTGCCCCCCCATTCCCAACGTTTAGTATAAATGGTTTATGTAAAGTTCGGTCCTTCGGATTCTGCCCGCGCAATCTGGAACCGCCACGCAAACAATCTGTTCCCAGCTAAAAGGGCAAAGTTATAAAGATGGGATCAATGGCCTCGGAGGTGCCACCCCCCTCCCTGTGCCCCTCATTCTTACACAGCCAGACGATGCAGTGCCATCAGTCTTCAGCTGCAAGAAAAAAACTTACAGGGAGCCTACAGAACAGCAACATGATAAAGCACCAACGAAGAAACAAACCAACTCCAGCTCAGCCAGGCAAACAATGCCCAAGATAAACTGCAGCAAAGAACAGAGAAACAGCTGAGAAAGGCATCAAGAAAAGCTGGGGATGCTCCATCACCTGGGGTGTAGGAGGCTGAATGCCCACCTGCAGAGGTGCTGCCCAGGCAGCAGTGAAGCCCTGAGGCACCCCCTTCCCTGCTGCAGGAGCACCCCGGGGGACCAGAGGGTTTCCTCAGTTACTCTGTGATCCCCCATCCACTCCTTCTGGCCACCAGTGCCTAAGGGAGGACCCAACACAAATGGGTTTTCTCTGCCTGACCCAGGGGGGGATTCCCCACAGCCTGCCCTGTCAGCCCATACAGGCTCTGGTCCATGGGGAGTCACTGGGTATATTTTGCAAGCTTCCCCCTTCCCAGGTCTGAGACTTATTTGTCCAGACCAAGAGCAATCCAGAGAAGCCAATCAGTAGAATAAATAATGTGGAAACAGGTGTAATTTCTAAAAACAAACATTTAAGTAGCAATTGTTTATTAAGCCCCAAATCCAAGAGCTGCTCAGCTTTTTGTTCAAACTCCTGATGCTCATAAGGGCAGAGGGAGCCCAGGAAACGCTCAGTGCATTTCAGGATTGGGACCGCTGTGCTCAAGATAACATTTTCACGCTTTCTCTGAAACTCTCATCCATTTTCCCCTCATCATTATTCTGATGCAAGAAACCCCTTGCTATTACTCAATTCTCAGCTGTCCAAAGGCACTCTGAGTGCCTGTGTAATGTGCCTGCAGGAAGAGGACTGGGAAATAACCAGTTCCTGATTAACTACCCATCTAGAAAAACCCACTGGCTTCAGATCGATGTGACCTACAGCATGAAGTCCTAGAGTATTTCATAGTATAAACAGCAGAAATCTGTAGAGGTCTAGAGTTGAAAGAAATGAAGAGTGACTTACTGGCTCAGAAATTTATCATCTTTGGAGAGTAATACTGCAACTGTTTGGTAGAGACACGGTCACACTACAACAGTTTTTGTACTCAGGAACAGTTTGTTGTTTGTTTTTTGGGTCTTTTTCACCCCCAATTACATGAAAATCCTGCACTTTATATGCAATTATTTTTCTTCCTTGCTGTCTGAAATGGCTGTTGTTGTACCATGCACACTCCACATTATAGAGGTACCATAGCCAGATCAATTCTTACCACAGCACCATTCACAGTTGACAAAACATCTTTTCTGCTTATTAGAGTAAAAGTAGCTATTTGCATGTGTTCTTGTTTGGAATCAGAAATTATTATTATTATTATTATTATTATTATTATTATTATTATTATTATTTCAAGGAGATTGACATGTGTCTTGGTCCTGAGATGACTCTAAAGAAACAGAAGGATAGCAAAGCAACAGTTCTGCATCTCAACCTGTTTGACTTTCCAGTTAAATGCCATTCTTCCCACCTGAGTTCAGAGATCCTCCAAACCCCAGCTAAAAGCCTCCAAGCTTAACTTCCTCCAGAACAGATGTTTGAGGCTCTCTTGATGGTAGCACTATCACCATGTTCAGGGGCTGCCCAGGAAACCCGAGGTATGGCTGTGTGATAAAAGGCAAGGTAACCACAGCTGCTATGGGAGGTCCTGGGTGACCTCCTGACCCACAGCCCTTCACAAGCAGCCACTGGTGCTCCAAAGCAAAATCAAGTGAGCAACTACTCCCCCTTGCTACCAGAGGTAACTCCTCTATGGTACCATGGGTTTTTTCCAAATGTGGTAAGCCAAAAAGTTATTTCATAACAATAGAATGGCTAAGCCCAATTAATTTGGCATCCCTTTGCATAAATAAGCAAGATCTCTTAACTAACCTGTAGGCAATAGAGTAAAACCAAGCCACTGACTTTAACAGGAGATGCTGACAAACACCCTGCCCTGGAGAGGTGAGTGCTGCTCCAGCCCTGCTGCTGGAGGGCTGGTTCTGAGAGCACCTGGTTGGTGTCAGTGTGCCAGCTGGCACCTGGGTGCAGCTCCTCAGCACAGCTCAGCACAGCTCAGCACTGCTCTGCACAGCTCAGCACAGCTCTGCACTTCTGCAGGAGGTGTCCAGGAGCCAACTGATGGAACATGCTGAGTTTTCTTTGCAACTCCTCTCCTGATACCTCTCAACAGTAAGAGGATGTTTAAATCCTTGAAGTCATTTCTAGTAAGAACAGCTGTGAGAATCGTCCATTGCATTATTCACTATTGCCATCTGCTTGTGATCTAGTAACAATGGAGTGACACCTTAACTTTTGTTAAGGGCAGTCAACCTTGCTTTTAACAAAGCACTGGCTTAACTGCTTTCACTGAAATACCCCTGAATCCTCTTACAACCCCTTTATTCTTAGAAGGCATACTGCTGGAGACATTTAGTGCCTGAAGACATTTTTTGTAAGTGTGCCCTGCATCATTTTGAGACCAACACTGATGCCATTTGTTTTAAAATTTTTCTGTTGTTTTTGTGTAATTTAGGAAAATTCTGTTTTCATTCCTTAGCAGCAAATGTTGTATTTCTTCAAAGAGGAACAGACAATGCTTCCGTTGGCACTGACAGAATCCTCCCACGGAGTGCACATAGTGTACATTCAATTTTATTTTTATCGATGCTGAACCACAGCCAGCAGTGGTAACAAAGCCCACAGACTGTAGAAATTTGTTTGTAGAGCTGTGTGAAAACTGCAGCATTAATAAGGCACTCTGGTGGTTCTAGTATATTCTGTCCTGTGTCGCTCCCCTTTTACCTCTACACCAGCTCCTGCCTTCCCTTTAGCTGGAGACAAACAGCACTCAGTAGCCAGCGCCTGCATTTCTTTCTCCAGACACTAGAAGATCTTTTGATCCTTAGAGGGTAAATTTTGTTCCTGTTAACCTTTTCTGCTAAGAACTAAGACTTTGTTAGGGAGTACACCTGCTGCACAATTAATCACCTAACAGAGCAGGCAGGCACTGCAGCAAGTGCCCCAAACAGACTTGGGCTCACACTGCAACAGCACAGCTGTAACACGGGGTTTGCAGACTCCGTGCTTTAAAGAACAGGTTGGTCCCTGCAAGAGATGTGAAAACCTTCTCACCTTTTCTCAGTGTACAGTCTTTCCTGATTAGGCATACCTAGTTATAGCTGTGGAGGTCAAGTGTAATGGACAGCTGGAAATTAGCCATGCAAGAAGCTATATGACAGCCTTAATGAACTTTCTTGAGAGGGCAAACCTTTCCCTATAACCACCTACCTGGCTTCTTTTGAAAGGAAAAATACAGTAAAATAAATATATGAATGAGAGAACTAGGCTCACAGAATGGCCACGATGTTATATCCCTACACAATGCAGCCACACAAATAGATGGTTTTTTTGTTCTTTCCTTTTCTTTTAAAAAGCCGAGGGGTAAAGACAAACCAAATACTTGTGAATTCATCTCTTGCTTGTATGTTTTTTTATATTTACTTTTTAAATCTTTACTGATATCTGTGAGCTCTGCCAAGTTAGGAGGCAGTCCCTTGGATGTGGAACAAACCCCAAACCTCTCAACAAACACCAAGATGAGGATGTTCTGGATCACCACAGCACTGACACCCACTTTCTCCAAAAGCACTGATATTCTAAAAGTCATTTTTAAAGCATAATTCTGTAGCTATATGGTCTGTTCTTACAACAGCCTGGCACTGGATAACTGCATGCACTCAGTAAAGAAAAGCAGTGCAGGAAATCTAATAATTAATTTCATGTGCATTTATTTCTTGCTGTGTATATGCAAACCTTATCAAAACCTTATGAAATTTATAGCTGATAAGTGACGATTATACATCACTACACATAACTAAGTTACTGACACTGCCCACGTTTTATAATTTTTAAGTAAGTGCTTAATTGCATGAACAGTTTTATTACAAGCACTAAAACAGGAACTCAACATCTGCTGTGCATAAGGAAATGGTCTGCATCCCAGTTCAGGCATTATGAATCAGCTGGAGTGACTCAAAATTGTTGCAGACCTCTTCAAGAAAGAATTCAGCAAGCTCTTTTCCCCAAACATAAGTGGAATAAGTCCAGAGGTAAACATCAAATTTGACTCGTGAGTCACAAGTCATTTAACATGCCCTCAGACCTGAACTATTTCTTGCTCTCTGAATCACATGAAATTAAGTAAAAAATTCACTGCAAACTAACAGACTTTCTGGGATACGTAACATGCACGCATTTGTTCTTGGACCGCTTCAGAGGGAAGAGCATTCTGACTCAAATCAGTTCCATCACACCCACATGGAACAACACAGCAATATCACACCAGGCTGCTAATATTTCTCACACAGATCGTGTACAGTTTGAATTCTGCTTTCCACTCTGATTTCTGTGCTGCTGAGATAGGGCCCAAGCGGGTGAGCAGGATGATACACACCTAAATATGCACTTTGCACCAGAAAAAATCCCCCCACACTTTATTATTTTAGTTCTTGGAGCTCTGTCCCAAGATGTGGGTATTGTCAGCCCTCACTCTGGAGGAGCTTTAACAGAGAGGAAAGCCTTGAGTTTGGCCTTCTCACAGGGGAATGCAATCTCAGGCTCAATCTCAATCTCAGATGTGACACATCGAGTTCAAATAATCCAGCAGCAATCATGTTAAGTCCTTGCTTCCTCCATTTAGCACACAGGAAACAACCTTCCCCATCCCTGTGAGTGAGAGAGGTAAGGATGTGACCATCAGCACCTGACTTCTGGATTCTGTTCCTCAAAGGTCTGCAAAAACAGCTATTTTTAATCAAACCTGAGCACAGCCAGCTTGAGTACGCACTGCAGGGACACCCGAGAGCCAAAGTAACCACTGCTTGGCAAGACAAGCTTGTCAATTCAGGTTAATTTTCATAAAGTGAGATTAAAGCTATGGAAGAACCTATGACCAGACAATTTGCATGTATGGATAAAACCAAACGACATGACAATGAAATGAAAGCACGATGCATTCCAACTTATGCAGAGTTATAAACAAATGAATAACACAAGGCAGAGACAAGAAGCCCATTTGAAAAAAAAAAAATTAAAATTTACCATACCCAAGGAATGTCTGTCTAGTCAAGTCTACTGTCAAGTTACAGTACAGGAGTTAAAACTTCCATTGAAACTAGGATAGCAGCATACTGAAATCAGCCACAATATCCAGGGACATCAAGCCAGAGACAAAATTTGGAATTATTGTTCCGTGCTACTGCTGTATAATTATGTTGTTTCCCCACTTCTTTTGTACCAGCCTTCAACTTGTCACTGCAGTCACACTGCAACGTCAGTGGCAGTAAAAGCGCAGTGTTAAAATGAAACTAAACATTGTCACTGTCAGTTTATGGAAACTGGGCTAAAATGTCACCGGGAACAACTGTCAGGGCAGGTCTGCTGCGGCCGTGCCACCAGGAGCCGTGATGATGCCAACACAGCTTACTGCCTGCCCGGTGACACCAGGGCTGACTGCTGCTCCCAGCGCCCGGGCCAGACACCCACACCTGGGGCAGACCCCACCTGGAGGCCCAGGCTGTGCTCACACACTGGGGGGCTGTGTCAGCCCCGGGGGAGCAGCGGGGGGCTGGAGGATACGGCGTGTGGCCTTCAGCAGGTAGGACACCCAGGGCCAGAGGGACCAGCCAGGGCACAGGCACTGATGGGGGGATCCATGCTGTCCCGTGGGAGGACAAGCAGCAGTGGTTGAAGTGGTCGTGCTCCCCTGAACCCACAGAAACCCAGTGCACGACGGGAGCAGCAAGAGGTCTGGGCATCCCGTGACCCGTTCCCCCTCAGCACACACCCCCATACCCACCGTAGGGACAGCCTACATGCTAACTAATGACCAGAGATTAAGCTCACATAAAATGCACACATATAAATTACAGCAGAGTTACATGCTTCGATGGAGACTGGCCCCTAACAGCCACGACACACTGGGGAACGCTCAGATGTTTGTGGCACGATGTGCAAATAATGTCGTTTTGCTCAGGAATAATCTTAAATCTTTTAGGTAACATGATCTGAGGAATTATTCCCCGTTCACTTCTTAAAGGACACAAAAACCATCCTTTGCTTATATGAGCATTAAAAAAAAAAGAAAAAAAGAAAAGAGAGAGGCACAGAATTCACTAGAATATTCATCATTTCCAACCTTAAACCCACAGCGTACAAACAGATGAATCCAGCAAGTCAGAGAGCAAAGCCAATTTAATCTGTGGCTCCCCTGAGGTAAATGTAGTTCACAGTCCTGCCCCCACCCCAACCTCAGCCATAATCCCTGCTTCCTGGAGGTAGGAAAGCACTGGAGTGAGGAAAATTCTGCAGCAGGATATAATGATCCAAAATGACAGGGACAATAATGACAATGAATTTCATGTCTCCCAGTCATGAGCTGGGGATGCTTGGCTGGGCTGACTCACACAATTAAATTGTTACAGGTACAGCAGGAGAGGCAGTTATCACCCGCCTGCTTTTGGGAAGGGAAGGATGCCTCCAGCCAGAGCCTGCCCGGGCCCTTCCCTGGGAGCCAGCAGCCTCTCCTCCTGCAGGATGCTCTGCACCTGCCCCCGCCCCGTGACAGCGGCAACACCGGGTTAAAGATGCGAGCCAGTTCCAGGCTATTGATTTTATCCCTTCTGAACACCAGGGAAGAGTTCCTGATGGATAAAGGGCGCGTGGGGGGCACCAGCAGAGCCAGACCCTGTGGGTCTCACCAGAGAGCTGGGAAGCACCCAACACGGATCACCTCTGCTCTGGCTTCCCCACTCGTGTTCATGCTCACACCAGCACGGAAACAACCCCAATGGTGATCCAAAGGTGATCCAAACCCAATGACCCCTGGGGTCAGCCACACACTGCTCCCTTGGGATGTCACACACTGCTCCCTTGGGATGTCACACACTGCTCCCTGGGATGTCACACACTGCTCCTTTGGGGATGTCACACACTGCTCCTTTGGGGATGTCACACACTGCTCCCTGGGATGTCACACACTGCTCCTTTGGGGATGTCACACACTGCTCCCTGGGATGTCACACACTGCTCCTTTGGGGATGTCACACACTGCTCCTTTGGGGATGTCACACACTGCTCCTTTGGGGATGTCACACACTGCTCCCCTGGGATGTCACACACTGCTCCCCTGGGATGTCACACACTGCTCCTTTGGGGATGTCACACACTGCTCCCTGGGATGTCACACACTGCTCCTTGGGATGCCCAAGGTGCAGGATGCAGGAGGAGATGGAGCACACAGCCCACTTCCCAGGCTACACCTGCAGTCAGTGTTCCTCCCAACACTCACCCAGCTCCAGTTTTGTGATAGCAAGGAATGGGGTTAGCTGTGTGTCCCACCCTTGGCAAGTCTTTTTCAATAACAAACTGTCAAAGAGTTTTTATATCCAAGGGGAAAAAAAAATCTTACAGTTGTCTGCATCTTTAACAGGGTAACACCCTGATTGTGCTCAACATCCTCAAAATACTAATTTGTCAACTATGAGTTATAAAGGTGTAACATTTCATAATTCAGGACACACTCAAATACTAGGAAAAACAGCTACAACAAGCCTAAATATAAAAAAAAGATTTTACTCCATTTTTGACAGCTTAATGAATGCCTTACTCTTTTGCATTGATTTTTGTGTGTGTGTGTGTCTGCGTGTGCATGTGTGCCTGGGAAGGATTTCTCATGGGGCTTGCTGTAAACAAGGAAAGCTAAATCCTCTGCCAAAGCTGCTGCTTCTACCTTTAAATAACCTCCATATTAAACATTTCGAGAGAGAACACACACAAAAATACTGAGAGTGAAAAAAATAAAGAACAATTACATCACGGCAAGTATATGAGAAATTTGTGGAACAAGACATTAAACAATCAAATGCCTCGATGTGACAAAACAGCCACAGAAGTAGCAAATGTTAATTCCTGCAAACAGCAGGAATCCAAAGAGCAGAGTCAACAAAGCCCCAAAATCTTCAATTCATGACTGATTCCAGGACACCACTTTTCCTTACACACCTTAAAGTCTCATCTTGTAAGGCAAAATACATTAACAAAGAAGTCTGCAAGAATGTACAGACAGAAAAATAACACAGCTTAAAAAGAATTGTGCCACTTTGCATTGAAATATTCTGGCCAGCTGGATCTCTGCTTTAATGTTTTTCCTAGTTCTTAACAGAACAAACCATATATAATTTAAATGGAGATTAATTCTTCCATTTAAAGGGCTTTAAAATAATTCTGCCTATGATCTTGAGATCTCAGCCCAGCTTCTCCATAGTGCCTCTCCTCCAGTTTTCCTTGAGCTACATAAGTGGAACTGACAGATCACTGCTCAGATAGCAGCCACGTTCATCCCCCAAAATGTTGCCTTTTTGCTATTCAGGAGTATCCTAATACCAACAAATGCTAAATGAAGTCTGACATGTACCCCTAAGAAACAAACTTGTAAGTTGTGGCTTCAAAGAAAACCTTGAATAAATAGGACACATTGTGTACACCCAGGCTAACATCCAACATATGCTTTAGTTTCCTGATGCTGAGACAGAGCAAGAATAGCCTCTGGTAAAGTCTGTGATTTGCTGTTGCTGGTACTTCCAACATTTATAATGTACCATTTTTTTTTTGCCTGTATAAACAATTTTAAAAATGTAATTAAGACGACCACAGCAACATTTCAGAACACAACATGTTTATGAATAATGGATCATTTGACATGCTACTAGTTGGCTCAACAATAAAAAAAACAAAACAAAACAAAGTGCATTCCTGATCTTTCCTTTGTAAAAGAACATTGCCACCAGTAAACCACAACCAGACAGGTGGTTCTACCCAATAAAAAAGTAACCTATGCAATGAGTGGTTTTAATTCTTCCCTTTGATGGTGGTGATCAGCACACCACACACTGAGATGCAGCTGGTAGGTGCTACTAATAAATACTGGTACAGGACAGTATGATGGGGACAGTATGATGAGGAATAGAGGGAAGCAAGAAAACAAGACAAAACTACATTTAACTGCACGCCTGGAATCAGTGAACACGCACCAGTCTTAGAAGACCACTTTATTTATTTATTTTAGGAAAGCCACAGAAGATAAAGATATGACCTACCTTAAAACATATTTATATAATTTTCACTATTATTTAATGCTGTATTGTATGACTAATCTCTCTCCAAGAACTAAAAGGAGTTGTACTGCACCTTATCATTCCCTTCTCTACTTGAAGGTCAATTCTCTTTCCCTTTTGTCCTCCATTCCTCTGGATTTATGGCATGAAAGTATAACACTAAAAATCAAGTACAATAATTTATAAGATCTGAAGTGTGCTTGCCAAACCATTACTTTAGTATTTCACTAGTAAACACCATTCCTTTAAACGTTGCATTACAATGTGAGTAACTAAGCTGTAGGCTTGAAAGTAAAGCAAAACCAGGATAGATTTACTACCATGAACAAGTAGTTTAACTGGCAGCAAAAATTCAAGTCTGTTTTTGGTCTCTGTCACCAAAGGAGCCTCAGAGTCCTGCCAGCACTGCAGCTCCTCCTCTGAAGGAAAACTGCCACCAGTCTCCACCAGCTACCTCATCTTCTGAAACTTGTATGAACAAACAGAGCAACTACAGGACCCTCTTTTCCATCAAGCTGCTCTTCAACAGTTTGTACATTTCCTATTTTTTTCCTATTTGACACTTTTTCATAACCCGGAAGGCAGCAGACACATCCCAGCCACTCACCCTGCTCTGCACTCCACTGCTGCACGAGGTTTTCCACCAAAAGACCACAGGGTATCTTGGTGCTGCATTTTCATTAATTGCAGCACTGTTTAAAACAACTATTTGTCCAAGAAACCTGAAGAGCAATTTTAAGATTATCTTGTAGATGTGTACCTGTAGAATGCTGGAGCAGTAAATAGCTGTGAAACAACCCAACTACCTACTTAATCAGAAAAAAAACTTCAACAGATAATAAATAGATTTCAAGTTATAGTGCTCTTATGAGAAGCATAATTATAGCCACGAGAACCACTTTGTTCTTCTTGCATGCTCCTGGGATCCCTTAAAATAGTCTAAGGGATAGCTTATGATAATGAAAAAATAAATCTAAATTACTTCTCTGTGTGCTATTTACAGCAGCTCTTGTTACAGTATACAAAACATACCACATAACCCCATAACAAGTTTTGCTTCTAAATAACCTCTCCATTCCTCTTGACATTAAAAATAAGATAGAGAAGATGCAGTGTCCATCAGAGATAACTAAAAATCAAGCCCATCATTTAAATCTCTCCTTAATCCCAAATAAGAACATAAACATATATATTCCTGCTTGTATATATAAGCATTTTCTTCTCCATTCTGCTGGTCTCCATATGACAAAACTTGCAATTATCAGCATCCCCTTTTCTCCAGAAGCCTCATAAATACTATCTGGGACCAGTGTGCTGAGAGTTCCTCCTACTTCTTCCCAGCACAAAAGCCCCTATTGATAAGTTGATGAATACTGTAAATGCAGTTCTGAAAGGGGGAAAGAACTTTAGAATCTGCATTTGTGTGAAGATCTTCCTGCCTGCCAACAGGTCAGAAACTAAGCAGAACAGTACCACAACTGAAGCCCATCAGTAGGTAAGCTACCTGTTCTTCAGAGGGCTCCTCCAAGCCCGTGAGGAATCTGTGGCTTTTTGCCCCATCCTGAACACAGCTGACAGTTAGATATTGCCTAGCAAGCTCCATTACCAACAGAGTTTTGGTAAACTTGTTGTCTTGGAAGGGAAGAGGACGAGGGATGGGGAAATATTAATCTAACAAAAACAACTAAACCTTCACCAGTTCTGTTTCAGGTTGGTCTCTGCAGAGGCTGAAGGGACAGAGTTAAATTCTTTGCTTGGCAGGGCCAGAGGGGCACCTGATGCTGCACAGCTGTGCCACTTCTGGCTGGACTGACTGCACAGAGCAAGGCAAAGAGGCTTCTCCAGGCTGGTTTTACAAACCAGAGTGATGTGCCTCCCAAACATGAATGCACTTGAACACTTCTGAATGTGAAAACTGCAGCTTCTGAGTGACTGTAATGCTTCTATGAAAACAACATTCTATTCTGAATGAACATTAAAAGCCCTGCAGAAAGCATCTTTATTTTCTCCCACTCAGACACTGATTTTGTGTGTGACACACAAGCATACCTCAAACTAGCTGATACAATAGATTAAATAACTTGAGCTGGAGGCATTTTTCTCCTCATGAATTCATAGCCCTTTATTTAAAGGGGTTTTAGCAGAAACCATTCATGCCTTGCAGCAATCTCTAGTCTTTGATTACAATTACAATGAATGTAGTCTTTGCAGAGCAGCCAATCCTATTGGTGATACAAAAAGGAATCAATCCAGGCCTTACCCAACCCTGTGCAGGAGCCACAGCCAGCAGCCAGGTCACCTAGATAGGTCTGACATTATTTGCACAGTGGAAGTGCTACAGCAAACCATTTAACATTACCAGGGTAATTACACTGTCTTGGCTTATGATGCCTCAGGAGTGTTCAGTCTTATTTTGGGGAATCACCAGAACACTAGACTGCTTGCACATCACTTGCCAAGAAAACTATATAAGCTCTCCTACATCCACTAGCTTCTCTTGTGAAAAACATCATTTTCTACCAAATTTTAATGTTCACGATGCTAGATGAACCACTCAAGTTGCTGTTCTTCCCTTTAGAAAGCCCGTGTACATCACTTGCAGCTGCATATTTGCATATCCCCCCCTTCAAAGCAGAGCCCAAGGCAGTAATGAAGCCCAGAGAGGCAACATACCATCATAGTAGACAATAGCTCCAACCAGCTTGTCTTTGCGTAGCATGGGGAAGAGCTCCAAGGCTCTTGACTTGTTGAGGACATAACTGCTTTTCAGGCACTGACTCCCAGCCACCAGGTCGTATAGTTTTATTCCTATCCAGTAGTATGGCAGTTGCCACCACCTGCAGGAAGAAAACACCCCATGAAGGGAAATAAAAACAAACCCTGTGCAGTTACTGTAATATAGGAGATGGCAGGTAAGTGTTGTAACACAGCAGTTTCACTTCCTACCATCATACAAATTTATGGTATCAAAATATAATGTAAATATGCAAGAACTTATGTATTATTCACCACTCATTCTCAACAGGTCTACTCACTGCAGTCAGCCAAGCAGATTCAAGGCTTTACTTGTTCTGGAATCAGGATCACCAACTGGCTTTTTGCACTCCAGGGTAAGGTGAGATAGTAAAGCTTTGTGTGAGGGAGGAACCACACTTCACGTGCAAGCTGAAAGGGTTTCTCACACGTACATCTTGACTGCTGCCTCCTGCACACACAGGACCAATGACAGGGAGCTGAGCCCCGAGCTGGATGAGCCCCAGCTATTACAAGCCCCTTCTACTAAGACAGGAATAAAGCCACACATAAAGACAATCCAGCAAAAACTCACTGCTTTAAGAAGCCTGCTACAGTAAGCAACCCCAAACCATTTAAAGTCTGTTTCTCAAACTGTTCTCTCAAAACCAAACTGTCCTGTGCTGTTAGAGCCAAGTGCACTGCACCACTGGGCTGGCCACTGCTGGCTGTGCTGAATTAACAGCACGTGGCTAACAACACTGGGACAGCACGTGCTGAAGAGCAGGATGCACTGGGGAGAACAGCAAATAACACCCTGGGAATGAGAGCTCATCTCAGCTGCAAACTCCTCTCCTCACCCCCACTGGGCTGGCTGAAATGCAGTGAGCAGCTCAGGTCCAAGAGGTGCCCTGAGACCGCAGTGAGAGCTGCTTGGGGCCAGAGGAGAATTTCATGCCTCTAAGATAAAGCACCATCTCACCTCCTGGAGGACACAGCTGGTGACAGGTTTAAAGACATGCTTGGAAAGAGGCACCTGGAAACTTCTCCAGGGAAAATAGCTTGCTTGTCAAAAGCAGCAGTAGAGGAGAGGTATTACAGCAGAGCTTACTTGTAAACAGGGAGCATTATCGGCAAAGGAGCTGATAGGTGAGGAGCAATTTCAAGCAGATTTGCACGTTCCTCAAGTGCTTCTTTCACCATCCTGTACTGAAAAATGAGTGCACGTGTGAATGCCATGTTACTCACTTTTGCCTCCATGTGCAACATTTAATAAGAAACACTCAAAGAAAATACTTCACATAATTCTTACTGATCTTTCAAAAACACACAGAGATCTGCTGAAAACCTCAAAAGTTAAGGGAAAATTTCACAATAAAATTTGGTCTCACTACTTTCCTCTGCTTATTTTTCAGGTAAGTAATTTTCTATTTGAATGTAAAGCACAATTTAGAACTTAACCCACAGCAGAATTTTTGTGCTGATTGCCACACTTAAATCCCACCCTAGCTCCAAGCTGCAAACGCAGAAGCGCTCTTCACCCCATCAATACATACGAATCAATATGAAGTTGTTCTCTGGCAAAAAGAAGGCAGATTTCTATAGATGGATAGCTGAATGTTTTATATATTTTTTCACTGAGAAGTGGTTGTTTTTGTAGGACTATTATAACCATTAAAACATACTTTAGGTTAGAGAGGTTTCAATGAGAAGATAAATCGTGTTCTCAGAACCAGAATATCACGCTCCCACCAACACAGGAATACATAACAGCATTTATGAATAATCACTCCTTGACCATATTTCCTTTCCACATTCTGGAATAAGCAGGACAACTGCTCACTCCCACAAATTCTGACCATGGCAGGCAGGAAGCTCTTTTTATTCTGAAGTCAGCCCTGTCTCTGCCTCCCTTCCCCAAAGCATACAGAGTCTCTGCAAGGTATGGTGATTAGATTGCCCACAAAAGGGCTTAGCAGAAGGCAGCAGCACCCATTTCCCTAGTCTGGAAAGCTCAGTTGGAGAAGACACTCTATGCACAGAGGCTGTGAAATACAACAGTCAAGTACTGAAAAAATAAAAAAGAGACTTGGATATAATTGGGATAGGGGAAGTGTCTACTAGCAATTTTTGCTTAACAACCAGCATAAACAATTACCTGCTCAAAATCCAACTTCATGATGGCCTTCTGAAGATATCTCACTCCACCGTGGATCAATTTAGTACTCCTGCTGCTGGTCCCTGATGAGAAATCATATCTTTCTAGAAGGGCTGTTTTTAGTCCTGCGTACCAGAAAACCAAATTAACTTCTTAAATTACACAATTTGTATGTAATTCATTAAAGACACTTCTCTAGGGTAGAGACAATCACAAGAAAAATTACTCTGTACATGGATAAATTTGTATTCAAAGTGTAGTGCACTGTCTATATTGTAATGAAAAATTTTAGCCTCCTTCCTAAGGGAAAAGTCAAAACAGAACTTAAACAGAAGCACATTAAAACCTGGATATTTCACAATAGAAAGGCATTACAGAACATTACAGGGGCCATGCTCCCTCAAGCAAATTATAGTTCGTATTCATGGCAGGTACAGAATATTTTCAATGAATACTTTTAACTCTTTGCAGCAGAGAGCTCTGAACCTACCACACCAACAGCCTGAACAACACACCCGAGAAGCAGACAACTGGCACCTTTGTCTGCTGAAGGGTGCCCAGAGCCAGAGGAGAGCCAGCCCAGGGTGTGCTCAGGAGAGCTCAGCACCAGGGGCACAGACACCAGAGCTCTGCTGCACAGGGTAGCACCACACACCCCTCTTCACTGGGGGAGTATTCAGGAAAGGCAGAAAGTGAATTAAATTCAGTGAGATTGCTACCAAAGCCATCAGCAACACCATGACAACACATACCCAAGGGGAAGACCTTCATCTGCACCAGAAATTATCCCTTGGGTCTTTCCTTCCCCCCCTCTGACTGGTGCTTTATGTCATTGTTTGGTGAAAATGCATTTTAACAGCTAGTGGTCTCCCAAAACTTTTCTGTCCTTTAAAAATATCTAATTATTACTGGTAACTTCCAGAGATCAGAGTAATTTATTTTTGTCAAATGTGACTGAAGATTAATGGATACAATCAGAAATGATTTGGCCAATATATATCAAACACACGAAAAGCAAAATTTGTTGTTAAGCGAAGCAAGCATAATAAAAGAGCAAGCCCATGAATGAACAGCAACAATACACAATTCATTAACCAAATGCCTAGGAATATTTCACACTTCAGAAATCTACTGATATAATCAGAATCTCCAGTAAAAGGATAAACACAGATCACTTACAATAATTTCTGTATGCTTTACAACTGCATTTTCTACTACAGTATAGCAGAGGCAGAAATGAAAATATATTGAAAAATAACCAGACTTGAGTTTGTATATACCTACCAATGATGCAGGCCTTACTGCTTTATCTATTTCAAAATTATCACACCTTCTGGGCAAGTATTTTCCAAATGAAGCTACAAAACACTCCCAGAGTCAGGGTTTGCCTCTTATTTCTGAGGTTAAAGAGCCTGAATAACTTTACAGCTACCTACTATGTTTTACACTGTTTTAAATTTTTCTTTTCCATTTTAGTTCCAAAACCAGAAACAAGGTCTTTCCACCCTCTGTTTCACCCTCTGAACAGAGTTTTTCACATGTCTGACCAACTGTCCCCATACACACTGAGAATCCAGGTAGACTCCTCCAAGCCTGGAACACACTAAGCAGCTACAGAGCACCAGCAGTTATTGCAGATATCTCCTGTTATAAGAAATACAACCTGGAGAGCCACTGGGCCTCACCTAGAATTCACTCTTTCAAAACAGTTGCTTCAAAGTGCACATTTGCTCTTCCCTGCAGCTTTTCACCTGCACAAACAAGTGAAATGTGACTTCAGATAAACTCACTAGCTATGGAGCAACAGAGAATGAGAAGTGCATCCAAGAGCATACAGGAAAAAGATTTATGTCAGACCACTGCATGAGAGCACCTAGACAACAGAGACTGCTGAAACAAAGTGCAGGGACAAGTTTTTTTCAAGTTTGTTTTAGCTTCTGAGAACAGAAGTTTCCCAACCAGGCATTCAGAGTACACCTCCTACATCTCCATGTACTTTGGAAATGCCCATCTGATCAGTTTATTACAAACCATGTAATCCAAGAACAAGAAGATGCCTAAAATTTTCAAGCCTTACCTCTAGTGACTGCATCTAAAGCACAGCCACATCCTGTTGCTCCTCCACCTATAACAAGGACATCAAATTCACTTGTGGTTTGCAGTGCCAAAATCTGTTGCTCTCTCGTGGGGAAATGGCTCTTCATTGGAACAGGCACAGCTTCTGCAGCTTGAACATGCACTAAGGTACCCTGCAAAGATGAAGAACAACACAAGAGGATCTGTACTCACTGTGTGCACACACACACCAAATCACAGCATTTTCTTTACAGCCATAAATGTCAACTCCCATACTGCCAGCAGAACAGGGTGAGTGACACCAGGTAACCCGGGCTCCTGGCCCATCTGCTCCCACGTGCAGCTGATGTCCTGGTCAGCAGCCACCCCAGTGCTGTGGCTCCTCTTTAGCAAGCAATTCACTGGCTGTCAGAGCTCTGGAAGCTGACCCTGGGAGTTAATGGCAAAAGGGATTCTGGCAACACGTCCCCTGTAAATTACCAGCCAGCCTGGCCATGCTCAAGGAGCCTGAGCTCAGATTATGTGGTGCATACATACAAAATATTTTTGTCCAAAATTATTTACTCATTCTTCAGCAGCATTATGGCTGAAATGCTTAATTTCTCAGCGCTCCTATCAGTACTATCCAACTGAAAATAAAATTTAATAATTAGTAGCCATGTCTAAAGGATGTGCATATTCAAAAGATCATTAAACAATCAGGCTCATCCTGCAGTCGTGGATTATATTGGCAGTAATGGAAGTGGCTCATGTAAATTACTGAGGATAGCAGCAACTGCCTTCACTGCATGTGTGTTACAATGCAATCAATAGAGCAAGCAGGACAACAGAGAGAGTGCTGCACTTTATAGTAAGGATTTACACCTTCCCAGAAATAAAGTAAAAATTAAGATTTAAACCAACTAGAGTTTGGCCAGTATGACTCCAGCTGTGGCATGGCCACTGACTTTTCCCCAGCACAGGGCTTGTGGTCCCAACCACTCTCAGGGCAGGATCTGCACCTGCATTAAGCACTCACCCAGCTGTGGCTCAGGCTTAGCCACTGACTACAAATTCAGAGTCCAAGAAGCACCATTTGGTTTTTACTATATTTTTGGTTTTGTTTTTAAACACAGGATTTACAACAAATGGCTTCTAGTCAAGCACAGACCCGAGGCCCAGGCAGATAGCCACTGGCAGAGCAAGAGCCCAGAGATGAGCACTGAAATACAAGCACAGTGATTAGAGCACCAGGAATTGATATAGATATGATTCATCTTGCTGTCAATTAAATGCGAGAGTGAAGAAAAGCTGCATGCAGGGATTCCATCTGCAATAACGTGATTAGTTTGGCAGTGAACAAGTATGTTTACTGAAATAAGGAATTGCTGTTTATATCTACAATTTCTCAGGCAAGAGTTCCTTGAATGGGCTTGATTACACTCTGAGCAAGAAGAAATTTAGTTTGGCAGTTGGAATTCAATCATAAAGTTATAAAATGATCGTGTAATCCATAAGCAAGCATTCTTGTTAATTCACTAATGTAAATCTTAGGTTGGTTTGCAGAGTCAAATTCATCATCCTTATTCATTAAAAAAAAAAAAAAAAATTAAAAATCATTCCCAAAAGGAGGCCCTGCTGCATTATCGTATTATCACACTCTACTGGATTCACCTTGATGAGCAATTCCTACTGGCCAACACTGTATTTACACACCAGAAAAACAGACGGATTGCCTGGTGGGCTGAGGAGGGACAGCAACCTCTGACAACTCCAAAACAAAGCAGTGCTTTTGCCCTTCATGGTGACAGGGAGGAAAATCCCCACCACTGCTCTCCAGTTCAAATTTGGCACATCAAAGAGTACCCACATCATATCTAGTACTGTACCACCTGCTCCATGCATTAAAATAAAAACAGAAAAAGCCAGGATGCAGCACTTCAGTCAGCAGCTACAGAAAGGAAGGACCACTGGTATTCCCACTGCTCTGTCACTGTCAGTGTGAGCAGTCAGACAGCTCACAACAGCTGGCTGCACCACCTCTGCCATCCAGGCATCTGAGTATCTGAGGACAAATCAATCAGTTATGCACACAGCCTATGTATTTCATGTCTCAGAGGGGTCCAACTTCATCCCAGATGCAATTCTCCTTTTCAGAAGCTTGTGACTGGTAGTAGTGTAGTGTACATAGACTTGGGAGTTCCTGTACTGACTGAGATGAAATTAATTTACAGTGGTAGCAAGGAAAAAATAAGAGTCTACACAGGCTTTTGCTTCACCCAGTAAGTGTTTGGGAGGGACTACTTTCTTCACACCTCTGTACTACCCGATGAGAAGAGCTCCCCAGCTGTCTTCTTTTCTCTGGAAAAGGGATTTTTGTTTTAATGGAACCCAAAGCCTCCTTGTCAGACGTGGGCATTTGCCCTCAGCAGCCCCAGTCAGTCAGGCTGCAGGGAAAGCCTGATGAGCTTCCTTAAGGGAATGGTTATTCAGTATGAAAGAACCACTCCTGTGTGCTCACTGGAAGAGGTTCTGCTTGGATTAGTGTCATTCCTACTTCCTCTCCTGCACACAACGTTATGCTAACCCAGCTTATTCCTTCAGTAAACACCCCAGTGATCAGTTTACTGTAGAAGACACAGAAGTGCAATACTCATCTCTGGGTTTAGGAGTTAAATTCACTGATAGTTCAGCCCCGCCAGGACGTGTTCCCATCCTCCCCGTGCTCAGCAGGAACTGTGTGTTGTCAGAACCCCAACTCACAGTCAGTTTGGCAATTAACTCAGCTGCTGGTACACCTGCACGTGCCAGGCACAGGTATGTATTCCAGGTCAGACTGCCCCAAACTGCTGTTGCAGAGAAGTGATCCAAAATGACAGCACACCCATGTGTGTAGAGCAAAGTAAGTTGGGATTAAAATCTCGAAATCCAGGAGAGATGTGAATCCAAGGAGTGTTTTCTCTCTGAGGTGTAAATGCTTTACAGCTGTTCCCATGCAGACAAGGTTAACATGGCAACTCTGCCATCCTCACACTCGGGCTTTGACTCCCAAACCCAGCGAGGCCAGTTTAAATTTCAGCATCAGGAACTGATGCTCGTCCCTTTTACTAGGCAGCCCCCTCACTAGGATGCTCAGCTAACACATCCAAGTCACCTCCCCCCAGTCTCCAGGGCCAGAACTTTACCACCCTTCAGCTTCTGCCTTGGAAGGAATTCCACTGGGACGGCCAAGTTTCAGAGGAGCATCAGACAGCAGCTGAGTGAACATGGCAACCAAAGGCAGAGATCAGCTGGGCTGTGTGCTCAGGACTGCCAGCCAGCTGAGCTCTTTGTCTGTAACTGGGTGCCCCTGATTCCAGGCTGTGAGCCACAGCACAGACATCCACCCAGTCACTGAGTGCATCGATAGGAACACAGGCAGGAAATCTGAGCATTTTATTTCTGTCTCATTATATGATAGATTTGGGTTTTGAGGTAACAACAGATTTCCTACAATGTGTAGCCAATTAGTGCACATCTTGGGGCAATATCCTTCTCTGGCAAAGGCAGACAAGATCTTTGCCCTGGTATATATTTGATTGGCAGGCATTATTAAAAAGAGGACACTTGGGCTGGGGGACATGCCCACAGCTTAGATATGTCAACACAACAAATGGACTGTCCTCCTTTGTGTCAATCCCTCCAGTTATGTTCCACCTGCTGCCCTATATTAGGTGTTTAAGGCAGCAGCTTTAAGGGACACCACGTGGGAAATGTGGAAGTTCATACAACAAGGAAACAACATGCTGTTCACTTGACAGATCCATTTGCTTACACATATGCTGGAAATTTTCAGATCCTTTGTGGACTGCTCCTACACAATAGGTTTAGACATTGGAGGACAACTGGTTATTCATTTTGACAGCATGATCATCTTCTGTAGAACTGTGGGTTTTAATCATAATTAATTCATCATGGCCACCCAACGGCCATCCATCCCCAGAAAAATGGGAATTCCCTGCATTCTGGAATACTGCATGTACAACAAGTGAGCTATCCAGATACCTCCTTCTCTTATTGAACAGTCCTAAAATTTGAAGCTGTAATTTCTGACAGTAATGAAGCCAGATTGTAAAATCCTGTGATAAAGACTCCAGAGAGAGTCAGAAACACTATTATCAGCTAGGTGCAAGGCAGGCAGCCCAATGGGAAGCTTGACTTTAAATGCTAGGTTTTATTTTCTGCAACACTATCTGAAGCCATAAGGATCCTGGCTTATCCCTTATCCAGCTAGGTTCCCCAGAAATGACTCATCTCCTCTGCTTTATCAATACTTCAGCTGCTGCTGCTCCTCCTCCCCACAGAAACAGCCAGAAGATCAAGATTATCACTTATTCAGATGTAATTCAGACCTTCATGGAGCTCAGCAAAGACTCTCTCATCACCCACTGTCCTGCCTTCAGCTGGACCACTAAGATCCACTTCTGTTCCTGTCTTCAGTTTGCCAGATTTGAGTGGCAACTTATAGTAAATGTGTGGTAACTAAAGGAGTTCAGAGTAACAGCTTGTCTAGATAAAGAACTGGCTGACTGCATTCCTAAGGTGAGAAGCAGCAAGCACCATGTGAAATGAGCACCTGCTCACCTCACTGCTCAGCCTCACACTGCCTCACAGGAAGTGAGTTTAAGTTTTTCTAAACTCAGGCTGAAGCAAATCAGGCCAGAACTCTGACTACACCTACTTCAACCATTTTATGGAACACTGCAAATACTTTTTGCCAAATGTGAGGTGCCAGCCTCAAAGCCCACATTAAACACAAGGTCAGAGGATGAGTTTCCCTTACACACAACTTCTAAGCCCAGAAATGGTAATTTTACAACTGCCCAGCACAACTGCAGTAAAACACTGGGCATTTATTTCCTTTAAGACAAAGAGTAGCTGTTGATCCACACCAGCTCTGCCTAAAGGCAGTCCACAGCTCGTGTTCCTTTTCCTGATTTCTCCCTGGCTTCTGTAACAAGAAGGGAGTTAGAGATGATGGGAACTGGAGCTCCACAGCAGCAATGCCAATGAAATCTGCTTCCTGCAGCAGCAAGGATCAATCCACAGCCTGACACTGGAACCCCCTGCAGCTCTTTCTGCTCCCACTACTGTACCTGAGCAGAAGTCTCCAGCATCACCCATCACTGCTCAGGGAATTTATCCTATCCTTAGTTACCTGTGCCTGGAGCTTACCAGTGTCTAGGTCGTGGCCACCCACAGGGAAGGCTTCTGTCACAGATCCTGACCACAAACAGTTTTCAGCTGCTTGAACTGCACAAGAGCTGCCACCATGACTGGTTTGAAGCAGATTTTCAGAAGCAGTGTTAGTGGTTTCGCCTCAGACTTCCAAGTTTGAAAATACCATCCAAGCTCTACTTAGAGCCTCTGCTTCCATCAGTACTTTCCACTCCTCCTGCAACTCAGGAAAATCCCTTGAGGTACACAAAGGTCATTTTTTTAAACATGAAAAATGATTTACAGGGATCTCACTTCCCCACTGGTTAGAGACCTACCATAGTGAAGCATGGTTTAATGCCATCCTCCAGATTAGCACCTACCAGATCAAGCTGAGAGGCTCTTGGCATTCCTCTCCAAACAAAACTATTCGGATGAGCCTAACATACGCTCAAACAGATTTTAAGTTTCATATTTTATCAGAAATCATAATTAATACTTACGTGTTTGTTTCTATACTGAGAAAATTGAGAGAGGCCAAAAACTGTTGCTATGGCACCTCCTCCAATGAGAGCAGTTCCTTTCACTGCCTTCTGAAATGCCATTTTTTACTGTAAGAAAAGAAGATAAAAATTAATAGGCAGTTATAGCACGTTAGAGTCTAGGCTACATGGAATAGACCATTTGCAGAAGCTAATGACAATGTTGTGACAAGCTGAAACTTGGGGTAGTGATATATTAATTAGTGATTTTCATTGCAGTATTAATAATTTCTAAACAAAGTCTAGACAGAAGCAAGCCAGAGTGCTCTGGTATTTTCTGTGAAAGCTGAACAACAAAAGAGTATTTAGATACCAGACCAGATGTACACACACTGCCCATTTAAACTCTTCAGTACTCGTATATCTGACAAGTGATAACAATACTGTGGCAAAAGCAGCACCAGAACACCCTGTCATCAGCCAGATGGCCACCAAATCCTTCTCACAACAGAACAGTTGATCTGCTTGACAAGATCACCTTTAGCCACCCGCCCGTCCCATCAAACTCTTTGTACAACCAAGCACTTGCTGTACAACCAGCCCTCCACCCCAGTCCCTGTGTGCAGAGAGCTGGTCCTACCCAGCACTGGGGAGAGGTCCTGCCCTGGGGAGCAGCAGCAGCAGAGATGCTGGACAAGACCAAGCAGCTTGAAATAAGCACAGAACTTCGTCCTCCAGCTACAGAGGGTTTTAAACAAGCCCTATGTGGGTCAGGCAAATCCTTAAAAGACTCAGTGTTTGGATACTGAATGAAACATTTGCATGGAACTGACCTGAATCTTAAGCAGGCAGAACCTCATCCACCTCCCCGGGACCAGAGCAGCTCTCATGGCAGCAGAAACCACACACCTCAGCTCTGAAGGACCCTGTCCATGCCCACAAACCCCCCGGGTATGAAACCATCCTTGCCCAAGCCCCACATCCACACGAGAGAGTCAGCACCCTTGAAGCAGAGCAGGCAGTGTGTCCAGAACCAATGCCAGAACCAGAACAGCATCGGAGCAGCCCGGGGCTGGGGGCTGTGGTGGGGGCCTCCCCAGAGCTGGGATGGGAGAACCTTGCTCCTCAGGGAGACCCCAGGGGCTGTCCCCCTGCCCTGCAGCCTCAGGTGTGCCCCCTCTGCAGCTGCCATGGCCCCCACACCCAGCTGGGCAGCACACAGCTTGTGTCAGGATGTGCAGCAAACTCCTTACAGATGAGGAGATCTTGCTTTGGCCTTAAAAATGCAATTAAACATGAAACACTGCATGTTACTGTATGCCTGTACATATCTCATCCTTTTTTTCACCCTGTTAGCTCTTCCAGCTAACATATTTAGGTGGGTTTTTTCCTTTAAAAATACACCAAACATGTTCAGAGACACAAGCCAAACAAGAGAACTTCATTTTTCAGATGGGACAGACCTTAGTTTCATTCTCTGCACACTTCACTCGCAGCACATTCAGTGTGGGGGAACTCTACACACAATTTCTGCATGCAGATATTCAATATGCAGACACTGCATGTATGCTTTACATGCAAGTGATGATGGTACAGAAGGCCAAGACCTGCAGCTGCCCAAAAGCTTTTCCTTAGAGCAGGATTTGGCTCCTGAAGCTTCCCTCTGTAACAGCCTCTCCTCTGTATGTAGAGCATCACATTTTCAGTTTACTCCATACTCCAGTCTCAAAAAAGAGCAGCTTCATCTTTCCTTTACACCATGCCAGGGAGGAGTACAAGGGAAAGGCAACAGACAAAACAGCCTCACAGCAAGGGAGGTTTCTCAAAGGAAAGTCACTGTGGAGCCCTCAATAGCTGCAGCACCTCCATGGAAACGGGAACCAAGTGTCGAGTATGGACTTGGGACCTTGCAGGTGGAGCAGCAGGAGCAGGACACAGGTCCATGGAGCACACCAGAGCTGGGTGCTACCTACCACAGACACCCAGGCAACCCCACACCTCCCTTCTCACCCTCCTGGACCATCACCTCCTGCAAACAAAAGACTTCAGACAATCACCAGCAGCTCAGGCACCCCCTGCAGCCACACAAAGCTCTGGTGCTGGGGAGGGCACCCACCACCCCAGCACTCTGTACTGCACCATTTGGCCCCTTCAGATCCCCAGGATAAGAACTCATCCTTCAGACTGCAGACTGGTGGCAACCTTGGGGTCGTTTCACACACCTTAGGCAGCAGCAAGGGAGTTGCTTCAAATAAGGGTACCAAACCCTCACCAGTGCCTGCTCTGGGAACACAATGTGCTCCAGCATCCCAGGCAGTTTCAAAAGAACAAATGAGCATCTTGCAACAAGCCAGCTCACAGGTCTGCAGGGATCCTGGCTTCCCAGAGCACACGGGAACTGGATCCCTTCAGTGCTGTGCCACGTTCAGCAAGAAAGGGTGATGGCTGGAGCACGGATCCCTGCTTCCCCCAGTTCAACCCAAATCTTCAAAAGTTCATGAGCCATGGCCAAGCAGAGAGCCAGAGCTCAGCCCCCAGTGCTGGAAGGCAAGCACAGTCCAACAGGCTCCTGGCCAAGTGCTGAGCACCTCCCAGTGTGTCACATCCTGCACCCAAGGGCCAGCCCAGCACACCCAGCGCTCCCAGCCTTCCTCCCTGACCCCCTTCAGCCTCTTCTGAGACTTCATTTGGAATGAAGGTGCCCTCCAACCAGAGTCAAACCCTCGGGTTTTCCTCGAGCAGGGCTGAAAGGGCAGCACCAGGGATACAAACCTCCAACAGTCCCAGAGATCACTGCCTGCACCAGGGTGCTTTCAAAATGCAGTTTCCCACATAGCTTTGGAAGTAATTTATGTTTGTTTTTTAAATGAGGACATCATGATCTTTGGACTCTGTGCTCTTCTGGGCCTTTTTAACAAGCATTTTATCAATACTTCTGAAAAAAAAATAAAGTCCAGGTTTTTAAGTCTGAAAAGATAATACAGCCCTGTCTTTTATTCAGGTGACCTTCACTTCTTTAGTTATGGGTTAAAAAACACTTGCTGCAGCAACCAAAATCTAGATTTTCCTCGTTAATCACTCTAGAAGTATCATTGTATATATGAAGAAGAAAAAAAAGCACAGGTTTCCTCCAAGTTGAGTAACAGATTTCTAATTGTTTGTACAACAATGCTGCACAAACTTATGAGAGTAATCTGGAGGAATGAGTTCAGCACTCACCACAATACCGAGTTACACAGCCTCATGCTATTTTTCAGTAGTTTGAAGTAACTATTCTTCTAGTTACATTTTTGTAAAAAAATAAAAAAACAACCCTCAAACAGAATATGCTCACAGAATGACTAAGAGCTGTACCAGGGTAGTGCTGGGAAATAAGATAATGACTAATATTACAACAGCTCTTCATGCTCAGAGAGCTACATCTCCTCTCTCACCTCTCCCTACAGGCCCCTGCAAACAGCAGGCACAGACCCAAGGGCTTTGCTTTCAGCTGCTTCAGCTGAAGGAGCTCCCTGGGCCATTCTGGTACCAGAACCTGTCATGCTAATCCACCTTTCATAACCCTGCCCTTCTGCTGCACTCACATGTGCTGACAGGCTGCAGTTTGTTATGGGAGCCACAGGTTCTCATTCCTTAACTGGAACAAGCACAAGTCCTCCCAGACTGGAGAACTGTTCAAACAAACAAACAAGCAACAAAAGCAACAAAAGCCCCCATGCCCTCACAATGCTTACTTTGACCAAAAAGCTCTGAAGCATCTGTCACCAGCTCCAACACAATGCTGCAGAGACAAAAGAACAGATTTTAACAGTTTCCTATGTAAGATCTCTGTAAGGAACCCAACAAGCTCCACTGACAATTGCATGCCAGAAGTATTCCTTCATATTTATAAATAAAGGACAGTCAGTCTTCACAAGTTACATGAGTATCAAAACCAAACGAAAGGTCAACTCAGAAGTGGTTTCTTGAAAATTTTGGATGAGATACAAAATCTTTAGCACAGTGTCTGTTTACCAGTCCTTGGGCACAGTAACCTTTCCCACCTTCAGATTTCACCCCACAGACCCCAGCAATGCCGCAGGCAGACCCGGGGAGCTGGGAGAGCTGCTGCCTGCCCCTTCCACCTCCTCCCAGAGCCACCTTCCCCACCTGAGGCCAGGCACAAGTGTGCACTGGAAACTGGGGGAAGAAGACACCCGAGTGTACCTGTGTGCCAGGCTGGGAACTGCTGCAGCAGGGGAGATGTTCCAAAAGCAGCAGAGGCACCAACCCCCAAGATGCACAAAGCAGCAGCAGGCTCAGAGCCCTCTGCCCAGGAGGGATCTCTGCAGCACAGATACCCTCTGCCTGCTGCTACCTGTGTCATTAGCTGACAGCCAGATGAGATGCAATCCTCTGGAGAAAGGAGCACTCCCAGGAGAGCAGCTGCTCAAATTGCCACGTAAATCTTGCTGGCCACTGGTAAGGAAAGCTTATTGAGGGAGAGAAAGGAAAATACAGCTTAACATAAGCCACTCCAGCACAAAGTCAGACAGGCACTCTGACCTGCAGACAGTGCTTTTACACCTAGAACATCTCCACTTCATCCTAGGAACCCATGAGCCCCTATTTGTGAGGTAGGAGCAGATGTGTTTGGATTAGGCTGAACGGAGCTGGGGGCACCAGCAGAGCCCCAGACACACAGCCAGGACAGACACAGTCCCCATGTGCCCAGGTGCTGTGCCAGCCTCTGCCCCACACCTTTCACAGCTGACACATTCCCCCTGCCCAAATGCTCAGGGACTGCACTGCAGGTGGGGAATGGCACAGAGCAAGGCTCTAGCACAGCCCCACTGCACCCACACACCACGGAGCCTCTCCAAACATACACTTGTGAGGTTCTTTCCTCAAGTTCTGACCCAGAGTGGCAGCTAAAAACTACTGTCAGGACGAAGCAAGATAAACCAGAGTGCAGAACATGGAAGGGGAAGGAATGCAGTCCACACAGTCACCACAAAAGTTGCAGAGGGAGTGCTATGTACACAGAGAAGAGCCTACACTTAAAGGGAGTAAAACATGACTCTTCCAAGCTGAGATCAATTACTTGTGGTGGAAACTGAATCTTATTTTAATGAAAATTATAATAGCAAACAGCATGAGAAGTGATGCACTCAGAAATAAGTCATCTTTCCATAACAAACATCCTGAGCCACCTTTGAAAATGACTCAGTGTACAGTGCTTGGATGCTGTGCATGCCATCTAACACTGTAAACCCACATGCTAAGCCTTACCCTTTGGTTCCATACAGCCCATAAATGGCACCCTTTGGACCCATGCCCTTGATCCCAGGGGGTGAAGTCCTCGACAGGCAGGGGAGCAGTCAGCAGCACACCACCAGAAGTGGGTACAGCATGATCAGCCCAGGGAGAGATAACCCACAGGGACCATTACTCAGCAAACCAGCTGAGCATGGGAAAGATTCACAGGGACAATAATTCAGACTTCGAGCTACTGAAGGACTTCTGGTAAGAAGAAATAGGCTCTGAAGTTGAAAGGAGATACAAGGAGGGGTGGGGGAGAAGTTTCACGAATGAAAACTACTCAAGTGATTTCTGAGGACAAGGTCTTACTTTCAGTTTCTGGAAGTTAAACAACTTGATACAAACTGCTGCCACAGCAGGAACTGGGTGCATTTCTTAACCAGTAACTCAGGGCCAGGCTCACTTCAATGTAAACAAGCACCTCCCCAACATGCTCCCACTCCAGAGTCCAGGCTGGGGATGGGTGACCTCAGAGATGTCCCCGGGTGAACCTCACCAGCTAACAGACCCTGGCTGCTTCCTTAATCAACACACTTCTGAAAGGCAAGACTCTTCCGACTCGCTTTCAGCCCCAGAAAGCACACAAAGCACAACTTACATCCTGTTTTCTAAAGATGTGATTTCAACACTCCTCTCAGTTCAGGCCTCTGAACCGTGTGCTCCACGTGACAATCACCTGTCACCCCACAGCTCTCATTAGCCTGATACAAATCCTAGGAGTCACTCCCCTTCCTTCTTTCCCACCCTGCCCAGCCCAGGTGGCTGCAGGACTGCTGGCTGGACCTTACTCCAAGCCGTGTAACTCCAGAGAGGCAGGGGAGCCCTGCTGACTGCACACAGGGCAGCAACCACCAGCACTGCTCAGATCCACTAATCCATAGGTATTAAGGTATCGAAGCAGCACCCAGCCCCAGCTGGGGGTAAGAATGAGAAGAATGAGGGGAAGAGGGATGGGAGGGGAACGGTGGAAAATTCGGGCACGGAATCGTGAGTTAGAGATCAAAGGAAGATGACTACTTTTGCAAAAGTGAAGAGACAGATGGATCCAAAGTGTGGAGCTTAGCAATAGGAGTGTGTGACGCCCCGTGTGCTGCCATCAGACATGGTGTATGAGATGCAAAACCTGTTAAATTAAGAGAAGGAATCCAATCTGTTATGTTGTGTATCTGAGTGCTTTATGAGGCCATTACCATGGAATCTGGGTGCTTGGCGTTCCATTTTAAACGAACACATCTAATAAAGTGAGTCACTCAATGGAAGACTTAAAAATAGAAAACTTGTAATCCTCACCATTACAGTTTGCATAATTTGCCATCGGCACAGTGGCATTGTCTAATTCAGTCCTCCTCATTCCTCCCAAAAGCTTCTCAGGTAAGTTTTGGATGATGAGAGCCCCAGACTGATGTCCCTCCAGGCTGAGCTGAGAGCCTTGCACTGCTGCTGCTTCTCCCACCACCCCCAGCTCTTGATCCTCCTTGCAGGACTGGCTTCTCCCACCATCCCCAGCTCTTGATCCTCCTTGCAGGACTGGCTTCTCCCACCATCCCCAGCTTTTGATCCTCCTTGCAGGACTGCTTCACAGGTGGCTGCTGTGGTGGCACCAGAGCAGCAGCAGGACAGCCCACAGGTGGGTTTCCTCCTGAGGGCACCTGCAGCATTTAAAGCTGTTCTGTCCCAAGAGCCTGTTAGTGCTGGGGAGTGCCAGTGCAGAAAGTGGCCAAACGACAAGAAAAGGGAATCCTGTCATCAGGAAATAATCCCACTAGCACCCCCTTTGACAACGTCATCTACCAGCTCTCTCCTTTGCTTTTTGGAAGACTGAAGAGTTTATTACTGAGTTACATAGGATGTCAGACCACACCAACCAAAGTAAGCACCTTGGAAGTGATTCAAGCTCAAAGCAGGCAGACCTGCAGCACTCCTCACAGCCATCCAGCATCCCCCATCCAGATGGGCCTCATCTCCAGGGCTGCCCTCTGCCACCTCTTACTGAACCAGCAATGCCAGCCAGGCAGTGAGGGAACCAGCACTCTTGGGAAGGCAACCAGAGCTCCTTATCTACCACAGCAGCAGAACTCTGGGCCACCAACTCGGGCACTCATGATTTCTGCGTGCAGTTATCTGCATCATGATAGAGTTATCTGTACCTGTGTGCAACAAGCCATACCTCTAACAAGGCCACACAAAGACAGACTTCCAGTGGGTACAAAATATTGCTGATATCATGGCAGAGTCCATTCTCCAGGTCCTCTCCTAAAGCTTCCAATGGTTACTTTGATTTCTTAAACACAAGTTGTGGCACTTTAATTAAACTAATTACCCAAGAACTACCTCACCATCCAAGCAGAGAAACAGAACCCACAACATCTAGACAGCTCACATGGTTACAAGTCCCTCTAAGGCACAGACTGCACCACAAATTTGTAAGTTCCTGCACAGAGAAATGAAAACCCCAGAACCCTGCAGGCCACCCTGCACTAATGAGTGGAACCAAAGCAGCAGTTTGCCATATGGGGAAAATCCTTCCCACGCTCCAGCACAGGCAGCTAGCTCAGCTACCATGCCCAAAAGTAGCTGCAGCATTTGTCTTGCACAAAAATAAAAAAAAACAAGGCAAAAAAATACAGGCATACTATCCTCATCCTTACTCTTGGTCCCCACTGCTTCTAACTACTTAATTTGCTTTTTGTACTCGGGTACCAAGATATTCCCACGCAGCTTTAGATGGTATCTCAACTGCTTTAAGCTGCATCCTACAAGTAGCAAACTTTTTTGGCTTCTCTTTCCACTATTTGTATTTTTAACTTAGCCACTTCTTTTTCTTCTGTTTCATTACCATCCCACACACACACACACAAAAAAAAAAAGCTCCTTAGAGATGATGAGGGGAAAAGTCTCTCTCTGTAAATCTTTCTGGAGAGTTCAGAGAGTGCTAGTCATGCCAGAGAAAGCTGTGTGTGTCTGAGAATGAGGCAATCCTCACCACTGCACCTAACAACTGGCAGGAATGCAAAGGAACAGAGGTCAACACTATTTTGAGCTTTCCCACTGTACGAGCATCACAATATATTTAATAAGGTTCATCATTAAAGTATTTAAATTCCCTCCTGTCCTACTAAAATATTACTTCAAAATTTGCTAAGGAGTGGGAGGTCTGATTCAGTCTGATTACTGACTAAATGCTTGCAGGATGGTTTCCATACTTTTTTGTTCTGTGTCAACACTATTCTTTAGCTTAAGTAGTTCCAATAGATCAAATTGTCATCTTGCTTTCTGTAGCAGTGGGGCTTAATATCAACCATAAAACTCACTGCACATGCTACACAAACTTGCAAATACTATTAACCAAACAGTGCTAATTAGAAAGAAATGAGTTAGATAGTTTATAGCTGTTCACTCTCTATCCTGATACTCTGCATCCCCCCCCAATTAATGCAGATATTTGCTTAGGCAGTCTGCCAATTTGACTTGATCCTAATGCTGAACTACATCCATGGTTTTCTTCCACCCCCAGTCAAACACTGAAGGAGAAAGAATTAGAAAACAAGGTGCTGTGTCTATTACAAGACTGGGCACAGATCTGCGTGTACTAATAGGCACCTGCTCAAAAAATAACTACAAATTAAAGTGATTACTTAGGTGTGTCAAGGAAGTAGCCTAGTTTTATATACTGGAATAAAGATTGAGACCTGATAGCACATGTATGTCTAACCCCATGGTTAGAGGGGTATGCATTCAATGTAACTCTGACATCAGAATCAACATTTCGTTTGAGAAACACTTTGCTAACAAAACAAAACAACAACAACAACAAAAAACAAAACAAAAAACCCCCAAACCAAACCAACAAAAAAACGAAAACACAAAAAACAACAACAACAAAAACACAAACAAACAAACAAACAAAAAGATAAAAAAACACAAAAAAAACCCAACCCAAGACTTTGTCCCCAGCCAGCCTTCTAGAGGCAGAACCTGTGGTCCTGCTCCCATCAGGTTCAGGGCACAGCCACAATGACAACCCACAAAAATCCAGGTTCAAATTACAGCTGGAAGGCCAAGCAATGAACACTGGATTAACCAATTTATAGGACTACCAGACCTCTGCTTTACATCAAGCACAGGACAAGCCCATGTATTTTAGAAGAGGCAGCAGAACTCTGTAAATTCTGCTTGCCAGCACAGAAACAAGCACCATGATAAAAATAAGCTGTTGCTTATCAGAGCTCCTTGCAAATGCAAACCCTTGTTTTGAAACCTGCAAGATATTTACATGGGAAAGCAGAAAGTAGTAATTGCAAACTGACTGTGAAAAAGCACATTTCTTTTAAGTACTTGCTAAGAGCTTGCAGAGACTTGTGTGCAGACAACACAAGGTAGCAGAAAAAAACCTGTATGAGCTTTCATTTGGAAAACTGGTTTGCTTTAATGGCCTTTGAAACTACCACATCCACTCAGCTCTCCAAATGTCTATCAGTGACAGATTAGCAGGTAGAAATGGGTCTCCAGAGAAAACACACCATGATGTAAGGAGGGCCAAACCCACAAAGCTGTATTACTCTGCTCCTGTGCATACCCACATGCCCACACAGATAATTAAGCAAAACAACATGTACATCCATATATACACAACCAAGGTAACACTACAAATTACATACAAGGTGTCTGCATGACTTTCCAAGCACATGTGTGCCTACTCAAAACCTTCATCCAAAGTTAGACTGAACGACATTGGGAAATGGTGACCATTCAAATGAATAGTATTCTACTTACTGCTAATAGTATTCTACTTACTGCTATTACAGAAGAGCCAATATCAACCCTTAGAGAGTCTTTACTACCTAATCCTCAGTGACTGCTCATGACTAAACATTCCTGAGGAACCATACCTATGAGTAAGTGAGAAAAAGGTCTGATAAACTTCAGGTAAAAATACACCACACTCTTAATAGCAGCATCTCCAAGCTTGCTTCCTATCCACAACCAGAAGATGATCCCACAAAGGGACTACAGAGCCTTCAGACCAACGCCAGGGTGATTACCCTTGAGCAAACCTCTCATGCAGGGACCCTTTCTGGGGGGGCACCCCACAGCAGAATCACAGTCCTGGCTCACAAAGCACACTGCAGATGCAGCTGCAAACACAGAGAGTGTCTTATTTTCACAAGGCATCCAGAGAAGTCTCCCCATGACCCAAGAACCACCAGAAGACAAATGGAGGAGTCTGGAGTGGTAATATTTACATGTCTACAGAGCTTCAAGTCTTCAAGAGAATGCAGCCCTGCAGCTGGGAACTGACTGCACCCAGCAAGCCTGGAGAAGTGCTCAGCACAGCTCTGCTCTGAGGGCTTCTCATGGGGGCAGAGGCATCAGGAAGGGTGGCAAGGAGCGGGGCAGAGGAGGAAAGTGCAACTGCTTGAGGGTGCAGCAGGGAGAGTCCTCTCTTCCTAAGGGCAGGTGGAAATTTTCCATGTGCCTTCACTACCAGGTTACAGCTCAGCAGGTAGCAGGTCTGTCTGTTTTAACCTCAAGGTCTCTATGCACACACATTTCTATCTTTCCCAGTAGTAACAGGATTACAAACGTCTCCTGAAGTAATTGGTTGGATGAGGTAGGAACTTGGAAAACCAGGAGTTCCTTGTTATGACACCACACTTCCACCTGGAAATGATACCACGGAAGCATTCAATGCAAGTGAGAAGGAACCTTCTGCATTCCCCAGAGTTCAGTGTCACTTCAGCTCCACTGCTCCCTGCCCAGCCTTACCACCGCTTTAATACCAGGAGACGCTGTATTCCACCATCTCCACGGGGGAAAGGACACCCAGCCAGAGCGTTGTGCAAACCCCGTTTGTCACCGGGATACCTACAGGTGTGCCACCAGCTCTCCATCCACAGGGAGACACCAGGGCCGGGTGTCCCCGTGGGAGGAGGCTGAGGAGCCCCTCAGCAGGGTGACAAGGGACCGCTGCCAGGGGCTCACCCCGCACCCACAGAGCAGCCCCACACTCAGTTCTGGGGTCATTCTTTCCATCCGAGAGCATAAATGAAACCGTGGGGAGGAGGCTGGGAGCTCTTGGGGGTGTGAGCTCCCACTGCACTTTGTGAAAGTACCATCTGGNGCCCCGCGGTGCTGCGGGGAAAGCGAGCGGTGTAGGCCCTGCCGGAGCCCAGCCCCCGCCCGGCGCTGCGGGGAGCGGCGTTCCCCTCACCCCGCTCGGTGCGGAGAGGCCCTTCCCAGCCCCTCCTCCGGCTCGGGCAGCTCCGGGTTCCTCCTCGGACGCGGGCGTTTGGTGTCAAAGTGAATTTGTTATCGTTGTTTCTGAGGAAGTGTGTTGGTGGCTCGCTTTCGGGTTGCCAGGAGCTTTCCTCGTCACAGATCAGCGGGGAGCAGACCCTTTACATTATAGTAATATACATACATCTGCCGTTCTATATATCAATATCCAGATCCGGCCCGCTCGCCAGTCAGTGCTTGGAGCCATAAGGGGCAGAACCCTCACTGCTGGGGCTGCACCTCCACTCACCCCAACCCCACCGGGGTCACTTCTGAGCCCCTCAGGAGCAGGAGGACACTGCAGGGATGGAGCGTGTCCAGGGAAGGGAATGGAGCTGGGGAAGGGGCTGGAGCACAAACCTGCCCAGGAGGGGCTGAGGGAGCTGGGGGTGCTGATCCTGGAGCAGAGGAGGCTGAGGGGAGAGCTTCTGGCTCTCTGCAACCCCCTGAGAGGAGGTTGGAGCCAAGGAACAAGGGATGGGACAAGAGGAAGGGCCTCAAGTTGTGCCAGGGGAGGTTGAGGTTGGAGCTGGGGAACAATTTCTCAATGCCTGGAAAGGGTTGTCAGGGCCTGGCCCAGGCTGCCCAGGGCAGGGCTGGAGTCCCCATCATCCCTGGAGGGGTTTCCAATCTTTGTTGTTCCATGAGTATTTGGGCTCTCCTTTACCAGGCTGGAGCAGCACACGATCTTTTGACTCTTCACACCCACAAGCCCCTCAGGAGCCTGTCTGTGCCCACATGCCACCCGTGTGGGTTGGTGGCCATGGTGGCTGTCACCGCTGCACCCCGTGCAGCCCGTGCCCCGTGTGCCTGTGGATCAGCACTGCTGCCAACCCGGCTGCTTGGCCGTCTCCCAGAAACTGCTTTTATTGCTGTTCCTCCATGCTCACTGCTTAGTCAACATGCTTCATGGGCAGCAGGAGACGTGTTTCCCAGCAGGCACAGAAACCCAGCCTGCTGCTGCCATGAAGGATGAGGCACATCTCCTCCCAGCGTGTCCTTCAGCCAGCTAAATGTCAGCAACAGGTCCCGTCTGAGGAGGCTGTAGGAACCTAATCCTTCCTCGAGTCAGATATAACCAGATGAGCTAAATTGGAAGCTGCAATAGTAATGTATGGCTATCAGCCCTCCAGGTGGCATTTAACAATCCGTAAACAACTTCGAGGGTTGGATGTCAGAAGTTTTGCCCTGTAAGTGATATTCTGGCCACCGAAGCTGGACGCAGATTTTGTCCCAGACATATGAGGAGACGTGGCAATGCTCTTAAAAGGAAGTAAGATCTCGAGTGGCAGGTGGAATCAGTACACTCCATGGGCACTCAAGCCTAGAATCCATGGAAATACCTCTGCTGAGCAGAAAGAATGGAAAATGAAAGCAAAACCCCACATTGGGGTTTTTCTGAAGAGAGTATGAGAATGGAGAATAAGAAAAAAAGGATTTAAATGCAATTTGTGGTGAATAATTTCAGCATGATCCAACACACACAAGGTCTGCATGTGAATACCTACCCCCGTGTGTGTACTAAGACAGCACTAAATTTTGCTGGTTTGTCTCTCTAATAAATATTCAAAACATGATCATAAACTTGGTAGAACTGGGAAAATACCCTGTCCTCCCACCCCTCAAGGCTTTCCATGCAGATGTGTCTGATTTGTCAGTATCAATTTATGATAATTTTTGATTGATTCAAAACAAGGCAGCAAGGGTTGCACTACTCTTCTCAAAAAAATGAAAATCCAAGAATAAGTGAGAACTTTTACAAGGATGACATTACCGCAGCAACCTCTCTTTCTAGGGGAGGTTCTCTACGGGTTCATGGTGCAGCTACCAACAAACAAGGAATGGGCTGTTCTTTCCTCCCTTAATTAGGCTTCTTTTCAACTACAGTTGTCATTTTTTTATCTAAGTTACTTTTCAGCTGTTTTTTTATCTTAGTTACTGATTAGTAAAGATTGGTCTTTGTGAGTTTGAATAGTGAGAGATTTCTGCAAGATTAAGCAAAAAAAATGAGATGCCTTAAAGTATCACAAAATTCATCCCTCCGGAGTCTGTTTTTTATTTAATGTCTAGATGAACATATTACCCCCTGAGTCTCAGTGCACGTGGCTTGGTCCCTGGGACACCTGCCAAGACAAGAATTTTAGATGTCCAAAATCATGTGCTCAGCAGGTGTAAATGGTATTCAGGGAGAGTTCACCTTTTGTCCTTAACCCCAGAGGCAGTTTCTCTTCATTAGCAAGGGAAGATAGAGAGATTATCATTTCCTGACTGCATGCCAACGTTATGTATCATAAGATGAAAATCTGTTCATACATTCACAAATATGTTTCCTCCTGATCTGTCTCCAGGCAAACGTCTCTGTGAGGAGCACGGGGCAGAAGAGCTGAGGTGACACAAACAGGAGCAGAACCTTTACTGAGATTTTTCCAAGCGGGACGTGCGGTAGGTCCTCCCGTTGGAAACGAATAGTGCTTAGTCATGGTTATCATTAAACATTCACAAGTGTTCCCATCTCTGGCTGCTGGTATCAGGTGTCATTTGGAAATACAACTGTGCTGCTTCATGTCAGGTACTCAGTTTACCAAGTGAACCAGGCTGTGTTGCTAGTGCTTAAACATTTCCCCCTTCACTCAGCAGATAAAAACATCCCCCGTGTCTGTGTGTGTGTGCATGCCTGAAAAGAGGAAGTGGCTCATTTTTCTACCAAAACTCAAGGAATGTGTTACAATCATCATTATGTCTTATTGTTTTCTGTTCTATGAAGATAACACATCAAGGCTGAATCACAAATGCAAAAATTGCAGTTTTGAAAGAATAAGGTCGTGGGTCACGTTATTTGTTGCAGAACAAACAAAAGAGTTAATTGCCCTCTCCCTGCAATGGCAGCAGAGACTTCTTAACTGGGGCAGAGCCAGGTGGACTATCACAATTTTTGTGGGGCAAGCAACTGAGGTAGGTCTAATAGAAAATATGAATTTCATTGGTAGAGAGGGAGAAAAGAGAGAGACAACCTTTTAGAAAGCAAGACTGCTTGGACTACTTAAGTGTATTCTCTGTTGCTTACAGATTTTTGTTGACTCAGGAAACATTAAAAAAATCTCTCAAATCTATTTTCTCTTTACATGTGCTGGAGAGAGAGATTATATGGAGAAAAAGGGATGGAAAAGGCTCTTCAGAATTCGGACTATATTATATTTTTTTCTCTCTGACAATGGCAGACCAAAATCTGCCCAAATGAATCTCCGTATCTGCTTTTCATCCAGGTGTTTTCTCTATTGGATTGATTTGGAAAAAAATCTTGGAAAACCTGTTCAGGGAGATATACAGTCACTTTGAAAGCCCTAGCCTAGTACTCCAGTGCAGAAGGAAGAAATACAGGATTTGGGGCTCTTGTTCTCTTCCAGTACCCATTTCACCAGCACTGCTTGCCTGATGGCTTTTGTTTGCAACCATTAGAACAGTATCTAGGACAAATATTTTTGGGGTGCTCACAGGTTTATGAGGAATTTATGCAGATCACTAGCAACATAGTCAATAGTTGTGTTGGGAACAGTTATTTTAAATAACCATATATATCACGGTCAGTTTGGGTTCAGTGACCTTTTGTAACCCAGCGCTGTTCAGTTGAAAAAAAAAGGATATAGGAAAATCCCTAAGTTTCCACTTTGCTGATACCTGAAATAAATCAATCCTGCTGGCTGTAAATGACTTCCCTCAGTGTCTGAAGCCTGTGGATCAGATACTGTGCCTCAGGTTCCTCTTACCACTGGTTCAGACCCCACCTGCCATCCTCCAGCTTCCCCAGATGTTCAGATTATACCTTTTCATCTAAAGGAATATTTTTCCCTGCAGATTTAAATAATTAATTGGGACGTGCCTAGTGGGTCTTGAGATAAACTTAAGAGAGGCAGCAGATATGTGTGACCAAGTGACCTTTTGCTGTCCTGCTCATCCCTGTGCTCTCACTGTGCTCAAAGGGACGCTGTCGAAATTGCTGGGCCTTAAAACTTTAACCCGCCCTGACAAGTTGTTCTACGTTATAAATCTTACCTAAAAGATTTCCACAATTGTTTTGCTTGTTTTGTTTCAACAGTCTTTGCTGAAGGCTCCACAATATGTATTCATTTGTCCTTTTGGGTAGGTGGATATTTTTAAATGCCCAGCTCATTCCGTGACCTGTTAAAATCAAGTTGATGCTCGTGTACTCCGCTCAGCAGAGGACTTGCCAGGGATGGTACACATGTTCTGCTCTCTGGAAACAGAGACAAGAGCATTCTTTGGAAGCTTTTGCTGAAGAAGGTTTTAGAAACCATTTTGAAGTTATTTGGGAAGCCAGTAAGAAGCCTTGATCTTCCTGGTAATATTAAGTATTAGGTGTGTGTTGGTTAAACACGAGGAACTCATGACCAGGTGTTTAGTTCTTACAAAGAGTTTATTATGCTTCAGGTCAGTGTGATTTACTCCTCAGGCATTATTTCTAGTGGGATCTCTGTTTAATATAGCTCCACAAACAGAGGGGGATCAGAGCAAACCTTTGTAGCATCACACGTTCTCTCCTTTGTATACCCCAATACAAGGACTGGTGCAAACCCAGTCTGACCCCTGCCCAGCTGCAGTCAGGCTGTGACATGGGAACAAGTATCCATAACATCTGGGGAGGAGGGAATGAGTGATACCCCTTTCCCCAGCCCAGGTAAACCACACCTGCAGTTTTAAGTTTGATTTGAGCTGTCCTGCACTGCCCATCTATTGATCCCTACCTTCCACGTGGGCTGAACTTGGGATGTTTGGGTCTATGGGTGCCCATGGGTCCCCAGAGGGACACAGCAGTGTTGGCAGCAGCACCCCGACCTCTTTGGTTCTGCTCTGCAGCAGCAGAGTCCCATGGGGAGCCACTGTCTGTGTTCTGAGCAGATGCAAAATGTGGTCTAATGGAGGTGGGAAACTGTTCTCTAAGTAATTAACTATGGGTGCAAGAAGAGGGTTCATTTCTGCTCTGAGAACAAGAACAGGCTTGCTGCTAGTGCAGAGTTTGTTATTGTGGTGATGGTCTGTGAAGTGTTTCCCCAGCAGTTCCCCAGAAACACCACCTGTTCTGCTAACCAGCCTGGAGAACCAGCCCAAGGACTCTTCTCTCTTGCAGAGTGCTGCTGGTTCCCACGGGCTGTGCCCAGACATTGCTGGATCTGTCCCCCCACCAGGCATCCCTGCCTTCCAGTCTCTCAGCTCTCCAAAAAGGAAAGGAGGTGAGAGAATAAACTGGTTGGTCAGCTACTGCTATTTACCTCAGCATGGCTAACTTTCAGATATATTAAAATAGTAAATTAGATTCTTCTCAATATGAATATTTTTTCCCTAACTGCTTTGGGAGTTCTGCTCCTATGCTTGCCTGGGAAAACAGTTTTCCAGGGCTGACTGATGCAATTGTAAGCAATAGCCTGAACAATAGTTACTACTTGAAGTATTGACAGTGTTATTTTCTGGGACTGGGAGTTAAGAAGCTGCAGGTAAGCTTCAGGGACCTGTGATGGCATTGTTATTGGCCTGCACTGTTCCTCTGGTGGCTGGGAAATACTGCCCTGGTAGCCAGCTGGCCATCAAGCAAACTGAGATCTTGACTTTCTGTCCAGATTCACTGAGAACACAAGTTGTGCTCTGTTTCCCTCATGCTGAAAAAAATCACCCTCTCAGTGAACTGAAGGTGCACTTGGGAACAGTTGGGTAATAGCTGCAGGACAGGTAAGCAGGGGACTCTCTACAGGGAAGTTTACCTTTTGGTGTTAATGTCTGTTCACACAGGAAGCTGGAATATTAACTGTGGGGTCTGATTCCTGTTTGTTGGAGAAGAAAGCACCTTTTATGCCGGGGTTTGTGGGAGGTGTTCAGTGTGTCTGGAGGGTATTGCTAAGCACAGCTATTCTCGTACACACAGCTTCATGTGCTCCTGACCTGGAACCCTCCTGGAACACTTGATGCTGCATTTCCTTGAACTCTTTGGCTCCTGCTCGGCCGTTCTTGGGAAGGCGTCCAAGACAAACTAAATATCAAGACTGTACGTGATAAATGTTAGAACACAGCATCGTTACCTCACAGCGCAGGCAGTGACATTCTATGGAATTCTGTCTGACCAGCAGGCAGTGCTGCGTTCTGCTGACCCTTGGGATGCTCAGCAGTGAGCGCATCACTGACACAGCAGAGCCCTCCCCGGGACACTGAGCGCTGCTGGTCCCTGGGGTGCAGCTCCTGGGAGCCTCTGGGCCCTTGGCCCCCTGGCACAGTCTTTACAGCACAGAAAAGGAACAGAAATACACTTTTTATGGCTTGGTCTGAAAGCTTTTAAATGTAAGAGCTGATGGTACAATTTTACAGGGATTTTGGGCGGGTTATCCCATTCATAGGGATTATATTACCTTTGGAGAAAAAATTAATACAAATATTTCTAACTTTTTATAAACCTTTTATTTTTCCCTGGGAATAACGGCTCGAGACCAGTGACTATCAAAAAAAAAAAAAGAAAAGGAGGGGAAGGGCTGAACTCCCGAGAGCTGGTGAAGCCTTGGAGGCTGAAGGCCGCCGGCACACAGCCGTGCTGCGCATTGGTGGTTCAGTGGTAGAATTCTCGCCTGCCACGCGGGAGGCCCGGGTTCGATTCCCGGCCAATGCAGTCGTCTCTTTTTTTTTTTGTTCTGCCGCCGACATGTCGCGATATATCAGCACTACCTCTTGTACCGCACTTTTGTTGTCCTCGCCGGGCTCCCGAGCGGCACGGATCGGTCTGACGGGGCAAAGGCGCGTCGGTGCTGGGCGGGGGGGGTAAAGCCACGTCGGGCCGGCGTGTCTCTGCGCTCGGGAAACCGGGAGAACAAAACGAAGGAAAACAGTTAAAAAAGCGATTTAAAAAATTAGAAAAAAAAAAGCCCGGCGTGGAGATGCCGGGGATTGAACCCGGGACCTCACACATGCGAAGCGCGCGCTCTACCACTGAGCTACATCCCCGCCTGCTGCCTCCCCGCCCCGCCGCTCCCAAACGCTGCGCCCCGCATCGGCCCCGCATCGGCCCCGCCTGATCCCCCCCGAGCCTCCCCCTGCCCCCCCGGCACCTCCCGGCACGGAGCGGGGCAGGCACAGCAGCAGCAGTCCCGGAAAAAGCCTTTCCCCGCCCCGTCCCCTTCAAAGCGTTGCAGGCTCGCAGTCAAAGCGCTCCGGGCTTTCTTTGAGGATGGGTTTAACCAGCGCCTTGTCCCGTCCCGTCCCGTACAAACACGCGACGATTCCTTGCATTAATGCAGACATCCTCGCTGCGTCTTCTTGAATTTCAGGTTTTCCTAACAAATCATACAACCACGGAACCCCGGGATGGTTTGGGTGGGAAGGGACCTTAAAGCCCATCCAGACCAACCCCCCAGCCATGGGCAGGGACCCCTCCCACAGCCCAGGGTGCTCCCAGCCCCATCCAACCTTCAGCACTGCCAGGGATGGGGCAGCCACAGCTTCTCTGGGAACCTGGGCCAGGGGCTCAGCACCCTCACAACAAACAATTTCTGCCTAATATCCCATCTAAATCTATCCTCTATCAGGTAAAAACCATCCCCCCTTGTCATCACTCCCTGCCCTTGTCCAAAGCCCCTCTTCAGCTTTTCTGGAGCCCCTTCAGTGAATGGAAGGTGCTCTAAGGTCTCCTGTAGCCTTCTCCAGGCTGAACCACCCCAATTATCTCAGCCTACATGGTCAAGTGAGAGATTACTTATCATAACTTAAAACACACCTCTTCTAGTATATTTTTCCTATCAAATACGGACTTGGCAGGCTTAAAGCCCTGATACTAAAAGAAAAAGAACCCAACTATGTGGTTTTGGTGGCTCATTCCCTGCAAAACCTGCAACTTCCATTAGCTTAGGTGGGAAATACCTGGTTCCACTCCCTGGACAGGTTTGTTTTCAGAAGATTAGGACCATCTCCATGATATGTGCTATTCTCCCCTCAGTGTGCTGTAGCCCTCACCACTGCAGTGTGTCCAGTTCACACTGACAGAGGAGGCTGTTACAGGCAGCTGAGGCTGTTTCACAGAGCCTGAGCCAAGGAGGAGCCCTGGGCACTGGACATGGTTCCCCCAGTCTGCCCCATTTTGACATTCCTAACCCCAGCCACTGGTGTCTTTCTATCCTGTCAGAAAGCAGCACTTAACAGCTTGACTTTCTTCAAAACAGATTTTATGGAGCAGCTTTATAGGAGTCGCTGAATTTAATTTTCATAATTAAGGCAAGATACAAAGGGTTGGATTTGTCTGCTGGTGCAAAGCACGGGGCAGCAGTGGCTCCCAGCATGGCTGAGCCAAGGGGCCAGAGTGGGTTAATACCAACCACTGCAATAAAAACACAAAGCAATTTAAAACCCTCTCTTCAGGTTTTTCTCCTTCTGTTTACCTTTCGGTAGACTTCAGAATAGCAGAAAATGAATAATACAGATATTACTATGCCTTTATGGATTTCTCAGCTGTGATGGACAGTCAGCCCAATTGTGAACCTTCCTGTCTGGGAGGTGGATCAAGGCAGAGCACATCTGAGCTGCTGAGAAGAGCAGCTCCAGATCCAAAGCACATCAGCAAGTACTTAATTACTATCCTGCTGGAACCAATACAAGAGCTTCTGTGCTGCTGATATTAAAGAGAAACAACACTTCTTTTGCAGATAGACCAGCACCCACCGAGCACAGAACAGAGTGAATTATTCAGGCAAGACTCAGCGTGCAGATGCTCAGGGGGAAAATGAGATGCCTTACACTGAGCTGGACAGTAAAACAGAATGACCCATGGCTGGCTACCCATCCCCTCGGTGGTGAGCCCAAGCCTAACAGACCTGCATGTTCTCAGAACTTGAGGAGGCAGAGATGGAGCCCTGCTGCTGCCTGGGCTTCAACACAGCTCCCACCTCCCGGGATCCTTCCGACTGTCGCCCACTGCACCCGCCCGGCCCAGATGTCTGGAGGCAGCCCCTGGTTCCAGGAAACACTTTGTCATCGTGTGCCCGGCAGCTTTTAATGCTGCTGGATGCACAAGCCCGACATTCAGCTTCTCAACAGCTCTCTCAGAGGACTACATTCACCTCTTTGTGTTTGGGTTTCAGTGCTGACATCAGGGAAAAACAATGTCACTGTTATCTGGCAGCTCCTCCGCATTCCCTGGTGGGATTAACTCCTTCTGGGCACCTCACAAACCTTACCCACAAGAGTTTTCATTGAATCTGCTCAAGTTTCTGCACTTCTCATTGATTCTCATTAGATGTGCACTTAGATTTGCTCTGCCTTTTCCACAGCAGTTTTTCTCCACGCGGGTGGGTTTCTGTAGTCCAGCCTGGAGAGCTCTGTGTCACAGCTGCCCCATGTGCAGGCTGGGTCAGAGTGGTCACAGACACCTTCTGAGGGGACAGAGAGGTATTCTGGGCATTCCTGCACTTCTATCTGACACACTTTTCTGTGGCTGCACTTGCTCCCAAGGATTAAATGTTTGTACTCAAAATTCCTCTTTAAAATAAACACTCTCATTCAGTAACATAGAGAGGCAGAGCATGGCAGTACAAAGCAAACACCTGAGGAGGATTCCTGTCACTGACCCAGCTCCACCATACTCATTCATGCCTTGTGCAATGGCAAACCTGACCCAGAGCTCCTGCTCCCTCCCCCCGTGTGCCCCTCTGCCTCCTGCCTTGGACTCCACAGCCCCCTGGGCACTGCTGCAGCTCTTGACCAAGGGGGCACTGGCAGCAGACATTCAGAAATAACTACCTACAGTTGTATTTCTTCTATCATATGGTCACATCATCCGTTTGATGGCAAATATCCACTGAGTCAGGCAAGAATATTCATGAATCTCCTACATTATTTATACTTTATTTAATGTTCCTGTCCTCCTTCAAAAAGTGTTCCTGATGGAGATCAGGAAAACTGTGACGTGACAAATTTCAGACATTATGAACAATAACAACAATAAACATGTTAGAAATCCATGCAGACAGAGTTGTGATTTGCAAAATTAAACAACTGAAAATGTTGTTGATGTTATATTTACCAAACAGTTTCTATCTGCTCATCAGGGAACACAGTGCTCAGAATAACCTCCAGGAAGTTCTGCACGTGTGTTAGGCTAAGTTTGAACAAAGTCACAATCTTAAGTCCTCGAAATACAAATTGCTTTTTCTCCTGAATTTTTACATGTTTGATTTTTATCGAATTGAGGCCCTTGTACACCATGAAATGGAGGAATAAAGCCAATAAGTCTGCCATTAGCTTCCAGTCATGCAAGTTGTACTACAGTCTAATTGTTTAGCTGGTTTGTGGTGTTCCCTGTGAAAACATCATAAGAATGTCTCAAAAACACAGGTTACAAATCAGCCCATAGTAAGGGACTATGGAAGTTAGAGCTAAAAAAAGGAAATAAGAAGGCAGAAAACAGGATTAAAATACTGAACTGGGATATTCATTAGGGCTGGAGACAGATAAGTAAATTATAGCCCTGCAGAAATTATTTGACTGGCAAATTAATTACACAATATTACAATGGTTGTCTCAGCCAAATTTAGCCCTCGGGAAGCAGGTAGGAGTCTGCACAACTTAATAAAAGGAACCTCGACTGGTCTTCAGCTTCACCAGAGATGAACATTAGCATTTCGGGATTTAAGGCAAATAGGAGAGTTTTTTGTAAAGCTCAGAAAGACAGTCTAGCACAACAGGTCTACCCTGATGGTAAAGCCAAAGCCTCCGGGCAGTGGGATGCTCCTGCTCTCTTTGCAGACCTTCCAGTTCCATCCTGACCCAGGGAGGCTTGGAAAAGCAGCACAGCAATCTCTTCAGGATGGATCATTCAATGAACACCCCAAATCCCCTCTGAGGAAGCCTCTGCTCAGTGTCCCCAGAGCTGGTACCCAGGACCTGGCCCCACTGGGGCAGAGTTTGGGTGGGATGGCTCCTGGGGAGGGCTGCTGGGAGCCAGAAAGCAATATATTTACATCTCTTTATCAATACATCAATAGTGGCCAGCTCTGCCTGTGCATCTGCTTGCTAAAAAGTATGGGCTAATTTAGTAGGAATTTGACTGATATAAAAATTGACTGGGTTTTCCAATGGCATCTTGTACTGGAATGGTGTGATCTGGGAACTAACGTATTTCTTCTTGCTTATCACATCAATAAGGCCGAATTTTGTTGGATTTTGTGTTGAACAGTCTGATAAACTTACAGTCCAGTTTTTATTTCTCTCTTTATGATATATCTTCTACTTAAAGCTCTGTCATACTAAAGAATACTTTTATTTACTAGTAATATTAATGGAATTCAATTTTTACCGTAATTTTAATTTATTTTATTCACACTGGAGGACTAGATGCCACATAGATAAAACTGGGAAAAAAACTCCAGTTTTTCCTTGGTTTCATGAACCACTGTGTAAAAATAAGATTCAGCTGATATTCTGCAACAGCATTTAAAAACCAATAATAAAAAATCTGGTTTAACAATTTTGGTAAATCATTTTCAGCTTAGACTTCCCTTTTTGAAGCATTGAAAATAATTAACTCCTTTAAACATAACTCCTTCATACGCTGTATTAAAATCAGGCACTTTAAGAAGCAAAATGATATTTGAATAACTATTCTCATAATTACAAACTTCATTCTCTACACAAGTCCTGTTTTCAATGCCCATCCTGCATTCATGGGTTTATTCTCCCTGCCATTTACCTCTAGTGACACCAGCCATCACATACACGAGGAGTTCTGCAAATCCATAACGACTGTGAGCTGTTTTGTCGTAATTTCACCACTGGTTTCTGAAGCCTGCACTGTGGTATGAGACTTGTACCCAGGAGGTAACCAGACTGCTGGGGAGAGTTTGCATCTGAATTCATTCTGGCGTTTGCTGACTGCTCAACACCCATCCTGGAGCCAGATGCAGAGGAAGCTCATTGTCTCCTGAGTGCTACTACACTGAGTGCTACTACACTGAGTGCTACTGCACTGAGTGCTACTGCACTGAGTGCTACTACAGCGAGTGCTACTGCACTGAGTGCTACTACACTGAGTGCTACTGCACTGAGTGCTACTACAGCGAGTACTACTACACCCTCTGCAGCCCTGGAGGCACAACCCTGAACCCTCCCTCCCAAACCCTCCTTCCCAAACCCTCCCTCCCAAACCCTCCCTCCCAAACCCTTCCTCCCAAACTCTCCATCCCAAACCTTCCATCCCAAACTCTCCCTCCCAAACTCTCCATCCCAAACTCTCCATCCCAAACCTTCCATCCCAAACTCTCCCTCCCAAACTCTCCATCCCAAACTCTCCATCCCAAACCCTCCATCCCAAACATTTCATCCCCAGCCAGCTGTTGGAGAGGACTGCATCAGAGGAGCTGGGGATGACAGAAACAGACTCCTGGGACCTCAGTCACACCAGACATTCCTCCAGCACTATGCTTCCCATCTGCAAGGCTCTGTGCAATGCCTGATGGCAGAGGATGATGCCATGGTGTCCTGAGAAAAAACACCCTTTCTTGCAGTTTTGGCACCCATGGATGGGGCTCCTGATACCCAGTCCTGAGCAACCCCACACTCTTGTTGTGAGGCTCCAATAGTGAGAAACATCTCAGAGGAAAAATACTTTTTGTGTGTCAAGCACCTTTCCTGGCCCCAGTGCTGGGCAGACCCAGCCCCAAGATGGCCCAGAGGCACTTTTGGAGTTCCTCATTGACCTCTCTGTGCACAAGGATTTTTGGAACATGTTGTCCATCTGGAGATGGGGCCAGCAACCTCTCCCAGTGCATGGGCTGCTGCAGGAGGCTGTGCTGGAAATCCCTCCCGACAACTTCTGTGACTTTCTGTTTTCCTGCAGTCAAACGGGGCAGTGTCTGGCAGGGAGTGTGTTTCTGGGGACTGTATGAGGGGTAAGGATCCCAGATATGTTGAGAAAAATTACCCCAAACCCAGAAAGGATTTCGCTTAAAACAGCACATAGGATTTCGCTTTTAAAAAGCAGTAAATTAAACCAGATTTCAGTGTGTTTTGTCAGTTAATTATCAAAACAGGGGAAAACAATGTGTAATTATGCTATTTTAGAGTTGTGACATTTCTGGGGGGTTTCCAGAGCTGACAGAACATTCTGGAGCCCATCCCTGAGACAATTCCCAAACAAGCCAGGCGATGGCCAGCCCAGAGCCCAGCCACCCCTGCTGTCACCACATCCAGACACTGGCCTTTGGGACCTGGAGGTTGTCTTTGCCATCTGGATTTCTCATGCCATGCTAACGGGGGCTTCTTGAGGGGGGAAACAGGAGGTGCAGAGGGAAAGGGCCCCCTTTGGATGTGCATCGTGGTGCTCACTAACCAGCCAGATGCCTCCTGCGTCCCATCCACTAGCCAGAGGCTTCTGGCAACGGCCTCAGAGGGAAAACACAACACAAGCAAGAGGGTTGGAAGTCCTGGCCTGAGGTGCTGGTGCTTTTTGAGTATGGATGGTTTGCTGTTACCCTGGGAGCAGCCCGCTGGGACTCCTGCCAAGAGCCAGCCCTTCCTGGGAGGTCAGGGCTGGGACATGGTGCCCAGTGACACCAGCCCAGGGAGGTGGCTGCAGCCCCTGGTGAGCTGCTGAATGTGAGTGTCTGATCCATATGTGTCTCTGCAGGCTGCACACACCAATTCCGGGGGGAAAAAAAGTGTAATTACATTCATATACCCCACCAGAAGCGAAATGATTGGAAGAGCTGGAATGGTGCAGCTCTGCTTTGCTGCTGTCCCTTCCCTGACCTGTTCACAAGGTGGTGGTGGGAGGCTGTCAATGCTTCCCAGCATCTTCCCAGTGCCAGCAAGGGGGATTGTGCCATTTCTGGGGATAATCTTGGGGTTGTTTTGCCACCATTCCAACCGCCTGGCATCCTTCTCAGGTAACAGGAATTCAGAAGTGGATATCAAACGCAAGGCTGTAGCAGTCTCTGCAGCGTAGTTACTACTTTGGGCATTTTTCAAACCTTTCAGTAGAAGACTGCCAAGTGAGAAACGCAGTCGGCATCCGTGCCACAGCCGGGATGCGTGGGGGGTGTAAGGATAGAGACGTCTGCTTTATGTAAGAAAACTTTACAAGGGACCGAAAATAGTCCTTTTTCTGGAACCAGCTCCATGCTGAGGACGCTCGACTGACATCAAACCATGACGTGCTGGTCCCCACCGCGGGGGTGAGGAGCTGCAGACCTGGACCTGGGTGGTCCCTGGTGGCACCGTGACCCTGAGGGCAGATTGAGGTTGGACACCAGGCAGAGACTCTTTGGGGTGAGGGTGCTGAGCCCCAGGGTGCCCCCAGAAGCTGTGGCTGCCCCATCCCTGGCAGTGTTGAAGGTTGGATGGGGCTGGGAGCACCCTGGGCTGGGGGAGGTGTCCCTGCCCATGGCAGGGGGGGCACTGGGTGGGCTTTAAGGTCCCTCCAGCCCAAACCACTCTGTGCCCCTGTGGCCGTGCTGCGGTGCGCAGAGCTGGGGTGGGCTGCAGCTGTCTCTTATACA
>JAAWXA010000020.1:700397-783511 GCA_038090715.1 Florisuga fusca
ATCTAGCCGAGGGACAGCCCGCCCGCGGAAACTTTTCTTTCCGATTCGAATAAAATACAAACTAAACCTCGGGGGGCTCTGGGTGACCCGGCCCTGCCCCGGCACCGCTCCCGCACCCCGCCGGGCAGGCTCTGCCGGGTCGGGGCTCGGTGGTCCCGGGTCAGCCTGGAGAGCAGGTGTGTGTGTGTGTATTGCAGGCAGCGCGCTGGGCAGGCTGGAGTCCGCCTCCTCCGGGTGCTAAAACCGCGGAAACTTTGCTCTCCGCCGAGCTCCGACGCTGTCCTCCTTCAGCTCCCCCGAAAACTCCTCTCTCTCGGCTGAAGGTTTGTTTGTTGCGCTTCGTTCCCGCGGCTCCGCGGGGCCGGGGCAGGGAGGAGGCTCAGCCCCGCAGCCCCCGTGTCCGGCCGGGGTGCGGAGCGGTGCGGGGCGGGCGGAGGGAGCGCGGTTGTGCGGGCCGAGTCTACATGACGGTGTTTCGTTTCCAGCCATGCCCTGTGTTCAGGCTCAGTATGGGTCCTCGCCTCAAGGAGCCAGCCCGGCCTCCCAGAGCTACAGTTACCACTCTTCGGGAGAATACAGCTCCGATTTCTTAACTCCGGAGTTTGTCAAGTTTAGCATGGACCTCACCAACACTGAAATCACTGCCACCACTTCTCTCCCCAGCTTCAGTACCTTTATGGACAACTACAACACAAGCTACGACGTGAAGCCACCTTGCTTGTACCAAATGCCCCTCTCCGGACAGCAGTCCTCCATTAAGGTGGAAGACATTCAGATGCACGGCTACCAGCAGCACAGCCACCTCCCCCCCCAGTCCGAGGAGATGATGTCCCACTCAGGCTCCGTCTACTACAAGCCCTCGTCGCCCCCGACCCCCTCCACGCCCGGCTTCCAGGTGCAGCACGGCCCCATGTGGGACGACCCCGGCTCCCTGCACAACTTCCACCCCAACTACGTGGCCACCACCCACATGATCGAGCAGCGCAAAACCCCCGTCTCCCGCCTCTCCCTCTTCTCCTTCAAGCAGTCGCCCCCCGGCACCCCCGTCTCCAGCTGCCAGATGCGCTTCGACGGGCCCCTCCACGTCCCCATGAACCCCGAGCCGGCCGGGGCCCACCACGCCGTGGACGGGCAGGCCTTCGCCGTCCCCAACCCCATCCGCAAGCAGCCCTCCATGGCCTTCCCGGGGCTGCAGCTGGGCCACGCTCCCCAGCTCCTGGACAGCCAGGTGCCCTCGCCGCCCTCCCGGGGGTCCCCCTCCAACGAGGGGCTCTGCGCCGTCTGCGGGGACAACGCTGCCTGCCAGCACTACGGCGTCCGCACCTGCGAGGGCTGCAAGGGCTTCTTCAAGGTGAGCGGGCAGGGGGGGGACCCGGCGGGGCCGGGAGCTGCTGCTTTTTTCCCCTTCAGATGGAAATTGGTTAGGACAGAGAACCGTGTCTGAGCTAACCAAGTGGAACAGAATTCCCTGTGGTAAAATTAAGTGATCTCTTTATTTCGCCATCCTGATTGAATAATCTTATCATTTTAAATAGAGGAGGTCTCCGAGGAATGTAAATAATATGAATGCCCACGGATTTGTATTTACCGAGCGTCTCCTTCCCTTCCTCTTGGCATATAAAACACAGCTAGGAGCTGCGAGGTTAGCTCAGATGTTAACGCTATCAATTTTCTCCTGCTAAATGCCCTGGAAAAAAAAAAAAAAAGGAAAAAATAAAAGGGAAAAAGGGAATGGAAAAGCAAAGGGGTGGGAGGAGAGGGAAAAAAAAAGGGAAGAGAAACAATAAAAGGAAAAAAGGAGAGACAAAAAGTAAAGGAAAAAATGGAAAAAAAAGAAAGGAGGGGGGAGAAAGGCAGGGAGGAACTAAGGGGAAGAAGAGTAGGGAAAAAGAAAGGAGAAAATTAATAGAAAAAAAAAAAGAAAAGGGAAAAAAAATAAAGAAAAGAGATGGGGAAACGGGGACGGCGGGGCACAGGGTCCGCAGTCCTGCCGCTGACCGCCCCGTCCCGTCCCCGCAGCGCACGGTGCAGAAGAACGCCAAGTACGTCTGTCTGGCCAACAAAAACTGCCCGGTGGACAAGCGCCGCCGCAACCGCTGCCAGTACTGCCGCTTCCAGAAGTGCCTGGCTGTCGGCATGGTCAAAGAAGGTACCGGGGTCCCCTACCCGGGGGTGTGTGGAGGGCGTCTCGGCAGGAATAGGGGTGACCCCCCCCCTCCCGCTGCTCAGGCTGAGGACAGNGGACCATCCGTCCGTCCTGCCAGCCGGGGCCGTCTCCCCAGGGCCGGGGGGGGGCTGAGCTCCTCGGCGCTGGCTGCCCCCGGGGGTCGGGCCGGCCAGAATCCGCCCTGCGCGCAGGGAGAGTGGCGACCTGGTAGCGCCGCTGCTAATTGAATTAATTGCCCCGGAACATCTAATTTCCTCACTGGTCAGAGAGAGGTTTAATTGTTATAAAAACCTGGCTCCCCCACTAGAAAGGGGGTTAGCAATTTCACGGGTTATATACTTTAGAGAACCTCATTAAGTGCTTTTTGAAATGAATTTCCAGTTCCAGGCTAACCCCGACTACCAGATGAGCGGAGATGACACTCAGCACATCCAGCAGTTCTATGATCTCCTGACCGGCTCCATGGAGATCATCCGAGGATGGGCAGAAAAAATCCCCGGCTTCACTGATCTGCCTAAAACGGACCAGGACCTGCTCTTCGAATCCGCCTTCCTGGAGCTGTTCGTGCTGCGGCTGGCGTACAGGTGAGCAGCCAGGATCTGAGGCGGGCACTGGTGGGCGATTGTGAAATCGGATTCTTTCAAGGTCCGCTGATCTGCGTTTTATTAGCTCCTCGGTAATTAGGTGCCTCTTAAATCCTTCATTTATTGCTCCTCAAGTAATTAGTTGTTTAGCTTTTCTCCCTTCCATCTTCTCTCTCTCTCTCTCTCTTTTTTTTTTCCTTAATTTTTTTCCATCTTTTCTTTTTTTTCCTTTTCCATTCTCTCTTTTCTATTTTATTTTTATTGCTTGATTTCTTTGTCTCTTACTCTTGCTCTTTCTCTTTCGCTCTTTTTCACCTTTTCTCTTCCCTCCCACCCCCCTTCCTATCTGATTTCTGTTTTTTTTCTTTCTTACCCATTCATTTATCTGCTCATTTTGGGGTTGTCATATTCCTTCCAGGTCAAACCCGGTGGAGGGCAAGCTTATCTTCTGCAATGGGGTGGTCCTGCACCGGTTGCAGTGCGTCCGTGGCTTTGGGGAGTGGATTGATTCCATCGTGGAATTTTCCTCCAACTTGCAGAACATGAACATCGACATCTCTGCCTTCTCCTGCATCGCTGCCCTGGCCATGGTGACAGGTCAGTGTCCTTCCCCCTCCTTCCCTCCTTCCCCTCCCTGCCAGACCCCTAACCTCCTGCATCCTTTTCCTTCACAGAGAGGCACGGGCTCAAAGAACCCAAGAGGGTGGAAGAACTTCAGAACAAGATTGTAAATTGTCTCAAAGACCATGTGACTTTTAATAACGGGGGGCTGAATCGCCCCAACTATTTGTCCAAACTCTTGGGGAAGCTCCCTGAACTCCGCACGCTTTGCACGCAGGGGCTGCAGCGCATTTTCTACCTGAAACTGGAAGATTTGGTGCCACCGCCAGCAATAATTGACAAACTTTTTCTGGACACTTTACCTTTTTAAGACTCTTCCTGTGCACTTCCACTGAACTGAAGGGAAACTTGGCCTGTCTGAAGGGGGATTGGCCTGGGCCCAGAGCAGCTCCTCGGGTGCAGCTTCCCTCCCACACAGTGTTGCAAACCTCCTGCAGGCAGAACGCCAAATGGGCATTTTGGCTCTGGGGCATCATGGATGCAGATCATGGACTACACAAATACCATGGTATAAACTTTTTATTATCAGCTTATAAATGAATTTATTATTAAGGACTTCTGGTTAAAAAGATGCCAGATCTGGCAATGCCGGGTGCGCAGCTCAGACTCATACGGTGACAAACAAAGTGTTAAGGTGACCCACACGCCTCACCCTCCTAAAGACTAAAGTTTTCTGCTGTAAAGGAAAGCTGTAATATATCCAACCCTAAATGTTGCGTGGGTGGCATGTCAGTAAAGAAGGCAAAGGCTTGTAAATTTATCAGATGCAGTTTGGCTTTTTAAAAAAAATATTCTGTGCCTATTTATGAAGAAATATGGAAGACAATTCTAAAAAAAAAAAAAAGAAAAAAAGAAAAAGAAAAAAGAAAAAAAAAAAGGGAAAAAAGGAGAATAAAGAGAAAGAAAAAATAAATTTCTCCATACCAGGAAAGCATGATGATTCTAGGGTGACAATGTTATAGGCACTTGCTATTTCAGTAATGTCTATATTCTATAAATAGTATTCCAGACACTATGTAGTCTGTTAGCTTTTATAAAGACTGGTAGTTATCTAAGCTTCAAACATTTTCTCAGTTGTATAATAGGTGGGCACAAGTATTACAAAACCTGACACCCTCCCCAAAGGGACACATAGTGTTTGTAAACACCGTCCGACATTCCTTGTTTGTAAGTGTTGTATGTACTGTTGATGTTGATTAAAAAAAGAAGTTTATATCTTGATTATTTTGTTGTCTAAAGCTAAACAAATCTTGCATGCAGCAGCTTTTGACTGTTTCCAGAGTGCTTATAATATACATAACTCCCTGGAAATTACTGAGCACTTTGAATTTTTTTGTTTGTTTGTTTGTTTTGTTCCGTTTTTTAAATGTCAAAAATAGTCGGTTAATATATTATTTTACGTTGAAGTAATATTTTTAATATTGCCACCTTCTGTAGTATTTTTCTTTGTATATTCCCAGTATGGCACACGATACAAGTCACTGCCTTTTTTTCTATGGTGTATGACAGTTAGAAACGCTGATGATGATTATGATGATGATGATTATTTTTTTTTTCTCTCCTGATAACTCTTTCTTTGAGAAAGACAATTTTAATGTTTACAACAATAAAACATGTAAACGAATGGCATTTCGTCTTCTTTCTGCCCAAGCGAGAAGCCCCGCCGCCAGCATCCATTGCAGGCAGAGGACAATGAGCCTCTGCCCGTGCGGTAATTCCCTGCCCGGCAGGATGGATGGAGGGATGGATGGATGGATGGATGGGGCAGGTCCCTGGCAGGAGCCTGTGCACCAGGACTCGCGGGGAGGAAGAGGAGGGAAACCCGAGCCTGGAAGGTTGGTCCTTGCCCAGATTTTTCCCGTGGCAGGTGTCGGCAGCATCCCAACGCTTCCATCCATCCCTCTTCCCGCGCAAGCATTAGCTTTGCCAAACTAATTATTTTTGGTTTTATTTTTATTTTTTAGAGAATTTAAGTTCGAAGCCTTGTCCCGAGGCTCCGGAGAGGAAGGCTTGGGTTAGGGTGAGGGTTAAGGGCGGAACAAAGCGGAATGCTCGGTACCGAAAGCGGGGCGGGGGGATGCCTATACCCGGGCTGGCTTTTCACTTCCTGCAGGATTTTCCCGGTTTCTTTTGTACACGAGTTTGCCGGGACCAGCTGCTCTCCCTCCCCCCAACCTCCCCTCCCTCCCAGGGGGGCAACACAGAGGGGGGTCTCGGTCTGGCGGTCGGTGGGACGGGGATGCGGCTGCTCCTCACCCCGCCCGCTGGCCAATACACCCGGTGGGGGTTTGCCAGGTGGCAAGGGGCTGCGATCGGCAGGCTAAGCCACCCCTCGCCACCTGGCAAGCCCCCGGGGCGCCGGGAGAAGTTTCACGTAAGCCCCGAGGTGCCTTTAGACCGGGGGTAACGGAGGGAAACGGAGCCTTGGAACTTGTCGGGGATTTGTGGGTTTATGTAAGGCGAGGAAGTGATTAAAAAACAAGAGTTGTGAGAAGAAATAAACCCGGCTCCGATGTAGGGGGACAATTAGCGGGGTCGGGAGCTGCCTGGAGTCCTTGCGACTTTCCAGCTGGTTTCCCCCTGCCCCCGATTGCTCTGCCCCCCACCTTCCCCCGGTGCCTCGGGTGAGAACTTTGCTAACAAGCTTAATCCTCCCTACCTGGGGGAGAGCACAAGTTCTCCTCCCGCTGCAGTGACTTTCTCCCTGATCCGGCTTTTCCCTTCGCCCGCACCATCATCCCGCAGGTCTCCGGGCTCTTCCCTCCGCTTCGCACCCCCCGGGGTGGCTCTGCAGCGGCTCGGTGAGGATCCGGTGAGCCTCGGGAAAGGTCTGGAGTGAGGGAAGGAGGCAGGAGCATCCAAGGTGGGATTGCTGGGGATGCTTTCCCGGTGTCTGGGGCTCTGGGGTCTGCAGGGAATTCACCCCCCGCGGGCAGGGCAGGAGGGAGAGGAACGGGCTGTGAGGGCTCTGCCCGCCCGGGGAGAGAGAGTCCCTGGACTTTTCTGTTGTGCAGACCCTAAGAAAGAAAGAAAGAAGCCAGCGCTGTGCAGAGACATTTAGAAAAATGTTTGGCGTAGAAGCTCCACGCAGAATGTGGAGCTGAAGGAATTATTTTTAAATGGTAGTATCAATAGGAGGATTTATGAAAAGATTTTACTTCTGTAGGCATGCAATGTTTCAGATTAGTAACTGTCTTAATTATCTTAGCTCCCTGCTGATTGTGAAATTTGTTACTGCCTTTTCTGCTTAGCTTGGGGGAGAAGGCAGACAAGTTAAATTTTACAAGATCAGTTTCTGGCAACCTTTTCTTTTTTTTTTTTTTTTCCCCCTCATTTTTTTTTTTTTTTTCCCTCTCGTACAATTGCTCTGGTTTCTACAGAGACACTGCTTCCATGCAGCGATGCGTGAGCGCGGAGTCTGCTCGCTTTAGTTACCCAAAAGCCACACTCCTGTTGCCAGTGCAGCCCGGTTAGGCTGTGGGCTGCTGCACTGCTCCTCTCCAGAGCCGGACACCTTTCTCCTCCTGGAGTGGAAGGATGAGGACTTTGCACTAAGGCGTGATTTTCCAAAACACGCTGGGGTTTGCAAACTTGGCAAGCAAACTGGGGGTGAGCTCAGGTCGGGTGTTTGCTTACAGCGCGCATCGCGCTCAGCATTTAATTTGAGTTCCACTTCTCCGAGGGCCTGGACAGAGTAATGTGCGCCTTGCACGGGCTGTGCTTCCAGCTCCGTAGAGCTCTGCTTGTCTGCAGTAATGCCGATATAATTCACCATCGGTGACTTGGGGACAAGGAGGTGTCGCGACGCATCCCGCAGCCGCCTCTCCCGAGCGCAGCGCCGGGAGATGAATTACTGCAGACACGAGACCCGTGCGGGAGCTTTATTAGTTTTGGAATGCAATCAGCAGCACTTGCTTTCTTAGTCCTTTACCTAATTATCCTCATTGCGTGTGTCACATACACAGAGAGCAGCCAGGAGGAATTAATGCCCGGGGTAGTCAAAGCTAGAAAATTCGTGTTTGATGGGATTTTACCCTCCTGACTTTCCTTTGGTGGCAGAAATCCCTGTACGTGCTGCAGACATGAGAGCACTTCGCATGCACCTGTAGCTGATTTCTTATGTATAAGTAAACTCAGTGCTGCATAATCTGCACTTGCTGAAGCGTTAGCCCTAAGTAACCTTTACAGCTGGTTGAGGTGCAGAGGGAGATGTTGGTATTCATGAATGTTTTGACATAGTTGACATTTTCTATATGGTGTGCTCTTTCTCTGCTTTTCTGATTTCTTCCTCTCTTCCTATTCTAGTAGTAGCCTTCTGTCTGTCGTGGTCTGGGTTGACTTGGAGGCAGTGGGATCTGCAAAGGAACTTAAGCTTGGTTGCTTTGTGCTTTGTTGTATTTTGTAGGTTTTTTTCCTTTTCCTTTTTTTCATTTTTTTCCTTAATTTTATTTTTATTTGTTTTATTTCAAAACATGTGCCTAGATAAATAATAGAATTATTGCATTTTAATGTGGTGCAGCCGTGACCAGAAGAGCTCATTTTGACAAACTGGGGGATTCGTGTTCCCTTTCAAAAGCAGCATGTCTGGCATACAGAATTGTAAAAGTCTGAAGGCAGAGGATTGCTGTGTAACCAGAACTTAATGTGGATGCAATATAAATGTATTTGGTTTATTACAGCAGTAGCAAGGCAGCCCTACTTAATTCAGCAAGGTGATTTGTGATTGCTTGAGTTTCCAGTGCAAGCTGGAGAATGTGCCAGCCTGCTGAATGACTGATGATAACACTAATTTTGGATAAATGTAAGCAATACATTCAGTTGAATAGACCTCATGTCTGCTCAGATAATTATAAATTTTTATCCACATCTGTACACAGAATCCTGTAGCAAACCCACTCATTAGTAAATTTGGGCCCTTCACTGAGATGAGAGAACTTCTGCAGCACCAATCTGGTGGTCTGGTTACTGAAGGCTTTTCTCCTGGGCTGGTAGGATGGAGTGTCTGTTGGAACGTGGGGACACTTCAGTGCAGATGAATGTCTCTGTTGAGGAGAAGAGATGCTGGAACCACCCTGGTATGGAGGCACGCAGGTGGTGCCTGTGGCCCCTGTGGTGGGGCTGGAGCCAGGCTCCCAGGGGTGCCAGCAGTGGTGGGATGGGAGCTGGTTTTTGGCAGGCAGTGGTGGCTTCTCTGCCTGCTGGGCTGGTGCTCCAAATCACAGCACTTCAGCTCTTGGTGGCTGAAGTAGTGGCTTTGATCAGGCAGTGGTGCTCCTCTGCCTGCAAAAATGCTGCTCCAAATCACAACACTTCAGCTTTTGGTGGCTGAAGTAGTGGCTTTGATCAGACAACTCTGCTCCACAACACTGGCAAAAATAACTTGGTGCATATCTTAGTAAGGGCCAGGGTGGGGGGGAACAACTTCAGACTGGAAGAGGGGAAATTGGGATTGGATACTGGGAAGAAATTCTTTGGGGTGAGGGTGCTGAGGCCCCCAGGTTTCCCCCAGAAGCTGTGGCTGCCCCATCCCTGGCAGTGTTGAAGGTTGGATGGGGCTTGGAGCACCCTGGGCTGTGGGAGGGGTCCCTGACCATGATAGGGGGGGCACTGGATGAGCCTTAAGGTGCCTCCAACACAAACCAGTCTGGGATTCTACAGGGGCTTGTGCATGTTAATAAATACTAAGTGACATTCCTTAGATTATTTTTTTTACTAAATTAGTTTGCTACAAAGAGACGCCAATCCAAAATTTTAATTTTTCTATCATTTTAGTGTTCCATGCAAATCACACAGTATGCTGCAGTCAGAATGTCAGGCAGTAAAAGGTTGCTGCTGTAATTTGGCCAGAGAAATAAATAGCAAGGAGACTTTTCTGTGTGTCCCTGCTCTCCAACAAAAGTGGTCAAAATGGTTGGGATGTGTAATCACTAAATCCTGAGGAAGTGGCCGTGTTCAGCCCCTGCATCAGGTGCTCCACGGGTGGTTTTGTACCTGCGTGTGTTGGGTGGCAGGGTGAGATGCTGTGTGCAGGGCTGCCTGAGACAGCCCAGGTAAGGACCTGGAAAGGAGAAACCCTGCAGCTGCTTCATCAAGAAATAAAGCGAAGCGACAAGCTCTGGAGCCAAACTTAAAAGGCCAAGAACGAGGGGCTGCGGGAGGAGCGAGCGGCTCATCAGCCCCTCTGGAAATGTTCCAGCTCTGGGGAGGGAATGTCACCAGAACCAGGGGTCACGGCGTGGGGAGTGGAATCAGCGCTGGAAGAGGACGGCTCTGCCTCGCAGACCCCAAGCAGCAGCTGAGTTTGGGCTGGGTGGTGCTGAGCAGGGGGTCTGTGTGTGTCTGTGTGTGTGCAGGGGGGATGCTGCCACCCGGAGCATCCTCTGCCCGCGGCCGGGAGGGAGCAGCGCTGGAACCCTCCCCGGGTGTACCCCGGCCTCTTCCCCTGCTTCAGGGCACTCCTGGGGAAGTGTAAGCATCCAAGGGCAGCTTGGAAGACAGGGTGGGAGCCGCCGGTCCCCGTGCTGCCCAGAAGAGGGGTACGGGAGGCTGTGCGGGTGATTTGGTACCCCCAGCACTCGGGGTTGCTCTGTTTAATGCTGGTTCTGTAGGATTGCTTCTAAATGTGGTATTATCTTTAAGACTGTCCCCACAGTTGTAGGGGTAATTTTTTATTATTTCTGACCAGATATTCCCCAGGCTGCTGCTCTGGTCCCTGCCCCAGGGGGGGTGGCATCCCCCTGGTACCGGGGATGTGCTCTGCACAGCAGGGCTCAGCAAGCACCCTCACCAGCCCGGGTTTGTTTTATTATCTCACTCCAGTCCTAACAGCCCTCCCTGTGAGCAGCTGTACCAGCGTTAAGTTGCTGGGTGCCTTTGTTTTCAGAGGCATTCAAGTCATTTAGGATCCTTAGTTTTGGCAATTTTACTCTTTTCTTAAAAGAAACTGCAAAGGTAGAAATGTAAATGCAGGGATCTGCTGAGCGCAGGGAAACAACTCACTGCTCCTGCAAACAGGGTTCCTGTCTGCTTTTTGTTGCTGAAGTTGTTTCATGCAGGTTCAGAACTGTCACATTTTCAAAACACAACATTTCCCTACAGCTGCAATTAAGCGTTTCGGGAAGCTAGATGCTATAGGATGCTTTTTTCTCCTGTTTTACTGCAGAATTGGGTGTTTCCCTGGCTGATGTGTCCAAATAACATGGATTCTTGAGCAGTGACACGGCTCCCAGGAGCTGGCTATGGATTTTGTTGTACAACAGGAGGCTGATTTTACAGACCTTAGGCACAGGAGTCTGCTGGCACTGATAAACTGCTGAAACTAAGGACGTGTTAGCACAGCATCATTCCAGTATGTATAGATACATATATACATTAATGTAAATGGTGGATGGTTCCAAAGAACAAAAACCCCAGATCATGGAGTTATGATAGAACAATCTGCTGCATAGCTGAGAGCATAAGCAGGGACAGTAACACACAGCAGTGCCTATTACAGATTAATTTCAGGTCATATGCTGCTGTCTTTTCTCCTGAAATGCCTCTATAAAAATGGATCTTTGTGCTAATTCCTGAAGATAGAACTTAAAGAACTGTAAAATTTTTACTTCATTTTCTAGCAAAACCAAACACATTTGATGTGTTCACATTACTTCTGTAATCATTTGTAAGTGAGCAACTAAGGGGTACATATTTCCCACAATGCTTTTGTTTTAGAGTTGTATTTTTATCAGAAAAAAAAAAGAATTAATGGCATAAAGTTATTTGGGAAATGTTACTGATGTTAGTGAAAACACAATGGCATTGTTAGCTAGAACTGTCTGCCTGGGCCTCTGTGAAAATCTTTGGGAAGAAATCAGCAGGTTCAGTAAACAAGGGGTGAGATAGACACCATAATTTTTGTAACCCTGGCAATACCTGGGATGCCAGGGAACCTCTGAGCAGGTTTTTTTCTGCAGAGGTCAGAGGATGTACAAGCCCTGGGGACAGTTACAGGTGGTTTAGCACCGGAGTGCAATTCCAGAAAGAAATCCTGCCTTGTTTTTATCTGTACATCCACAATCCTTTACAAGTGAAGCAAATATTTAATTTGGATTAATTCTGCATTGCTCTTCGTTCAGACAAAGCTGGCAGTCAAGCAGGAGTGGTCAGTCCTCCTCAGGCAGAGGTGCTGGGGAGGCAGGGACAGTGAGGTGTCATGCAGTGACTCCTCTGGTGCCAGGTGAATGGGCTGATGATCAGAACCAAGCCCTGGGCATGGCTGGAGCTGGGGGACCCGGAGCACCAGGGGAGAGCTGGGCCTGGGTGAGGCCTCCAGGGAAGCTGCTCCAGCCAGAGGGGTCGAGTTTGGGTGTTTCAGCATCTGCCCCGATGAGCTGGAGGACAAAATGCAAGTGTGTGCATGACAATATTTTTATATAACACTAATGTGGGTGGGGCTTTTTTGTTTGTTTTTAATTTTTTTTTCCCCTCCCAAGCTAGCAGGGCAGTTAGAGGTGACCAGTGTACAAAGGGCCCTACAGTAACTGAGGAGTGCCTGCAACCTGCTCTGACTGCCTGAGACAACTCAGGTCCAGGAACCAGAACCAGGGCCAGGCTCAGGATGATTTTATTGTTCAGCTTAACCCTTCCTTTGCTGCCTAGCACAGAAATGAGGCAGGGAACAGATATTAGTGAGAAGGAAGTCTCATCTCAGGTCTTGGCTTCACCAACAAAGATTTAAGAAAGGCTCTAAAAACATTAAGCTGGAGCTGAAAGGAAATGTAGCAGAGTTTAATGTGTTTGTCATGGGATGTGTGGACAAAAATTACAAATTGGGAATGTTCTTTGTGGGGAAAAGGTGGGATGGAGCAGCCCAGGCCTTCTGAATGCAGGAGTCCAGCAGAACAGAGTGCTTGGTAGCTGCTTAAATGTGGTGGCTGTTTGTGAGAGCCAACATCAACATTTCTGTGAAACTCCCACTGTCCCTCCTGGCTGTTCCCTGCTCTGCCTGGGGCTGTACAGTGCAGCAGGGGTGACAACGAGGGTGTCATCACCCGAGCCTGGGGACACTTCCCTGATCAGCTCCAGGCTTTTCCCCATCTGCTTTTCCATGGATTCTGTTCGGGTCAACAGGCTCTTTGCACAGATATTTCTCCGGATCTGATTTTAATGAGAAAAATAATTCAGGTGTGGCCGCTATTAGCTTGTGAAGAACATTTGCTGCCAACTCATAAACCCCTCGGAAAACTGATTTTTAAATGAAAGTGTTAACACAGCTCTAAGCATGTTGCAGAAATGTATAATTTTGCTCGCTGCCATTTGAAAAAATCTGTTTTCAAATCCTGCTCGAGCTGCAAGCAGAAGTGATCTTGAGAGTCCTCCTAATCCCTACTGGATATCCCCCAGTTTCATAAATAATAATACAAGCTCTGTGCCACGGGCTCTGGCAGAGCCAGGCAGGGTTGGCAGAGGGCTGGGGCTGGAAGCAGATGTGGTGCGGGGTGGTGTGGGCACAGCTCTGCCAGGAGAGGCTGCGGGGACACCGAGCCCCGGGACCGGCTCCCCGACCGACTACGGGGCGGGACAGGCACCGGGACAGGAGAGGGACCGGGTCAGGAGAGGGACCAGGGCAGGAGAGGTACCAGGCGGGTCAGGAACCGGGTCATGGCTGCTGCTTTGCTGCATTTGCTAACAGGTGTTCCCACAGAACTGTCTTCAGTGAGGGTGTTTGGCATCAACAGTGGCATTAGAAGGTACTGGGGGAAAAGAACAGTGTAAAAAAACTATTCATTGGTTGAGCCTGGGGAGTTTCACTGGAAACAGAGCTGTGGGTTTGGTGATGGTTTTGCTCCCAAGCACCAAACACCACTGTGCTCCTCTGTCCCTTTCTCTGGACAGAGAGGTGACATCCCTGCCAGGCTTCTTGGTCCCCAAGGAAGGGGACCTGGTGGTGGGTGGGTTCCCTGCCTGCCATGTGGAATCCCAACCCCTGGAGATGTGTGCACCTGCCTGTGCCTCCAGGGCAGACAGGCTTTGCTTTTTATTTATTTTTTTTTTCTTTTTCCCTTCCCATGGTAAAGCTGGTGGAAAGCCAAGATGTGTCACCCTTCCCAGCAGGCCTGAGGCAGTCTGCCAGGGATGGTCTGGACCAGGGGGTCAGCTGGGTTGAGTAGATGCTAATATCCCCTGTAACCCCCCGTTCTCATCCCTCCTTTGGTGACAAACCTGCATTTGCTGTGCTGATTACACAGAGCATTTCTGCCTAACCAGATGGGGAGAAAAAGTGCCTTTTTGGTGACTTACTGAGGTTGCTTCATGATTTTAATCAAGCAAGTTAACACTCGGATAAAGAAAAAGCTTTACTTTCAATTGTCTGTCCATGTTTTAATTTTAGGGTTTCCCTGTTCCTGGCAGGAGTTAGGCTCACGTGTCAGAGGCTGTTTCCACAATTATGGTTTGCCTAATGGTCCTTTTGTTATAATTCATAGGCTAATAGAAGTCAGAGATGGAAAAGACCTATTAGATTATTGAGTCAATGCCCTGCAAATGCAGGATATAATCTCCTAGACAGGGGATGTATCGGATATTATTAAACAGATTTTACACTTGATCTTGGCTAAATTATGGTTAGCAGTCATTCAGTTCCTTGAACGGTGTGATAACAACAGCTTAATTCCAGGTTTGGGGAGAGTCAGTCTGTGTCCCAGTTTACTGCTGGGCATTGCCCTGTGCTGCCTGCAGACCTGCAGCCTGGCTGGAGGAAAATGGGACATCCCTACCAGGCAGTGGTGTCAGGGAGAAAAACAACAGCCACCAAACAGCTCCAGAAATGCCTTTGGATTTTCCTGGGTTACAGCACTGCAGAATATCAGCTTTGTAGGGAAAGGAAAGCTGAGGAAGGGACAATCCTCATTGTGAGCACTTGAGGTGAGAAGAATCAGCACCATTAACAGGTCGGGTGTGAGGTGACTGCCTTCAGCTCTGCCTGCCTCTGACCAACTTCTTCTCTGTTCCTCCTGGTGTAGCACCCATGGGTGCTGGGCACCCAGCAGCACAGCTCAGCCCCTCTGCCAGCGAGCTCTGAGCTGCTCCTCCCTGCTGGGGCAGCTCTGCAGAAGTGATCCCTGTTGGGGAGGGGAGAATCAAATGCCTGTCCCTGCATCAGGTACAGGAGCTGGCTGATACCCAGCCCAGGGGCTGCTCTGCTGCCATCAGGAGACGTGGGCACCAGGGCTGCTCTTGGCCCTATCTGTGCCTCTGTGTTTTGGGGTAAAGGAGCTGTGGGGTCATCCCACAGCTTGGGAACATTTGGGAAAATGAGAGCTGGAGTGGGAAGGGCATCTTGAGTTACAAGCCTGGAATGAGGATCTGGATGAGCTGTGACTCAGGGAGCTGTGGCTGGGATGGGGAGGTTTCCTTCAGGACAAAGCTGAGGAGCTGAAAAACTGCCTGTTCTAATTGAAGTTCTCCATCAGTGGGCTCCTGATCAAACCCCCCCATGCAGGGCAAGGCAGACACCCCCATTCCTCCTCTGGGCACACCAGTTTGCAGCCAGGCTCTTCCCAGACAGGTTTCTGGAGGCCCTTGGTACCAAGTCTGTGGGGTTCACACCAAACCTGCTGATCTCAGACCTTCCTTGCAGCAGATTCCCCTGGGGGCAGAGCTGTGGGATGTGCCAGCAGAGCCTGGTGACATGCTCTGGGGTGGTGGCAGTGGCTTTGTGGGATGTGGTGTAGTGATGGGGCTCAGCTGAAGCCTGGCTGCTGCTGGAGGTTGGTTTGTGGGGTTTGGTTTTCTTTCCATACCTCAGCTGAACTGACTTCAATTGTGTGAATTTAATATATGGCACACAATTGACCTCCAAGTTATTTTTGGTGCTGTTTTCATCCTCTCTTCCTATAACAAATTCCTTGTGTAACATCTTCTTAGGAGAGTCTGGCCCTTCTGCTGGTAGAAACCAAATGTCATCAGATTGTGGGGAGAGCTGGAAGATCAACATGTGCATTGCAGACTGAGCAGAAAGTTTGGAGGTTTTAGCTGGAATTGCAGAAGTAGAAATTATGATAGCAACAGGCTGATGCTCTTTATAGTCTCATGTATTTAAGGAGGGAGGTCCATGACATGATTTTACAGCACTTTTCTCCTTGTGACTCTTTCTGCAGGAACCCTCCTGAGCCTTACAGGTGTTGTCTTGAGGAGAACAGCATACTGTGGTTTCTTGAGGGTAATGATAAGCACAAACCCCTCCATTCTATGGGTCAAAATGCACTTTTACAACAAGTTGTCATAGAACAATTTTTTTTTTCAAGAGTAGAGACTGTGGGTACCTGCATGCAGGCATGTTGGAGGTGTGGCTGGGTTCCAGGAGATGTACAAGCAGTCCTCTCCCATGCAAGTGTTCTGAAGTTGCATGCAGAAAACCACTCCCTGTCCACCCGAAGGAGCTGAGTGGTGATTCTCCTGAGCAGCAGTGAGGAGTGCTTGGAAAGGTGCCCGGGGGACATCTCCCTGCCTGGCACAGAAAGGGTTTTCTCCACCATGAGCACGTTCCCCCTCTAGCAGGTACAGAGTCTTCACTCTGCCCTTTACCTGTCAAACCCCATCTGATCTCCCTTTTCCTCTCAGGGTCCTAGAGCAAGCTTTAAAAACAATCCATGGAACGTGCCTCCAGGATGCCAGAACTGTTGGGAGCAGTCATGGGGACAAAGTGATGTCTCCTGGAGCCCTTTGTTGTTTACCCCCTGGTGCAGGGAGTCTGAGAGGAGGTGGGAGGGATGGGGTAGTACACTACACCCAGGAGTAGGGGGACTCTGGTTGGCTCTGGGGTCAGGCAGGATGGGTTCTTCCCTCCTTTCACCTGGCCAGTAGCTAGAGAGGTGCTGAGCATGGGGCTGGGGGTGCAGTTACCTCTGGTAACAACCTGGCTTCTCTGTGCTGATGGAGAGAGATGCTGTGGTGTGTGCTGAGGCTCCCAGGACAGCTCTGGTATGTGAGGGTGCAAAGGACAGGGATGATGAATCTGTCCAGCCCTCAGATGCCTGCTGTGGGGGTGCTGTGCACGGGTGCTCAGCAGCAGCTCAGTCCTGGAGCTCTCTGTGCAGAAAAAGAACAGATTAGGAAGGAGTAAGGCAGAGCTGGAACTAATGCTCTAGCTGGAAGTTTAATTGCATTTATTCATAGGAATTAGGGGCTCCTGTTTGTGCTGTGTGTGGGGTCTGTTGTGTTTTGTTTGGTGTTTGGATCTTTTTTTTTTTTTTTTTTTTTAAACAAAACCCTGAAGCTACAAATGTGAGAAAAACTTGCTAAATTAACTTTACTTCCTATCACAGCTGGGGCACTGAGGTGTTGTAGCCCCGTGCTTTGCTCCAACATGGTATCTATTTGCAGCACTCATGGGAACCATACTCTTTTTGATGCTGTTCAAGGGCAGTCCCTGTATTTTCTTTTTTCCCACCCTTTCCTTTCTTCTTTTTTCTTTTTTTTTTTATTTTTTTCCTTCTCCCCCACTCCCCAATACTTGTAAATAATACTAGAGTTCTGTGCAGAGGGAGGAAGACCTAACTAACGAGAGATTACTAATTCTGGGATTCTAAAGGGCATTTGCTGTACACATCTATGAGTCAAAAATAATTAAATGCAAATTACAAAAAAATACTTCTGAGTGCTTTAATTTTGGGGCTGAGCAGCCAGGAAACACGGGGCTGGCAGAGGGCTGTATCCATGAGCCTCGGGTACAACATTCCCAGGGTCAGAACCACTGGAGTCAGCTGAAGCCCTTGCATGGCTTGGGCTGGAAAAATCTATGGCCTGGCCACCTCCTTCAGTTCAGCAGAAAACCATAAAACTTACAATGTGAGGCCATTTGTTGTTTGTTTGGGTTTGGTTTGGGGTTTTTTTGTTTGTTTTCTGAACTGCATTGGGTTCAAAGCTAAGGACCAACCCTCCCGAGGTGAGTAATGAAAATGTTTCCCAGGATCAGAGAGCAAAGCTGGGATGCAGCCTGGGGTGAGGAAGTTCTGGTTTGGGATTTTCCCGTGGGATTATTGCACTGTGCTTGGTCACATTGATTGGGTGCGTTTGGATCTGCTGGGTGGCATTTGGAGCCACTTTGTTATTGTTGGGGGTAATCGGTTACATTTGGGGCTCCTTGGTTACATTTGAATTATTTGGCTATATTTGGGGCTGTTTGGTTACATTTGGAAGTATTTGCTTCTGTAGGAACTTCCACCACTAGTGAAAAAATTAAGTTTTGGAATGTGGTTTTTTTTGTTGTTTTTTTTTTTTTTCTTTCTTCTTTTTCCTTTTCTTTTTCTTTTTTTTTTTTTCCTTTTTTTTCTTTTTTTCTCCTTTTTTTCCTTTTTCCCCCCTTTTTCCTTTTTTTTCTATTTCTTTTTTCCTTGTTTTCTTCTTTTTTTCTTTTCTTTTTTCTTTTTTCTCTCTTTTTTATATCTTTTTTTTCTTTTTTCTTTTTTTTTTTAATTTTTTTTTCTCCTTTTTTTTTCCTTTCCCTTTGTTCAAAGGAATGAATACTCTATGAAATAATTTCATTTGTTAATCCTGGGGTTCAATAAGTGCAGCACACAGGTTATCAATGCAGTCCAGGCACACAGGGGCTGAGGCTGAGCCCTGAGTGCCAGTTCCCCATTGCAATCCAGAGGTCTGGAATTTTCCTGCAGGATTTAGCCAGCAGCCTGGTAGCTCCTGAGTTTCTCATCCCTTTCTGCCTGCTCAGCTTTCCTCTGCAGCCTTCAGCCAGGTGGGTTTATTTTTAACTGCTCATTCCCGTGGCAGTCTCTCTCCTGGATAACCCTGTTGGGAACTAGAAATGTGTTCACTGAAATTTCATGTATTCAGCAGTAGCACCCCCCAGGGAAGATGCCCGGGATGGAGGAGCATCCTTTGGGAAGCCACGGGCTGACTTCTCCATGGCCTGGCCCTCCTTGGGCAAGGGGCCTCTCATCACCTCTCCTGCCAGTCCCCTGCCTTAATTCTCCTGGTGACTGCTGAGAAGAATTTGGGGATTTATTTCCACTGACTTAGTTGGGCTAAGAACAGGAGTCCTCTCACTCTTTGGCCTTTCAGACTAGATTGTCTGCAGTGATCAGAGGAACTAAATATTAATCCAGGTATAGCTTTATAATGTAAATTTGATTTTTGGATTTACATGCTGCTCTGTCACAGCTTAAAAAACCCCAAACCAAACCAACAAAGACACAAACCAAAACCAAACCAAAACAAAAAACCCCAAACAAAACCAACCAAACAACAAACAAACAAAAAAACAAAAGCAAAAAACCTCCAAACCAAGCTAGCAGGCCAAACCACAGTAGATCTGTTCACCCCTTGATATTTAGGTAATTCATGGCACTGGTCATACAGCCCCTTCCTTCTCCTGCAGTAATGACACTGGAGAGGGAGCTGCTGGAAAGGAGCTCTGGGGTTCTGCAGATTGCTTCTGTGCCTGGGCAGCCCTGTCCTGGCCCTGCCTGCTGGTGAATATTGGGGGAGTGTTCCCAGAACCTCTGCTGCTGTGGTCTCTGGTGGGGCTGGAGCCTGTCCTGCAGGCAGGAGCAGCTGGACACAGCCCCCTCCTTTCTGCCCAAGCCCCTCTGACACTTCCCCACCAAGGGCAGTTTCTTTCCAGGGAGGGTGAGAGAGCAAATGGAATGAGAACAGCCCATATGTGGAAACCCTGTTGGGTTATTCTTACCATTACAAGTAAGATAGTGATAATTACCATGGCAATTTGCTTCTTTATGGATGAGATTTCTTCAAATAGATGCAGAAATATCTCCTCTCTGCACCCTTATGTTTAGCTTTTCCCTGAGATAAAGAAAACATTTTAAGGAAATTGATGGTGCTTACAGGAAAGCCTCTTCTAAAAAAATGTTAAAACATTTTTCAGTAGCCATATAACTATCTCAATAAAATATTGTCCTTAGGAGTTCCCCTATCATATTTCATGGCCAAGGGGGGCCTGGGTAGCTAACCAGACAAATGTCCAAGTGCCTCAGCAGGCAGGTTGCTGGTGGAGGCTGAGCTGGGATGGGGCTGCCCTGGTCCCTGCACACTCGTCAGCCCCAGATGCTCTCCCTGGGTTTCCCTCCATTTACCTGCTCACCCACCCTGCTGCCTCTGAGAAAATGCAGCCAGTGCCAAAAGAAAAATCAGTTTTGCCCACACAGAAGTCAATGGGATGTAGAAGTGGTTATTTACCAGAAGAATTCATTCATCAAGTGAATTATTCAGTAAAGAGGGCAAAATTAATTGAATAACATGTTTTAACAAATGGAAGCTGACTGGCTCTATCGTGCATGCTCATGAGCCTAGCAGTGGCTCTGCCTTTTCATTTAGGTTCCCCTGCTCAGTTCCTTGGCAATATAAATCTGAGTTTCTGCATCCACTTTTGGAATTTTATTCTTTGCTCTTCATAGATACCAGCACTATGTTCTTCAGCAAGCAGCAGTTTTGAAGCAGAGGATAGTTAGCAACAGGTAAACCTGATTTAGATTAGGATTAAAACATTTTTTGGGAAAGAATCATTTACATGTTTTTATATTGAGAGGTTTAACAAAATCAGTTCATTGTTACACAAATTCAGAGCTGTGTTGTTTTGCATGGACCTGGAAAAATGCCTCTTGAAAGGTGTTTATAATTCAAGGTTGAACTCCATTCCTTTTGTTCTTCCAGATGGGAAAGAAGACCTTTTCCCAAGCCTAATAAATGTAAATTTGTTTAAAATTGGATGCAGTTATCCTGCAGTCTCCCCAGTGCATCCCTGCTCTCTGCCTGGGGGTGCCCCAGCTCCGGTGGTGATTTGAGTCCCGGAGAGATGCAGAGGGGAGATGCAGCTCCCCCACCCTGGGAGCCTTTCCCAAAGGCAGGTCCTGAGGGCTGGGGTGTGAGACCTGGGGTGTTGGTCCTGGTGTCTGGACAGGGCTGTCCTCTCCTTTCCTCCCCAGCAACCCCCCCAGGCCTGGGAGGACCCCCAGAGCCACTGCTTTCCTGCTGCTGCTTTTCCTGGGCAGGTTTATAACTGGCAGGAATTGCTTCCTCTTAGGCCTGTTGTATATTTAAAAAGTGATTTTTCTCTGTCATTAGAATCTGGTTCTGAATTCCTTACAGTAAAGATTTTTGGTAGATTGTATGGCCAGAAAGACAGATCTGTTAGGTCAACTTTGATTACATTGGGGAGACATGTTCCATTATGTAATTCACTGGGGTTTGTACTACTCTGAAAGCAAAATATAAAGCTACCTCAAATGTCAGGGTTTGATAGATTCAAAAACTCCAAACTCCATTAGGCCTTCTAAGCTTTAAGGCTCTTCTCATTCCTCCCATCCCTGCCTTCCAGAGTTCTGTTCCATGCCAGGGGCACTGCTCCCAGTAAACACCCTGGACAGTTGAATTTTGCTTCCATCATCTGGCTGGGATGAATGTCAGGTTCTGCATAAGGAGGGGAGGAACTTGCAGCAGATATTTAAGAGGCTTCCTCCTTTCTTTTAAACACAATAAAATGTTGGGAGGGTATGGCCCAGAGTGAAAAAATGCCAAGTTGTGCCCAGAGGGCACTCCATCACAGGGCTGATAAGGTAGGTGCTACCTGGGAGGTGCCTGCATAAAGATGTGCTTGGTGAGCAGCTAAAATGGAACTGCAGGAACACTGGGAATGATTACAAAACCTTCAGGTGTTTTTATGGGGACATGAGAGGTCAAGACAGTAAAACAAGTGGAAAACCAAAAGAACATTTTAATTTGAGAGGAGAGACATTCTGCAAAATAACATCAGTTGGAGTTTTAGGAAAATTTAACTGGATTCTGTTTCATTAACCCCCCCAAACACTGTGTTTGGAGAAATGAGAGCTTGTAGAGGTGCTGACACGCTGAAGATGTTTCTGCCTGGCACATGTTCTCCTGTGCTGTCCCTGGCTTTGGTTTTGCAGGTTTGAGTTGTAAGCACAAGTGGGTGGTACACCAGACTGGGGGTCAGGATGTGTGCCTGAGTCAGTCAGTTGTCTTCTAAATGATCTGAAGAAAGAGTCTCACCAGTATTAAAAGGAATTGTGAGATGAAGCTGTGACTAATCTTTTCCAAAATAGAGGAAAAAAAATCAGTCTTGGTTCTGCTTTAACAGGAGACTGATAAAAGGTAAGATGAACTTTGCACTGTGTTTTTCTCTGTTTATTCCATATAGAACTTGAATTGGCCCTTTTTACAGTTTTGGTAGAGCAGAAAAGTTTTGTATAGTTTGTCATGGCTGTGGCTTGGCCTGGCTCACCTGAGGAGCAGACACTATTGAAAACCCCACCAGAATACTGCTTTTCCTGGTGGAAATGTGTTCCAGGGTATTACCAAGGGCTGCAGATCACTGTAAGACTGCAGTGCTTTGCTCTGTTTGATCTGATTATTGTTTAATAGCATCTTAGAATTGTGCATTTGCATGTATTAACTGTGTTTTTTGTGAGAAATGTGAGCTATTTGTGTCTCAGAAGAAACTTTATCACCTTGGATGACAGAAAAAAGGCAATTTCTCTCCTTCAGGGGACAAGGGAAAGGGCTGAGGCCAAACCTCAGGCTGGGCAGTGCTGCAGGGTTGGTCTGGGCTGAGGTCCTGCAGTTCACTACAAACCCAAATTTCTGTCTTGAGTCTTTCCTGGTTTAAAAGATGTGGAAGTTTTAGTTTTGCTGTTAGCTTCAGGATTTCCAAGCCAGCAGTGTGGTGACAGAACTTTCTTTTCTTGCTTTTTGGTGCCATCTTCCTTAGAGGTACCTGCCTCTTGCTATTTGTTTTACCTCTTTAACACTCCTTCCCCACCCCACAGCCTGCCCCTCACCCCCTCCCACCAAAAGAAGTAAAAGGAAGAAACAGTTTCATCAGGTAAGTGTTGAAAAGCCTTTTTTCCTCAGCTATGAAATTTGTCATAATATAAAGAGGTTGTACAAAGGTGCCTGCCTATGTAAACTCCAGCTTGAAGCCTTCAAGGTGGACCAGAGAACCTTGTTTGAGCTCTGTGCCCAGGAGTGAATTTCATCCTAGATGTTATTAAAAGTTCCTGTGCTTAACTGTGGCATGGCTAACAGCAAATGATCACTTAAATCTCCAAAGTAATAAAGACAGACAAATTACAGCCATGTGAGAACCTGTGCTTCAGTAAAAAAACCTCAGCCCTGCATTTTTTGGATTGCACCTGACCCACAAACACTGGGAGTTCAGTCTTTCAGACCTGACCTGAAACTTAGTGTGAATTTAACTGTTCCAGAGAATTTGAGCTGTGAATCACGGTGCTTGAATAAAACCCAGAGAAATACCATAAACAGTAAAAACATGTGGCACTGGCTGTGTCTGAAGCAGCTGGGGTTTCTGAGCTGGATGCTGGGAATGCTGCTGCTCACCTTTCCAGGAGTTATGTACCACCAGGGTACGAGACTGAGGTGCATCTGCTCATAGGCAGGGGATAAAAGGTTGATAAATCACAAAAAAGACATACTTTTATGTGGAAAAAAATGCATTCAGCATTTTTTCCTGAGTAAAGTATGCAGAAAACCTGCTTAAATGGGGCATATAATTTTTAATGAATCAGGCCCTTTCTCCTAGGAAATGAAGCAAGTATGATAAATATGATGGAAACTGGTGAATATCTAGGGTCTAGTAATCATATCACATTTGAAATCCACCTGAGGGTTTATATGAAAGGTAGTAGCTCAAAAGGATCAGTCTTTAGACTCCCAGACTTTGAGGAATGTGGGATAAATTGAAGAAATTTGATTGTAATCAATTAACGAAAAGGATGTGCTGCTGCAACAGGGAGGTGCAAGAACAGTTAGAAAGACACAGGGCATGTCCATGTCAGTAAATCAAGAGCCCAGTTGCTTAAAAAAAAATATTTTTTAAGGAATTCTGTCGTTGTTTCCTTGGGAACGCTTGCCCTGCAGTGAAAGTTCCCTTGTCTGATTTCCTTCACTTGACCAAAATATTTGTTTGCTGGACACCAGCCACCCCCCCTGGGAGTGAGGGGTGAGTGAGTTAGGAAGGGTTTGCTGGGGGTACTGGGACTGCAGCCCGTGGCAATGAAAGGAAATCTGACTGTGGTTGGACCTGCCTTCCATGTCTGAAGTGGGGAAATCTATTGGCAAGTGCAGCTGTTCAGAAACAGTCTGGGAAGTCATCAATTATTTTCTTCCCACTCTCTTGGTGGGGCCTGAGGAGTGGCCCTCACATTTCCATGTGTAGCTGACAAGAGTCTCTTGATGCGATTCCTGGTGTCTCTTTCAAACTTTCCAGTTGGGAATTGTGCCTCTTGAAGTACCATTTTGAGCCATGACCTGGAATGACTTACGGCTGCTCTCTGATGCCATGAAAATGAATGAACAAGGACTTTCCCTGGGCCACAAAATAATACCATGCTAACAATTTGCAAACAATTTTTTTGCCTTCCTTAACATTAACTAAGGTGAAAGGGGTCACCAGTTGAGTCTGTGCAACTCCAGCCAAGAGAACTGCCTGTAATAAATTAGGAGTCCAAAGGGATCAATGGCAGGGCAGGAACTGGAGATAGGATGGGGAGAAGGAATTATTATCTAACAATTATGGTTTTGGTTTTTTCTACACCCATATGCTGAGATAAACTTGAATGCTTGAAAAAAACCAAATGTCCTGTGAATACTGAGGACAGAAAGAGTATCTGATAATAAATCTGCTGAGCAGTCAGTGACCCTCTGTTCTCTCACTGCCTACAGCATCAGTCCCTGTGATTTACTGTGGCCGTGTCTGGTGATTTGGATGCAGGGGATCACTGTTGATCATGGTAATTCCAAAATAAAAATAGCTTGCATTTCAAAAGGATATTTTATGTCTCATTTGTAATTCTCCCATGCAAATTAGGACAATCTGACAGTTCTCCTTTGGTGTGTGTATTGCACTGAAAGCATATGAGATGTATTCACTTTATTGTAAGTGACTGCTTTTCATTGGCAGGGTGATTGCATTTTCTCTACTTACTTATAAGGAGTATTCTCTAATATTGGCCTCATGCTTTAATCATTTGCCTCTCACAATTTTATCTTAGCATATATTTATTGGGTTTCTCTTTGACATTTTTAAAAAATCCCAGACTCTACAGAAACTTTTTGCGTTTTATAGCTTTGCGCTTTATGGTTATTTCTTTTCCTCTGATTAAATATTTTAGTGGGAGTTCTGAAAGGGTAAGATACTCTTACCTGTCCTGCTGAGATTCTGGCAAGCCTGGGGACAGGGCAGGAGGGAAAGGAGGATGTGTTGCTGTGTCTTTTAACTCATCTCTCAGGGCTCTTCAACACAGATGCTCCTTCCTGGGCGGGCAGCACCGGGAGAAGGATATCAAAGACCTAAATTTTAAAATGGCCTTTGTGAGGCTTGGCCATCTCTGCAGCAGTGTTAGGGAGTTCAAGACAGATTTAGGGTGTGTGTATGTGAAAGATCTTGTAACTTCTGCCACCCCTTTTTTCCTCACAGTCTGCCCCTGGTTCAGACTTCCCTTCAGGAGCTGAGATGTTATGGACAGAGGGACCTCCAGAGCTGCCTCCCGAGGTGTGAAACTGCCTCCAGACCTGCACTCATCCCAAGCAGATGCAGAAGTGCTCCAGGCATCAACCTTAAGCCTGAACTGCTCTAAATTTCATGGGTTTTCCTGGATTTGGGCATGACTTTCTTATTTTTAAGACACTGAATGCAGGCTGGGAGAGGAGTGGCATTAGGATGCAACACAGCTCTGCAGGGAAGCTGCTTCAGGGGATACACAGGACAGCAGTAAGTGTCAAAGGCTTTAACATTTTAAGATTAAGTAATGGTGAAAGTGCTGAAAAGTGGGAAGAAGTAACTTGGATCTGATATTTTGTGATGAAGATTTAATGAGGATTTTGCCATGGCTGCAGCATTAAATCAGGTTCTGGGTGGTGTTTTCATCCTTTTGGAGAATTCTGAAATTCTTTTGGTTGGTTGTAGAGGAAAAGGGGAAGTTTGGTTTGGGGACACTAATTTCATGTTTTGAAGAATTAATCTGAGAGAGTAGCTAGAATACTGAGTTAAAGCCAGAGTGTTTTTTCTGGGTGATTGGCTGGGACACTTTTCCCTCTCAGCCTTACCCTCAGGTGTTTTTCTTTTGGCATCTGTAACGTTGGATCTGTAGCAGGAGTGCCACATCTTTAGGGGTCAGCACTGTCACCCGCTGCCCCTTTCCTGTGGGCAATGCTCAAGGGCAGAGTAGCTGCAGCTCCTTGTGCAGCCCCATCCTCCTTCCAGCCTCCCCAGGCCCCCGGAGAGGTGAGGATCACTCCAGAAGAGCAGATGCCTCCCTGGTGTTCTTCTGAGCTGTGCTGGCCACCCGTGCTGCCCAGCACCAGCAGAGATTTTCTCCATGCTGATGTCCACCAGCAGCTCCTGCTCCTTCCAGTGGAGCAGCCCAGGGGGTGCCCGTGCCCGGGGTGACACCGTTAAGGGACAGGTCTGTGGGCACTGGGGAGGCAAAGCTAAGCAGTGGCAGCACAGTGGGATCCTGAGAGACTGCCTGGGGAGAAGGAGTGTCTGTCTGCCAGGCCCACCAGCACTGGGACCTCCGTGGGAAAAGTCATTTCATTTTTCAGCAAAAGACTTTTTGTGTTCCCAGAGCAGCTCCTCCTCGCTTACACCTTTACATTACACATTACATGACTTTTTAGTTTATAAAACATTCTTACATTGTTTCTACATTATTCACATTGTATGTGGCAATCATGCATTGGGTTGTGGTGGTGGTTTTTTTTTTGTTTGTTTGTTTGTTTGTTTTTTGTGTGTGTGGTTTTTTTGTTTTGTTTGGTTTTTTTTTTGTTTTGTTTTGTTTTGTTTTGGTTGGTTGGTTGGTTGGTTTTTTTTTTTTACAAAGGGCCTGCTTATCCCCACCTTGATCAGGTCAGATGGTTTTGCATTCGTGCCCACGGCTGAAACCACATTGTCTTCTGAAGGTGAAGAGAGCCCCGTGTCACCTCGTGTCACCTCGTGTCACCTCGTGTCACCTCGTGTCACCTCGTGTCACCTCGTGTCACCCTGTGGCGAGGGGGATGGGATGAGCGGGCGGTGCCGGTGCGGGGCGGTGCCGGTTCGGGGCGGTNAACAAAACAAAAAACAAACAAACAAAAAAAAAAAAAACCAACAAAAAAACCAAAAAAAACAAACAAACAAACAAACACCACAACCCAATGCATGATTGCCACAATTGCCACATATAATGTGAATAATGTAGAAATAATGTAAGAATGTTTTATAAATTAAAAAATCATGTAATGTGTAATGTAAAGGTGTAAGCAAGGAGGGGCTGCTCTGGGAACAGAAAAAGTCTTTTGCTGAAAAATGAAATTACTTTTCCCACAGAGGTCCCAGTGCTGGTGGGCCTGGCAGACAGACACTCCTTTTCCCCAGGCAGTCTCTCAGGATCCCACTGTGCTGCCACTGCTTAGCTTTGCCTCCCCAGTGCCCACAGACCTGTCCCTTGCGGTGTGACCCGGGCACGGGCTTGTTTTTGAGATTTTTAAAAAATTGTGAGGGGAATGGGGCTTTGAGCAGCACCGCTCCCTGCGCAGGGCTCTGGGTACGGGGGGGCAGTGGTGCTGAGCCCCGGTGTGCCCCGGCTCCCCGGCAGCTTCTGAACACTTGAGTTTGTTGGGGTTTGCCCCTCCTGGGTCCGTGGCTGCAGTGCCTTAGTTTGGTGCTTGGGAACAATTTCTCCCTGGAAAGGACAGGGTGGGAAAAAGTAACTTAGATCTGACATTTTGTGATGAAGATTTAACGAGGATTAAAGGCTGCCCAGGGCAGGGCTGGAGTCCCCATCACCCCTGGAGGGGTTTCAGAGCCTGGAGATGTGGTGCTGAGGAACAGGGGGCAGGGGTGGCCCTGGCAGTGCTGGGGGAAGGGTTGGACTGGATGATCCCAAAGGCTTTTCCCAGCCCAACCCCTTCCACGTTTCCCTGTGCCCAGCTCTGGTGGGAAAGCTGCTGCCCCCCAAGGTGCCCTCGGGGCAGGTGCTGGCACTGGACACATCTGAGAGTGCAGAAGAACGTTGATGTGTTATTTTATTTGGAAAGATGCTGTGAGGTGGTGATTATGCTGTATGACAAGATCTGTGCTGTGTCTCCCTCCCCTCTGCACTCTGCTGGGGGCTCACAGGCTGCCTGGTCCGTGTCCCAGGGATGCCCAGGCCAGGTCTATAAATATGGGGGTGCAGCCAAGCGAGTCCTATTAGATTGTTTGTTTTGCTCTCCCTGCTTTCAGGAATACACCAGTGGAGCTGCAGAACAATTGTTCCTTGTCCACACTTAACAGAGATATACATCCACATGCAGAGAGAAAGTTCTTTATTAGAATGTTTTAAAAAGACATTTAACCAGAACAGATAACTGCATTACATGTGATACTTTGGGCTGTTTAAGGTATGTATGCTTTTATAGGTTTAATATAAGTCCCCCTGCCCCAAGAACAGCAAACACAAAAAACCCCTTATGAACTTGGTATTAGGGTGAAAAATGAAGTAAAAGTTACCTTTGGTTTCACATAATTCCACATAATTGCTTGCCCAGTTGACACATTTTAGTTCATCTCAGTTAAAGCTGCTGCAGTTTGGGTCACTGGGCACCACCAGGGCAGCTGCTGTAAACTGGGATTTTGCCTGGTAAAGGCATTCCAGAATTTTATATTTTTGTATTTGGAATTTCCTTCCAAAACAAAAAAATGAGGGAGTTATCTCTGGAATTCTACTGTCCATTTTGGGAGATCTGCATTGTTTAACCCCAATACACTGAGCTCCTTTTGCTGCCCAAGGTGGATGCTGTAGAAATACACTGCAGAGATTTCCAGTGTCACTGCAAGGGGTGGCAGAAGGGTGGTGAGTTTGGGACATGGGTCAAAAGAGAGATCACTGCTCAGCCTGAGGGCCAGGGCCAGCTGGAAGCAGCAGTTCCCAAACCTTCCTTTGAAGGCATTTACCAGCCTCAACAACTTCCATCCCAGCTGGAAAAGCGTGTTGGGAGAAGGTGGATTCCCAGGTGTCTTTGCAGTGGAAATGCTCCACATCCCTTTGAAGCCCCCTGGGGCTGGGAATTGTTTCAGATTTTGCCTGGGACAGGTTGCTGGCCCTGGCTGCAGACTGGGTGATGGCAGAGGCTGCTTCTGGGGGGGTCCCAGGCCTCTGGAGCACTTGGCAAAGAGGTCTCTGGTGCTCTGTCCTCTAGGTTTCTCCTGGTGTCTCTTCACAGCTGCTTTCTCACCATGAACATCTTTTGTACCACCAAGCTCATGCTTCAGAGCTAATGCTAAATTGTTCAGAAGAGGCAAAAAGATGTGTGCAATTTTTTATGCCTGTAGCTAATTCATCCAGATTCAAGTTTCACTGTAATTAAATACATTCCATGTATCAAGTATAATTAATATTCTAGGACGTCCAAAAGACAGTGCTTAAATGCCTGAATTTGTTAATGGATTCAGTGTAGGAGGCTGTGTGTGAGCACAGGACTCCATCATTCTTCTGGGGTTACCCATGGTCTTTCAACCAGCCAGGCTAAACCCCTTATTTGTCTGGTGGGCAGTGGATTATAAGCACAGGTTTAGCTAACAAATCAGTCACTATAGCTGAGATGATGCTGCCAATCCTCTTCTAGTGGATTTTTTAATCAATTAGTATCTAAAATGTCACTTATTAAGGTACTCTATAACTTTGATAAAATCCTGGTAGGACAAGATCATGTTTTTAAAAATAGTGAAATGTATTTCTGGGGATATCCTGTAGTTCTAGGAATTATGTATTACTCTGATTTGCCACCATTCCTTTGTTTCAAAAAAAACCCAACAACAAACAAACAAATTAAGATTAAGATTAAGGACCTGTTCTGTAGCCATAGAAAAAATTGTCTGTAATGAGTTTGTGGTTTAGGTCTTGACTCAACACTTCGTGGTCCTACAGGACACAATCTGAAATCCATTCTCTGGAGGGGGGAAAAAGTCTCCAGTGACCTCACTGGTTTTGGGATCACCACAATTTCTGTCCATGCAGGAGCAATACCAAACACGGGGGACCAGAGCCTGACATCCTGCTGGATGCAGGCAGGGTGACCTGGGAGTGAGGGAAGGCATCTGCTCTGGGAATACCTATAAATGATCAGCATCCTAATGGCTGTGCTGTCTGCATCATGCCAGACAACCCTGTTCCTCTCCCTTGTGTTCCCAGGGCACATCCACCCACAGGGCTGCTGCTGGGTCAGTGAAGTGGTCTCGGGGGGTTCCAGCAGCTCCCAGCAGCTGTCCTGGGGCTTTGCAGACCCCCCTGCCCCCCAGCATTGGCGACAGAGTGGGAAATGGGACCAGGATTGAACTGGATTAAAAATACAGGGCTACTGCTGGGAAGCAAAACAGGAAAAAAAGTGCACATCAGCTTATTTTATGAAGGCTAAATGAGCACAGGAAGGTGATATTTCATGAAAATAAGGTCTCTAAACATTTCAGAGGCGAGTTTCTTTTCCACAAATACTTGTCTGTAACTTCTGGTGGTAAATTCATAATGTAGGATGGATGATTCATGGCTTGGGGATGTGTGCACACCTTGAGATAATGTTAGTTAGATAGTTTTTATGGATATGTTGAGATTATTATGATCATCCTGGTAGCACATTTGATAAATGAACGTAATTACAAATACAATAGCAATTGATGTGATCACAGTGTTTGCAAAGTGTGGTTCATTTTTCCTATTGATTGGAACTCTCAGAGAAGGTGTGGAAGCATTCCCTGGGACCTGGCACAACAAAGCCCCATCCCTCCCTTCAGCAGGGACCCTGCAGCTGGGTGCTGCTCAGCCACTTCTGGAGCCCCATCAGAGTGTTTGCTGTGATATTCTTAATCTGAAATCTCCTTTTTAGGTACTTTGTGTGCACCTAATTTGCCTTTTTTTCTTCCCGGGGTGGGGAAATAACACAGTGTGTAGAGTCTGCCTTGCTGGAAACACTAGTCTTACTCCTCCTGATCTTAAAAGTGAGAAGGATCATTTTTTTGGTGGTTTTTTATTTGTTTGTTTGGTTTTTTGTTTTTGTTTTTTTTTTTTAATTACTTCAAATATTTCTTTTAAAATAAAAATTAAAAAACAAACAAAAAAGAAACCAAAGCCCAGCTGCTAGGCTATGTTTTAGTTGCTGGTTTTTAATACATCCAGTAGTATGTTTTGGAAAGACTGTATTTTTTAGCTCATTCTAGTTAATGTAGTTTATGGTGCCTGCAATTATGGGATGCATTCAGCTGCATCCCAGAGGAGTGTGCACTGTCCTGCTGCAGGGTACACGCTCCTGGTGCAAACTGATTGTGACTCCTCCTGGAATTACAGGGGATTTTTCATGATAAAATACCAAGTTTTATGACTTCTAAAAGCCTCCCATTTCGCCTGCATACCCAGTGGTCTGAAACCTGTGATGTGTTTGGTCTCCTTTCCAGTGCTCCTGGAGCTGCTGGTGTATTTCCACTGCCAGTTTTGCAGTCACCTGGTGACTCCTTTCCTTTCCCCTGACATCTTCAAAGTTCAGTGATCTACAAACCAGCAGATGTGGCTTTGCATCACCCAGGGCCTTTTCAGCCCATGTCTTGGTGTTGTTGCTTTTGCTGCTTCTCCTTCCTGTGGAACCTCCTCTGCCTTGGCACAGCTCTGCCAGCCAGGATTGAACCCAGTGATGTCTCCAGGATGCTGAGGGCCTATAAAGGGTGCAGACAGGGAGATCCTCCACACCTGCACCTTTAGCAAATCCCAGCTCATGCTGCCTGTGGTCCTCTTTTGGTTTCACATACTGAAAGGCAAGAATAAGTTAAAAAACCAACTGAGCACCAGTTTGTCAGGCAGGCAAGTCAGCTGGGGGAGAGTGGGGAAAAGGATCTTCTCATGCAGGATTTCAGGATGGGAGTTCAGTTTAACATATGGATATGGTATATTAGTGGCTATTTATACTTCCTGCTATAACACATGTAAGATACCACTTATTTTTCCATGGTGCAGCATTTTTTGTTGTTGAAATTCTTTTTAATACCCTCCAGTGCTGGAATTGCAGTACAGGTGAGGTTTTTTTTTCCTTGCTGTGAAGTACTTTGGTTGTAGTATTCAGGACAGAGGAGGCATGGCATGGAGAGGTGTTGTGTTTACAGTTTAAATCTGTTGAATATCTAAGTGATTTTAAGTATCTGTGGTCCCTTTCCTTCCTAATTTTTAACCCCCCTCACTGATATATCCACTGTAAATCCTTTGACTTGCTTATTACACAGCATGAGTAACACAGCACGTTCAGCATCCCGTGCTCTGCATCCCCTACCCCTGAGACCCCAGAGAGGAAGAAGAGGATGAAATGAGATCAGCCCATGGCTGACTGCAGCCAGCACACTGAAATTTTCCTCCCTGAATTCTGAGGCAGCAGCAGCTGCACTGCCAGTGTCTGCAGGTCCTGTTGGCAGAAGCATCCTCCAGCCTTCTGCTTCCCTCTTGCTTCCCATCTGGAAGAAGGACACTTGGAACAACACTTCAAGATCTTGGCTGAGACTTACTGTCCTTTGTCCAACCAGAAAAGGTTCATTTTGTGAATGGTTGATCATCCCTAGCTCCTCTTGGCTGAAATATGATTTAAGAGCACTTAGAACACTGCACTAATTGGTTCTAAATGTGCGAAAGGCATTAAAATGAAATTCTTTTAATCAAGTGGCATTAAACATTCAGCAATCCAGCACTGGGTAGTGAATTGTTTTGGGAGCTGTTGGTGAGGCATTGCTCATGGCCTGTGCTCTGGGCAGGGTCACACACAGCTCAGGTGCAGCTCACCAGCCCTGGGCAGACAACTTGGGTGAGGCAGTTCTCACTTGGCTGGTTTTTCCTTTCCTCTGTTTGCAGAATTCTTGGCTCCAGCAGCTTCATGAGCTGGGCAAACAGGGAAGTGTCTGCACGAAATTCAGCTTAGATAGATCAGTCTTAGATATGGCTCTTAATTTTCTGATTTTCCTGGATAATTTTTTCCCTTAGGAGAGGGAGTAACCCTTGGAAAACTTCACCAGGTTATAAAGGGCAGATGTTTGGGGGAAGTGTGTTGCTGCTGTGGGTTCAGTCCTGGAGCAGCCCCTGCCAGCAGTGCTGAGACACGAAAGGTGAGATGTGGAGGCTCCAGGCAGAGACCTTCAGATGTTTCAACCAGCAGATGATTTTCAAGTAGCTGTCTGCAGCCTTCAGCAGAAAGTGTCTCCCTGTCAGAGGTGTGTTCCTGCCTTTCAGACCACTGCTTGGTTCCTGTCACCAGCCCCTGTGATGGCCCCAGCTCTGCCCCTTCTCCTGCTGTCCCGTGGTGTTTCTCACACCAAGCTTCCCTGCTCTGTTTAACTAAGATTTATCACTCTGATAAAGTAGTTGTGCAAGTGCTACTGCAGGAAGGGGAAAATCTTACTTCACATGGCCTCGACTTCCCCTTTTTGTCCCATTTTGATGCCACCAGCTCCACCTGAACCACTCCCTCTGTGAATGGAAATGTCACTAACGCCCTCTTGGTTCTGTGCCCACTTCTCCACCATGAATCTGATCTCTGTTATTATTTCTGCCTGTGTCATTTTTATTTTCTCTTACCTTTTCCCCTTCGGTTTTATGTAAATAATGTTTGGATAATGGAGTGAAATGGTTTCCATGGTGCTGAACAAATACAGGTCACGGTGTGGGGGACTCCTGCACCTGAACATAAAGGTGAACATGTATATGATTTTTAATTATTTGGTTTCTTACAACTAAGGAATAAGTTTTGTGTCTCTTGTAACAGCATTTTGCTGATGAGAAAAATCAGTTCATTATGAATTCTGCAAAAAGAGTTTTGCCATTCAAATGGTAATTTTTTTAGTGTATTCATATTTTTTTTTCCTTTCAAAATGACACTATCATGCATTACACCATCTGATTAAAAAATCTGCTGGAATAATATTTGCACTGAACATCTGTCATTGGCAGCTGTAAATATGTTCTGTATTTATCTACAAGAAATCAAGTTAAGAGCCCCTTGCAGTCGGAGAACTTTCCCTGATGGGTAGGAGTGCCTGGATGCCTGCTTCCCACGCCCTTCCTTTCCACATAGATGTCCTGAAATAGGTTAAACATATGGATCATTAATTTTGAAACTGAACTGAAGTCGGAGGGGCTATTTTTAAAATTCTTCTTGGTGGATGCTGCCACGGAGAGGAGTTCTGGAAGTGCAGATCTGCAGTGTGGGCAGAGGGCAGAGGTGTGGAGCCCTCCCTGGAGCTGCTGCCCTTGGCAGCTGCTGCCCTCAGTGTCCTGGGGGAGCAGAGCACAGGAGCTTCCTTGGGGTTTTTCCACGCTGGATCTGAATAACAGCCTGGACAAAGCCAGGAGGGTGGGTGTTATGAAAGAGAAAGACATGTTAATGTCCTGCTGCCCCATTTTGTGTGTGCCTCTGTCTACAGGCTTCATATGCCTTCCCTGCACTCTGCAAACAAGGAAAGAGGATTTCGTTCATCCTCAAAGAAAGAGGATGATAAGATGGATTTCATGATCTTTATCTTATTGTCTGAGTTGCCATCTAAATAGAATTTACCTTGTCTAACCTTGTGCAGATCCTGCCTTTCCCTGCAAAGCCTGGAGAGAAGCTGAGGAGATGGGGTCCGAGCTGCCCTCCCAACAGCCCAGCTCCCTCCAGCTGTGACCTGGGGACAGCTGTGACCCAGGGACAGCTGTGCAGGCAGCAGCATGACACCACTCTGATCCTGCATCTCCCTCAGCACCAGGTGACCACCAACCCGAGAAGGAAAGTGTAAGAACTTCTCTTTTAAAAATCAGCGGCCGCTGCTCTGCGGTTCACAAACTTTGCTGTTCTTAGGAAAATTTAGGCTGAATCTAGGAGCAAAGGTGGGAGTGACCTTAGAGAATGAAATCTGCATTGAGTGAGTACCTTGCCCAGCAGAATCTCTCCAGCCTCACTCTGTCTCGTGGCACAGAAATGAAGCTGGGCCTCTCTCAAACTCAACCTGGGCTCTATTGTCAGCATTAAAAAAAAAAAATCCATTCTGACTGTTCTTTACTTGAATATTCCTCACCCAACTTCTAAGGTGTTTCCCTCTGTGCTGAGTTCCCCCAGCTGGAGACAAACCCTGTGTGAGTTTGTGGGGTGGCAACAGCATCGTGGGACTGAGCAGACACAAGAATAGGGGCTGAAGCCAACAAACCTGAGAGCAGTCTCTGGGCACACTTCAGTTTTCCTTGGGACTGCAGCTGGGTGGCTGAGCTGGTTTAAAAGTGCTGTGGCTCTCAGCAGGAGAAGGCAGAGGACACTGCTGGGTTTGGTGGAACAATCCCATCACATCCATCTCTGGCTGGCAGAAGTGACTGCTGCTTGGCACAGACCCTCCTCATCCTTGCGTCCTGGGGATGGCACGAGAGGTAAGAATGTGGTTTTTGGAGGGCATATATAACCAGAGTTTCCCTCGGGCTGACTTCAGATCAGGTCCCACAGATGCCATCTCTCTCTAGAACTCCTCCAATGACCAAGCAATGAGGAGTCCCTGTGGAGCAGCACTGGGGATCAGGGGAGGGAAGGAAAATGCTCTGCCTGTGGATGTAGTCTCCAGGATCAGTCTGGGAGGTTTTAAAGGTATTGTCTCATTCCCCTGTTTTAATGCCGTGTTTAGCATGGTGCTGTAGCTCATCACTGTCAAAAAACCCCAACAAACATGGAATTTATCTAGGTTGGTAAGTCAGAACTGCCATCAACATCTTTATTATTTAACAACTGTGTGTATTCTGCTTCCACTGCAGCAGGCAAACATTGGTTTTTAGAAATCCTACTTAAATTATAAAATTAAGACAGCCCTCTTCTTTCCTTCTGTGTCATGCTACGGATTAAGGATACCAGACTGATAGCAACAGTCATTAATAGATGCTAATAAATATAATTTTCCCTGAAGTTTTGACATTGAAAACTTTGTGAGGAGAATTATGGCACTTGTTATCAGCAATACGTTGTGGTCTAAATTTAGTTACTGATGTTGTAGGGAAGTATGGAAGTAGTTCTGGTCTAGGCTGAGGCTGGATCAAAGAAGCCCACCCTTCTCAGGAATTAATGGATGCTTTCATTCTGCCTGGCAGAGCTACTTTATCATTCATATGACTAAACAGACAATCAATTTAACAGCAACGTATGGGAATGGAGGGAATGAACAAATAAGCTATGAATGATGAGAACAGAAAAATCAAGCCCCCTCTCTTATTCCCTTTTAATGGCTAATACCAACAGGGACAAGACCAGTAAAAAGAGGTTAATGAATTGCAAAGATCCTTTAGAAAGTGATTGACTGGTATTGAAGCTCAGTCAAATCAGTCATAAATATTTACTTTTATTAGCAACAGTGGGTTGCCTGTTATTTTCAATTGATTTTTAAAGCTGTCAAAAATCTACCACTGTGACTATTATCAAGTGTTTTATTTCATCAATATTTTCCAGCTAGAAGGAGCTGGACAGCACACTGTCCTGCAAGGTTTGCTGCCTGTCTGGGGAGCCCCGTGATCAGCAGAGGGAAGTGACACCAGGGAACAGGGAGCCTGGGACATCCCACCCCCCGGGGCTTCTCCTGCCCTGGGAACCCCCACCCCAGCAGCTCCAGGACCTGGAGATCTCTTTATTTCACCTTTCTGGGCAGAGCCATGGCAGGTCCCTGCTGGCTGCCCTGGTTCTGGGGAGGTCCAGGAGCTGGGCTGGGTTCTCCTGCTGGTGGCATGGGGAGAGGTCCCTTCCCAGCCCTGCTGCCCGGGACATTCCAGGGAGGGCTCACAGCATTCCCGAGGTGGTGTTTGCTGTCTAGAAGCCTCGTGATATAATTCAAAGGAAAATAACAAAAGGAATTTCCTAGAGAGAGCAACAAAGAGTTAACATTTCCCAGGGCAGACAAGTTTCCAATTCAATTAGTTTTAATGAACCTTCTGCTCACTGGTTACTGAACTAGAAAGAACAGCAATAAATGCCCAGAGGAAAGAGAGAGAGGATATTAAAGGAGGGTTAGTGTATAGTATATAAATTTCCAAGTTGACTAAAAGAGTAGCCTTGATATAGTTTTAGGAACCAAAACTGCAGTATCAGACGTGCTGTCCCTGTCTGGGGTGCAGCTGTCACACACACCAGATAAACCATCAACCCAGGACTCTGCCAGACCACTGACCCTCTATTGTCTCTGGAAATGCTGCAAAAAAATTATATACTGTAATTTACTATTTTTTTAATCAACTAAATGGATTAAAAAAAAAAAAAAAAAAGCTTGCAGTCTGTTTCTCTAGTCAAGCACAGAGAAAATGTGAATTAATAAGAAAATGAAAAAGCAAATGTAAATTCTATAGTGAGAATTCTATATCGTGTGTATTTTTATATCATAAAATGCACAGTAATTAACAAACAAAAATACTTTGAGGGTATTAGTCAGCCTATTATTCACAACATTTCAATGCGTGTTTGTTTATTTTAAATATTGATTTTGTATGAATTTCGGTCACAGCAATTATGCTATAGGATTTCCTTCTTGTATTTCCAGAGTCCAACAGTATGTGTCAGATTTTGGTTAACGTAAAATCAGAGTTGCATGTATTTACACACCCATGCTGACTAAATATTTGACAGAAATAATAGATTTTAATATGTGCTGCACATTGTAGGGTTTTTTGGGTTTCTTTGTTTTTTAAAATTTTTAAATAGCTTTTTCTGTTATATGAGGCTTTTTTTTCCTTGCATTTACTGAATTTCTGTGCTATTAGCTCTATGTACTTAGGATATTTCATAGCCTGCTTTCTTCTCATGTTAATGTTAAGTAACTGAAAAAGTGTCTGACTTTCTATGCTTGTAGTTTGTCATTCACTTCTAATTGATATGAATTTATAAAGAAAAAAATCTGTTTTTTCTTTTGCATATTGCTACAAATTAGCAGCAAGATTCTGCTGGCCATGTTTTAATAACAATGTTTATTTATTTAGTCAGAAGGCTGTTCAAGCAAGCAGATTTCCAATTACACACACTCCTCTATCCTCACATTTCCCTGCCCTGCTCTTCACTCCAGCTTCAGACTCCTCTGCCTCAGTGCAGCCCCTGTTACTGTGCAGGGAGATGATGGGAATGAAAACCATTTTTACAGCTACCTGAAATACTGGAAGTACTTATTGTAAAACCAAGCTTTGCCATTATTCAGCTTTGAGATCTCTCCTTTTGGTACTGGTTAGTTCCCAACATCAACAGAACAAGAGCTTTTAGCCTGGGTTACTGTTTTTATTTTCTAACTTGACAACATTTAAAAAAAAATCATCCAGTAACTAGCTGCAAATAGAGAAGTTTTTCTTTCTTTGTTAAAATATTAAAATAGTCAGAACTTGGATTCCTGGGCCAGCATCTCAGCACTGTGTTACCTGGCACTGGGGTACTCTTACTTAATTTTCTTTTCTCCTGTTCTTTAATGTCATAGAAAATTATTGTAATAATTTTACCATCTGTTTACAAACGAAGGAGCAAGGTGAAGCTCCTCAGGGATCTGAGCCTGACGTTTCTGGGATGTGTTTGGGGGATTTCAGGGGCTGAGGAGCAGTGCTGGCCCAGCCCAACCCCACCCTGGGCTTCAGCCTCTGCCCCGGGGCTGGAGAATTGGGGGACACAAGGAGACGTCTGGGACTGGCATCTGAGGTGGGTCTTTAATCATCATCCTGTGCCTGTTTCTGTGAGTCACTCCACTTTGTCCCTGTGTGCACTGGGGGTACGTTTGTTCCTCAAAGGGATGTGGTCAGTGGCGAGTCACATTTTCATTTCTAACAGCAGCAACCCCACCACGGGTGTACCGGGGCTTCCAGAGCTCACATTATTTAGCATGAAGCAGGCTGACAACTTCCTCCTGTTTGTTAAATCCCAATAAATGCAGCGGAGAATTATGGGAAAGTGAACAAGAACAATGGAGAAGATAAAATAGCTCTGCCTTCCAGTTTCTTAAATAGCAACTAGAGCTCTAGAACTTGCCTCTGAGATATTACAAGAACTTTGTCAAGTAGCACATGAGAAAATAGAGCCCACAGCCATATAGTAAGCAAAAAAATTCTGTTTGAGTATTGACATGACAGTTTTTGAAAGTTCAAGCAGAAAACCAATTATAATGAGCACTGAAAAGCCTGAAGCCCTGCTGTTCAATAAATAAAAAAGTACAACAAACTATTTTCCAAAAAGGTTCTAGAGAGTTTCTTCTTGTCCCACTACTTACAATATGATTACATAAATAGTCTCTATTTGCTGTTGAATTGCCAGGCAGCTGTATTAAAGTACAAATCAAATCAAGTCAGGATTAGAAAGTAAAAGAGCATGGTTTAAAGTAATCTATCCCCCAGGAACTGTGCTCAGATTCATCAAACAGAGCTTAAAGTACAGTATATCTTATACCCTTGTGTTTCCATGCTGCACTGCTGCAGAACCAGTTATTATTTTTGATATCCAGAGAATGTGGCTCGTAGCTTTAGGAGGCTCACTTGCTTATTTAAAGTGCTATAAACCTGCTCTGTCACTTATTATTATTTCTCTTGGTTAAGTTTCACGAGGAGGACGGACGTGTGGGAGACACGAGGCTCCTTTATTGATCAGACCCTATTTGCCTCCCCTGAATTACTCTAAATATGCACTAGGGATAAAGGACTGATGTGTTTTCCTCCAGGTTTCTGGTGATCTGCAGGTGCAATATTTTTAAAAGCTGAAGCACCGTTCAGCCTCCTCCTCAGCAGCACCCGTGTCCCTCTGAGCCCAGGGCTGGGGACCTGCGGGCAGTGGTCCCCGTCTGAGCAGGATGTCCCCTCCCCATCTGTCCCCTCCCTGCCTCCCTGGGGGTTTGTGTTTGAGCTGATGTTGGGGTTTCTGAGGTGGGAAAGAGCCTGGGGAGAGGAGTGGGTCGGGCAGGGGAAGGGCAGACACCCGGGGTGCTGTTGTGCTGCTGCTCAGTGAGATGGGGGCTCGCCCGGAGCAGATCCCAATTCTCAGCACCCCCCACTGGAGAAAGAAAAATTCATAAGCATTAGCTTGAAATAAAATAACGTTCTTGGGCACCTAGCAGCTGGTAGGTGATGGACACTTCCCTCTGCCTTCCAGGGACACAGCAGGCACCCACCTTCCCAGCAAGAGGGGTGTGCAGGGCAGGGCTGGGGCTCCAGGGGGGGAGGTGGTCACAGGGTGTTGCTGTGCTTGGTGTTCTCCTAGGGCTTGTTGTGTCCATCAGCACCGGCTGCTGGGCTGGGCTGGGCTGGGCTGGGCTGAGAGGAGGGGTTTGGAAACCAAAGATCTGGGGTTACCTGACAGTGCTTTCCTGCATGACCTGCCTGACCAGAGACTGTCACCTGGGCTGACCCCTGGGTGCAGAATGGGGACACTGACCACCGGCCACCACCCAGGACGGGATGGGGACAGCACAGGGGATGCTGGCACTGTGTGGTTGGTGGATGCAAGAGGTTAGTAGTAGCATCAGCATGTGCTCTTGGGTGTTTGCTTTTGTTTTATTGTTTGAAATCAGAGTAAAATCAAAATTTCATCAGTGCTGAGCCCCTGGTTGCACAGGTTGCCCCCAGAAGCTGTGGCTGCCCCATCCCTGGCAGTGTCTCAGCCCAGGCTGGATGGGGCTTGGAGCAGCCTGGGCTGGTGGGAGGTGTCCCAGCACATTGTAAACTGATTGTTGCTGCTCTGCTGAGGAAAATCACCCCAAAATAAAAACCAGGGGGGCTTCATGCAGAAGGTTAAAGTAGAGCAGGCTGAAAACTGAATTTAGTGGTAATCTTTGGGGTGTTGTGAGAGGGGTTAAGGGGATCACTTGTTGCAGCAGATGCCCAGCAGTGCTGTGCTGGGCTGCAGCTCCCTGCTGTAGGTCACTGGTATTGCTTTGCCTCCCCAGGGAGGACGGGGCCATTCTCCTCATCTTGCCTGTTTCCTGGTTTACACAAACTGCATTTCTTTATCCCTGTTACTTTATAAGCTGGTGGTGGAAAGCACAGAGTATTTGTGTTTATACAAATGTGAGTGGCTTAACTCTAACCAACTCCCTCCTTTCTCACTGCCTTTCCTGTGCTCAAATTGGTCTGAACAATTTGGGGGGGATTCTTTTAATGAAGTATTGATTTTTATCAAGCACATCAAACTAAAGGTAAATGTACCATTGTGTCATGTTAAAAAAAAAACCCAAAACAACAACAATACAAAAAACCCCAGGCCCCGGTATATTACAGATAAACTAAGATAAATGACTTAAGTGCTCAGTTTGTAGAGTAAATTGAAACCATACATCACGGGCTTTCATTATTTTATATTATAAATACTGTAAAGAGTAGGAAAGATGATTGAACAGTAATACAGAATTAGTACTAATTGTCATGACTCTGTTGATGAGGAAATGTGCTTTTAATATAAATAATGCGGAGCGATCGTTAGCCCCAAAGTTAATTTTTTATAGCTGGTGCTTGCGGGGTGATAATCAGGAGACTCTGACATCCATTAAATTGCCCTTCCCCGATCCCGCATGAAGAAATGAAGGGATCTGTGTTAATTTTAAAGCTCCCTTTGATTGGGTGAACCTGTCTGCGTTCTGCGTGACACTCCCGCCACAGGTCATTGCCTGGTGCAGTGTACCATGAAACAAACAAATAGAAAAAGGCACCTTCTGGCACTTTAAGTTTCCCTGCCATCTGACTGCAGCCCCGGTGGGTTGAAATGATGAAAAGCACAGCCTTGGAAAAATCTTCCTATGGTTAGATTGGGAAAAATGAGTATGATTATCACATGTGCTGGGAAGGGCAGGATAGACAGCTGAAGTCATCTCAAAACTCCAGAGAGAAGAAGAAGACAAGAGGTCACAATTATATTCTGGTATCACACTCCCTTTCAGGGAGATCTGATATATTCGGTTTGTTCTTGTATGGTGCTTAGGGAAGTTCTAATTAAGGGAAGAAAGAATTTTGACACATGTGAAGCAGAGATCAATATTTAGCACTATAATCAGCAATTCCTGATGGTTTGACAATGTCACTATACACACTGTAACTATCCATTATTCTGGGAGAAGGGAGCCAGGCGGAGGCTAACAGGCTTACTGCAAACCATCATGAATCACGGGGAGCAGAGCCTCATTCACTTCTATTTGTCTTCCCTTTCATCTTCATTCATCCTTATAAAGCAGCCTCTGCTGCCACCGGCCTTGAGAGCCACCATGCTTCTGTGCTGGGGAGGAGCAGGGCTGCTCAGCACCTCTGTGCCACCAACCCAGCACCCATTCCAGCTGGGGGCACCCCAATGCCCATGGTGTCCCCTCGGGTGGGTGGCTGGGGGGCAAGGGTGAGCTCCAGCAGGTACAAGAGGAATGGGGAGCCAGGCAGGCAGAGCCCCCGGCTTCCTCCCATCTCACGAGAAAGGGAGAGATCAGGAGAGTTATTTTTAGGGTATGATCCTGGACCTGCTGAAATTGATGGCATCCAGCTCTAATGGTGCAGCAGGAAAAGAAAAATGGGGCCCGAAAACGAGCTGAATCTCCAGTTTTGCTCCTTGGAGGTGGAAGACAATCAATCATCCTGCTCACTGCCTCAACTCTGAGCAGAGCTGGAGGAGCAGCATCCTGGGGAGAAGGATGACACCCAAACCAGCCCCCCGTTGGGCTCTGCTTTTTTTGTTTCATTCCCTCCCCATCACACTTTGAATTGTTTCACTGGGGAGGCCTGCAAGGCACCTGTGGGGTGCTGGTGGGTCCCCACAGTTTCTCACAAGCAAAGGTGAGTGTGTCCTGTGCTGCTCCAGGCACCATGAACTGATTTGGGTTTTGCCATTGGGTCCCTCCAGTTTGGGAGCAGAAACAATGAAGGTTCATGAGCACTGAACCCCCAAAACAAACAGCTTGGAGGAAACTGTGAGCTGAAAATGATCTGGGGTGCCCAAACTTACTCACAACTTCTGGAGACAGGAGCAGATGCCCCACTCGGTTTATGAATCCTTCTTAAAGAATGATGAATGTGCCACAGAAAATGCCACCAGCTCCACTTTGGGTGTGATGTTGATCATCATAAAATGAAAGCACAATTTGTTTGGGTAGGAATATGTGAGTGATACAGTATTTTTTATGACAGTGCTTGGTGCAACTTGATTCAGGCAACAAGCTGACATTTCCACCTAATTTAAACTGAAATTGTTAAAATAATAAAAATTAAAATGTGAAATCCAGTAGGCCTGCATGTAATTTCTTGAAAACATCTGCTGGCAAGCTTCCAGTTGCAAGGCAGTGCAACAGGGGTAGGATTTTGCTGCTTTCTCCAATAATTGTTTATTTCCTACGGAATGTGACCCTATGTTCTCAGCACGAGTGGGTAATCCAGGGCTTTACCACACTTCATCTTTCTTTTTAAATAAGGATTTTGTATTCATATAGCTGAATAGTGATATTTTGCTTTCCATTCTGGGCTGCTGGTGATCAGAAAGTGATGCTGATGTTCACCTGTTTATTCTTCCCCCTCTCTCTAGGGCTGCTCTGCCCGTAATTCTGAGCATTACGGGTAATACTGAGTAATTCGGGGCCACCCAACATAAAACCATCACTCCCTACATTTCTCCCAACCCTCCCAGCCGTGCAGGCTGCATTGTTCCTGCAGGAGGGGGGCGACCAGACCCGCTGCCCCGCGTTTCCCATCGGCATCTGGCTGCGGGTGCTGACCCGGTTCCGGATGGTGGCCGGTGCTGAGCCCGTCCCGCAGCATCACCCGGGGGTGCTGAGGACCCTGCTGGATGGGGAGCTAAGGGAGATGCTGCCAGAGGAGCTCATCCCGGCCCGGCCATCCCGCCGAGCGCTAATTAAGCGCTGTCCAAGCCGGCGGCTGCGGAGCCGGGTGCTCGGGCGGGTGACAGGGACCAGCCTGGGATCTGTCTGCAGAATGACATAACAAAGAAGGGGAAAAAAAAAAAACAAACAACAAACCACCCACCAGCCCTCAGAGAGGGTGGGCTGGGATGGAAGGACCTGAACCAGCCCCGACTTGCGTGTTTTGTTACTATAAATACGGAAGCTCAGAGGAAGCTCTGCAGAGGGCTGTGGGTTTGTTTCATTACACGTTTATTAGAGCTCCGGTGGGTACTCCAAGTGATAATTACAGAGGAGCATAAATTAATAAGGAACTTGGGGAATGATCTTCCCTTTGTTAGAAAGGTTATTGATAAATCTTCCTGTTTTGTTATTATTATTATTATTATTATTGTTATTATTGTTGTTCTTATTTTGGCTGGTTGGTTTGGTTGTGGTTTTTTTTTTTTAATTTTTTGTTTGTTTGTTTTTTTGGGGTTTTTTTTGTTTATTTTGTTTTAATTCAGTGCTGGTGAGTGTTGCTGTTCTCCAGAGGGCAGGGAGGTGGGAGGGAAGGACTCTCCAGGGGCTGGCAGGATGCTCCACACCAGGGCTATGAAAACCAGTCAGTCACCAGCGTGCCTGGGAGACAGACCCCTCCAGCCCAAAGTTTACTTCCCTGCTGAGAGGCTCCTCCCCAGAATGATTCCCAGGAAATGGGACTCCAGGAGCCACCTCCCTGCTGGTGGTTCCCCAGGGCAGGCTGGGGAGTGTCAGAAAGGCAGGAAAAGCACCCAAAGTGTCGCTGGGTGCCTGGGCAGGGTCCCTCCTCTCCTGGTGCTCATCCTTGGGATGACATTGGATCAGGAACTCCTAAGGAGACCCAGAGCTGGCTGAGGGGAGCCCAAAGCCATCACACCTCCTGCCTGCAGCCCTGGCTCATAAATACAGCCTGGCTGCTGTGCCACTGTCCTTTTGCAGGAGTATCATTTAATTGTAAACCAAAGATCAAAGGTCTTTAACTCTTTAACCAAATTCCAATGTCTGCCAAATTCAATAGCTGTCATTCCCTCAGAAAAAGACAGTGTAATATGTGTGTCCTGATCTAATTTTATAGAAAAAGACAGAATTTACATACTGTTTATTTAGTTAAGTCTCTAAAATCAATACCTTTGTCTGTAGCTCTTTTATTTAAAATACATCATGACATTGCAAACTGCTATATAAATGAATTTTTCTAAACCACACATGTTGTTAATGTTTTTCTATTGCACATTTTTTTTAAAGTTTGAATCGTAGCATTTAATAGATCAACTTAAATGTATTTTAATATTGGATTACTAAAGAATGTTAAGTTTTACGTTTCTAAAAATTATAAATATTATTTCAAAAGGTCAGTCATTTGCTCAGGACTTATCTGCCCAATGGAGAACATATTTCAAACCATCCAGACACAGAAACTGATCATGTTAAGTACTAAGAAAAAATGAAACCTCTTAATTTTTTTTATTTTTTTTTTTCAGTAGTAAGAAATGAGGAAAGAGCAGCCTTGGACAGAAACTTAGCAGAAGTACTTCTGTAGGCTGCCAGTGGTACTTCAGAAAAAGAGAGTCCTTTTTTTTGGTGAGAAACAAAAGTAATTTCTGCTATTCTTTTACAAGTAGGTAAAGGCATATTTTGGAGTCTGCAAGCAGACATAGAAAGAATTTCATTCCTGTTGCTTTGGCTGGAGCTGGGTGTCGTGGCTCTGCTGGTTTCAGCACCCAGGTTAGCTGTGGATGATTTATTTGGGACTGTGAATTGCTTGTGTCACCAAAGCTGAAAAGGAGTTTGTGTCTCATCTTGATCTTGAGCAGAGCCAGAGCTGGAGGCCAAGGAGTGGGCACGTGCCTGGGGACAGCAGTCTGGAACATCTTCCTTGGTGACCTGGATGATGGAGCAGATGCAGGCTAACAGGTTGGCAGGAACACAAAACCAAGAGAAAAAGTCTCTGAAGGACCTCACTTTGGGAGCTCAAGTCTGTGATGAGCTTCACAAATAGTTCTTCTGCACAGGGGGGGGTAGCCTGAACCAGTCAGAAAAATGTCTCCAAAAAATGAATAGCTCTTTAATTACCTCATCATATCTCTGTAACTATATATACTTTGTGTGTTTGAGGGCTTTTGTGCCTTACTTACTGATATCATTGCCTTCTGCCCTGGGAAGGTGGATATTGAGCCAGCCAGCTGCAGTGTCCTGGCTGCTGGGGGCAGAGCTGATTATCCAAATGTCTTTCTCCTTCTGCTGGTCCTGGGGACAAGCTGTCCACACCAGCAGGAGCTCCCACCAATTGCCCTGCCCTCTCCTCCACGCACAACTCCCCTGTCCACAAAGCCCAAAGTCGTTCTCTCCTGGATCTGCAGGCACAGGGTCTGGCAAACACTTTCTTTTGTTTTGTGGTTTTTTGTTCATTTTCCCTGGATGCTTCCACCGATTTCCCCAGAGCTGTTGGCATCTTAGCTGTGTGGTCACTCCTGGGCTTCAGGTGGTGTTCAGCTGAGCAGCACTGAGCAGTCTCAGACCCTCTTAAAAATGACAGATCAGTGGTAGCTCCACGTTCAGATCCCTCCCTTCTGCTTTTAACAGACATATTCACATTTTACTGTCTTTCCAGGTTGGTTGTTGGTTTTTTTTTTTTAGTAAACAAATCTCTGTGCTGAATGAAGTTCCAAGTCTTGGTGAACATTATTGCAAGCGTTTGCTGGAAGCTCATAGTTTGTACTGCAGCCTGCTATTAATCACAGGGTGATTATTTAGTTGTAGGAGGTAGCAGGACTCCACTCCTCAACCTATCTGTTCTTTGTCTGTGATGTTTAACCACCAGGTGAAAAATGGCTGCCACAAAATATCTGCTTTTTTCACAGGATAAATCATAGTCCTGGCTGGTGTGTTTAGCTGAAAAATGGGAGAACTTAATTATCCTGTAAAACCAAAGCAATTTGGTAAAGGAAACTATTCTCGTGCACTTTGCATATAAGATAAAGTTTATGTAGTAGCAACATCACACGAATGCTGAGAAAGGAATTATGACATGATTTAGGTTTGGGTTTTTTTTTGAGTAGTTAGTTGTAGGGCTAAACCTAAGTTCCAAATTACCTCCAGTTAGAAACAATTTACTTACATTTCTCTTCCTCCTTTCCTCCACCATTTCCTTTTGGAAGAGCCTTATTGCAAAATAACTGAGCTGCAGAGCTGGTGGTTTCCTATGCAGTAGCAGGCAGAGTTCCCTGCAGGATCTCAGAGCAAACTGATGAAACTCAAGTTACAGAAATGTGCCCGGTACCTCTGGAAGATGCTTCTCCCCGGGTTGTGAGGTGGATGAGGAAGATGAGGGCTCAGAGCCTGTGTGTGTGCCCAAACTGCAAATGCCATTCCATGGCAGGTGTGAGTAGTTGGGCTCCTCCAGAGCTCCAGATGAAGTCTTTGGGTATAGGAGAGCAGGTATGAGTTTTGTGAGCCTGCTTTGCCTGAGCTTGGCTCTTCTGCAGTTGATTCAAAGAGAAGAGGCCTTTCTGGGATGGTCCAGCACAGAGGCACAGGATGGGAGATGAAGGCAGCGTGGCTGGATGTGGCAGTGTGTGTGTGGTGACAGCTTCACTGACAAAACCTGCAGCTGACAAAAGGATTAATAAAAACTGAATAAGGAAGGTGTCTGAAATAGGGAAACCTGGTGAATTGTATGTCCTAGTATGTATTTAGGCTGCTCATCTAGGAATAAAATAAGTATCTGAGGGCATAGAGGGGAGATATCACCCCAGGAACTGCTCTCACTGAAAAAGGCTGGATCATTCCAGGAGGGGCTGCAGGGCCATGTCTGGTTCCCCCAGGATGAGATGGATGTCACTGAATTCCAGAGTGCTCTGAAAGATTAAAGCAGGAGGAGTGCAAAGGCCCCTTGGATTTTTAGTTTCTGTGACTTATGCAGAAGGACTGCAGAAGCTCACCAGCCTGTCTGGGCAGGGACACACTTGAGGAATTATTTGATCAAAACCCACAGGTCCTTATGAAGGTCCAACTTTCTCAGGCTGTTTGGCACACGGAGGTGTAAGTGTCAGCCAGTCCTGCACCCTGTGCTGTGGGTGAGCAGCCACGGAGCATCCTCCCCGGGTGGGACCCCCTGGACTCCCAGAGCTCTCCAGGAGGATGGAGAAGTCCTCCCAGTGCATTGCTGTCTCATCTGGGACACTCCCTGGAAATCTCATCTTCTAGATAAGGGAATGTGTCCCCTTCTGGAAGCTGTTGCCCATTGGTAGAGGTGGGAGAAAGAGCCAGGTCTCTAGAGGCACTATTTTAGTTTTGGTTTTTAAGTCCTTGCCCAGCTTCTCTTAGGAAGTGGAGTCATTCTTTTGTGATTGCTCATTTAAAAATGCAAACAAAACCTTTTTATTGATTTGTGTGTATTGGCAGAATTACTGTAATTGCATCAAATGACATAATTGGTGTAAATAGGTATAATGATGTCATTAGCATGTGTGATTGTGACATTTAACAGTGTAATTAAAATGTATAATGACACAGTAGAAGTCCTTATTAAAGTGTGCAAGAAAAGCTCTGCAGGTGGACAGAGTATGATTGTAAAAATTCAATAATCCTGTCATTCTTTCATATTCTTTTCAAAACAACAAAAGCCTTTAGGTCATATCAAAACTGTTTTTTAAAACCAAAGGTCTAATCTTGCAAAGTCTTTCTACACTGGGTAGGTTCTACCAGCACCCTCAGTGGCCTCAGGGGACGTGGTCTGGACAGGGAACTCTGCTCCTCCGCCCGGTGCAGATTTCTGCTCCCTGTTTTCTGTGGGACATTTCTCCAGCAGCATCAGGTTCCTCCTCTGTGTGAGCAGGGGGTAATTCAGGGTGGGAGGGACTGTAGCAGCACCAGCTGGGAGGTTTTATCTGCACTGGTGCTGAAGGCAGCTCTCAGCCCCCCAGCTGACATTTCATGGCTATTTTATTAGCAGGTTTGGTGCCTGGTGGTCTCCACTTTGCCTTTCTTGAAACTCTTCTTAAAGCTGGGTCCACAGTGGAACTGTGCCAAGTTTCACAGTGGTCATGCTGGTGGAAGCCTATAACCAAAGGAAACTGCTCTGATCTCACTAATTATACCTTTCACCTTAATATTTTAATCCCCAAGAAAGTTTGCTGTCCAGAGCATTGTTACAAACTTCCTTTAGCACTCACTTGCTAGAGGACTTCTGACAGCACCTGACAGAGCACCTCATACTTGTTCTTTTCTAAACCAGACTCCCAATGGGCTTCCCCTCCTCTAGAAACAGTTCTTTGCCTTTCCAACACCTTCCATGTTTGATTGCAGTGTATGGAGGGCACCACCTCTACCTTTCCATCACTTCACTTCTCAAAACACCAAGCAGTGAGGCATCCTGGGGACACCCTACCATCCCACTGCATTTGTTGTAAGTCCAAAGCTTTGGAGCCTGTTTCTTGTCCAGGATCTGGGCACTGTGGTTGCATCAATGATCCAGGGGCTGACACCCTGGTTTTTCTCTTGTGCTCCCTCGTGAATGATGAATACAGTTCATTCAGCCATGGGAATACGTGAGTATTTACTATTCATAAATTATGAGGCAAAGTGAATGATATTGGCACTAATTTAATAATGCAAAATGTTTTTTTCTCACCTAATGTGTTAATAATAACCTGTGTTGACACCACATGGATAATTTCATTCAGAGTGTGTGTTCTGTGAGAAGCTCATGTGAAACTGTCTTGCTGCTCCCTGAGAGCAGATATTGTCATCCCACTTCATTGCAAGGGAAATTTTGAATGTGCATTGAATTATTTCTTACAGAATTAAAGAGCAGATGCAAGAAGCTGTGTTCAAGCATGTTCTTCCCTTGCAGTAGCATTCCCTGTATTTCATTATGCTTCTGGGCTGAGCAGCAGTGTGGAGAGCTGGAAGGTTTCTTTTTAGCTGGGTCTGTCTAATACCTGGGGGCTCCTGTTTAAGCTTCTTTACATTTGGACCTGATGTCGTGGTACATGGAACTGATGTGCTCACCCAGGTGAGTGGGCAGAGTAGTTCTTCAGGTTTATAACTGGCTGGACTGTTTTGGTGTTCAAGATGCACGTGATTATTTTGGTAAATTCAGTGCAGTTCTGTTTCCAGTATGGTCAGTTCTCTCCATGTATTCTGGAAGTTTTTTGGCCTTGGGCCTAGGAGACAAGCAATGTTGATCCTGTGCTGTGCCTGAATCCTCTGGGATGGATGCAACGTCAGATTACTTTGTTTCTAGGCAAATAAGCTGGTTAGGAAAGGTTTTGTGTTGTCAGGCACAAGGCTGCTCCCTAGCAGCCCTCAGACCCCAAAGAAGGTCCCAGGGTCACAGTAACCACAACCCTGTAGCCAACACCAGCTGTGAAACCACTTGTTGCCCCCCAGGACCCATCTGTTGGGGCACGGGTGGGCTCCTGAGGGTGGGTTGGTAATTGTTCACCATCTCCTGCTTCAAAATTCAAAATATTCAAATTATTCAAATTCAAAATATTCAGTTATGCTTAGAAATTCTTGTCTCAACACTTGGATTCTTGCAAAGGCTTTTTCGTCCCTCCTTTGTGCCATCTTCCTGGAGATGGTTCCACAGCAAGGATCTCCAGCTGTTGCTGCCTGTCTGATGCCTCTGGTGCCAGTTCCTGTGGGGAGGGCCAGTGGGTTGCCCATGTCTGCAGGCTCTGGGCTGCTCTGAGCTCTCCAGCCGTGGTGGTGTGGGATGCTGGGGCTGCTCTGACACCTCCAGAGAAACAGAAGCATCACTTGAGGCTGACTCCTGGTGCTGAACCTCACCTGTGAAACGATTCCTGGAGAACTGTCTGCACTGTTCCAGCCGTGTTCCTAAGGACAATCCTCAGAGCAAAGGGCAGTGGAGTGCAGGGTGCCGGGATGGGCTCAGACACCCCGTGCTAACTCCCTGCCAAAGAAAACACTCCAGAGAGCAGAGGAGGCTCCTCCAGGCTGGCTCCCCTGACACGGGCAGACTGAACTGGCTGCAGAGATGCCCCGTCAGCCGCTGGCTCCTTCCCAGAGATTTTTTTAATCCTGCCCCTCGGTCAACACCTGACTTGACTGGGGAGATCCAGTCCCTCATCCGGAGGTCAATCACACTTTGATAATGTGTCTGTCAGCATGTCAGGGCAGGCAGAGGGTGACACACTTTATGGCAATGAACATGCTTTGGAGATGAACAAAAAGGATTGGCCTTTAAAAAGAAGCAAGGGTAGCATTTCCTCGCCTGGAGAAGACATATAATTTGAAATAATAGTGTGCCAATAGTGCTTATAGGAAATTGTTGTAAAATGGAGATTTCAAAATCAGCCTTTAGCTGGGCAGCAGGTCCTGGGGCTCCCCCAGCCAGGCCCCTGCTCTGAGCCTGGCTCTGGAAATGTTTGTTGTTGTCCATGGGTTTCCATCAGCCCCGCAGCAGATGGGAGCGCCGCGCCGGGCTGCATCCTAATTGCTCACCTTTGGGCTGGTAATATCCCCTCATTTCAGAGTGATTGAGTGAATGGTTATTTCAGATTAGGTGTAAAAGCTTACGGTTGTGATTTTATATACGTATCCAGTGCTTAGCTTACACTGTGCTGTTATCGGGGTGTGTGTCTGAATACGTGTCAAGGATGTAATTTTAGGTGACTCCTTTCGTTAAATCACAGATTATCCACTTCTATCCCAAACTATTAAACTATCCAAACTGTAGGAGGTCCCTTTTAATGTAGCAAAGAATTAAAAGTTCAGAATGCTTTAAAGGGGCTTGCTGCCTGAGTGCCATCGTGGACGGCGGGCTGTAATTGCTCATTTAACTAAATTAACAAATCCCAAAGCACCTAGAGAGGTTCATTTATTTAGATGTGGGTTTTATGTTATTTAAAGATGTTTTATTTGTGTGATTTTAAACTGTTTACTTTAAACCTCTGGAAAGAGAAGCTACAGTTCTCATTGTAATTTACACTCTCTTTTTATTTCAATTTAAAGAGGAGAATTTTATTGCTCTAATTATTGCTCACTGAGTTTCTCATAGTTGTTCGAGTGGTTACTAAATAGTTCTTGTACCGTGTCAAAGTTAAAACAGTTCAGAATAATGTACATAAAAGGTGTGATTTAAGATGGTTGTAAGGCTGGATCAAACGAGGCAGTTAATTTAAGCATTTGCTTAATTTTCTAACTGCTGCTGTTTTCTTAATCCATTTCTGCTATAATGTCCTCTAAACATATTAAAATGCACTATCTGTTAGTTAGCAAACCTCCCTAAAGATGTTTGTATTCATGAGGCAAGTGTAAGCAGAAGAAACACAGCTTTATTTCACTTACTCTGCTGCTTTGTTCATTAAGCTAATTACTGTATTCTACATTCCTCTTTTTCATCTAGCTTGTTTCTGGAGCTTGATCCTTTCCCAACCCTGAATCGACTGTTACTGAACAGTTGAAGCTGAACAGGAAGGAATTGCAGGTGTCAACTCACAGTTTACAAATATGACATCTCCTCTGGCATAGCTGGAAATATGAAATATTGATTTATGTGCAGTAAAAGGTCTTATAAAAATGATCACATACACATGAGAGATTAATGCGCTGGAGATCAATAGAAATTTCATTCTTGACGCTAGACTGTCACCTATGGTGAAATGCTAAAATACAGAAATCAATATTATCTATGAAATGTCAAATTTATTATAATTATGAGGATGAAAGCTGGCCAAGTGGCTCCCAAGAGGGAAGGAAGGATAGGTTACTGTGCTGAAGCATCCTTCATGTCCCTTGTTCACTTGCTGCCAATTTGAGAGCAATATTGGTGCACGGGGTTTTCAGGCATTATGTATCACTGTGCAGGAACAAATTCCTCCCGGAATATTTAACTCTTGAAACTGACAATAACACAAGCCTCTCTGCAGTCAAACAGGTCACAGGTTTTAGAGGAATTGGGTGCCTGGTGTGTGGGGGCTGCTGGGCAAAAGGCTGAGCCCTTCTGATCCCAGCCCGGGGTGCTGAGCAATGCTGGGGACTCGGTGCTGTGGAGATGGGATTCCCAAAATTTAATGTGTGCTCACATCTGCTCTTTACACCGTGTGCTGGCAGGGAATGTCTCTGTTAGGAGGCTTGGTGGTTTCTCTAGTCTCAGCTATTAGCCTGGCCCTTAAACTCCTGCCCTTCGCTCCCTCCTGCCAGGCGGGGATTCCTGAAGGGATTCTGATGAGCTTTTGGCATCCAGCCTGCCTCATGGCTCACGTTTGCTGAGTCTCCCCAAAAATAGCCCAAAGAAAAGAACAGAGATTAGGTTCTTCACAGGTTTTTGTTTTTTTTTTCCCTTTGTTTTAGAGTTCTAACTAAAGCAGGAATGTGCTTGGGGAATCTGAGTACAAAACACTTGGACCTGAGGGGTCTGTGTCAGGCTGGGACCCCTCCTGATGCTTTGGGAGTGCTGGGAAATGCACAGTGTCACAGCAAAGCTGCAAGAGTTCAGAGGCTTGTTGCAGCTGAATAGTATCATTAATACTTCTTATGTTGTCTTTTGATGCTGTTTTGGCTAGTGCTATGTTTTGCCTATTTCTGTTGCAGAAGGTATATGATTTTCCTTATCCACTGTTAGCCATGGAAAAAAAAAAAAAAATCCCTTTACATCCCCTCTCTACCCTGTACCCTTTTGGTGCTTTCATTCCCCTTGTACACCTCACCAGCCAAAACATCCTCCAAAGTGCCTTCATTTTCCACTAGAGTTTTGTTCTCTGTGAGACCTTCTGCCTCTCCAGTACCACAAGTAACATGCTCTCACCCTTTTTGAACCAAAACCCCTGCATAATGACTTTCTCTTCATTTTTCTGACCACTTCTCTAGTCTTCCTATTTCAGATTTAACCTCTAGGTGGGAAGGTGAGAACACTGCTCACTCACCATGATGTGGCCTTGGCTACTGGTGCCTTTATCTTTGAAAGAAAAATTTTCAATTGGCTTACCAATATTTCCTTTTCCTGACCTGGCAGGCACACAGTCCTGATCTTGTCTGCCTTGCTCATGGCTTTTTTTGGGGGGGCAGCAAACTGGAGTCCTCTGGTATCAGTCAAGGAATACACCTGCTGCTCAGAAGTGCTGATAAATACAAATCAGAGCAAGATCTGAATTTGCCTGTACTCCTCTAATATCAAATTGCCTTTGAAATGTTGATTATATATGTATATTTATTATTCAGAGAAGCAAAACTGGTACATATGATGTGCAAGAAAAAACTGCCCCCTCCCACACCTTGTTGCTTGGTCCTCCTGAGAAATTTGGTTTGAACTGGAAAAAGTGATTAATGCTCTGTTTTGTTTCAAAAAAAGAGAGTGACCACTGATGAGGGGTAAGGCAGCAGCTCACAGCTGGGCAGCACAGCTTGGTACCAATGCCAGTATTTTAAGTTGGCATCAAACTCTTTTCACCCTGTTTTACAGAGGATAAAATAGGTGCACAAGGAGATTTATGCATTTTTTTTCCCCAAATATTCTGAATTTAGATGTCCCAGTTCAGACAGTTTGGGGCCAATTTTCCAGGATATTGTTTCCAAGGAAAGGTGTGAAAAACAGGAGCCCAGAGTGGGTTCTGGGCTTTGAGTAGAGCTGCACATCAGCTGAGATGGGAATAGCTCTGCTCTGAGGGCTTCTGCTACAGGTCTGTGTGGAAGGGGGCAGGGAGCAGTGGGATGGGACCAGCATCATCCCTGGGGGGTCCCAACACGGTGAGACCCTCTGCTCTGGAAAGGGTGGCTCAAAAAATAGAGAAACCTCTCTTCAAAAGGGTCTGGGTGGCAGTGACATAAGCCCCATTCCTCTACAGGGAGGATTCAGCTGCTGCTGCTCACAGCAGAATGGACTAAACAGGGGAAAAGAAAAGGAGGATGCTTCACCACCCTTAATAGCTAAATCGTTTCTTATTCATACAGCATTCATTTCAGAATACTTTCCTTTTCCAGGACCTTTGAATTTAATGCATGTCTGGTTAAGGAAACCAGTAGATGAAGTTTACTTCTATTTGTAATACATACTTTTTTATTTATCTGTGGGGAGAGGCAGAGGACGAAGAAACAGATTTTTTTTCTTTTTTTCTTTTTTTTTTCTTTTTTTTATTCCACTGTAGCATTTACACAGTTTTTCTAAACAGAGATTTGGGGAGATTTTTCACCTTTTTTCCCCCAGCTTCTTAAGGTTTTCTGTACCTCAAGTAGCCAAAGCAGTTCAAGTTAATACTTAATGCAACACACTTTAAGAGATAGGCATTTCTTGCAGTCAGGTCTCAATTAAGAGATAAAAGACAAAAAGTGCAAAGCACTTGATAAAGCTGAGCATACAAGGACCAGCATGGAAGTGCTTGAAGCTGTCCATAGCGATAACTGGATAGTCAGCTGGAATCTTCTTGAAATGAAGTGGGTGCTCTAACTTATCAAATTCCACATATGGGGAAATTATTGGTGCCCACAGGGGTGATTAACACCAACTCAGTGGGTCAGAAACAAGCTGGGATAAAGGTGAAAACTGTATCTGACTATCAACACCAAATACATCCATTTAGAGGGAGATAGCGGCGGGTTTTCTGCCTCTCTCTATATCTGCAGTTGTGCAGGTTGTCAGGGTACTCACACAGTGGAAGCTGCACATACAGAGGGTGCTGTAAAATGTGCAAATTGCCATGCACATTAAAATGTAATCTATTTTAATAAGTCATATTAAGATTACATTTTAGATAATTGTGTGTTTATCTTATACAACAAATATTTGCCCTGCTGTACGGATTCGCTGTCTCTGTCACTCTCTCTCTCTCTAAATTACAAGTACTAGCACCAAAAGAGAAAACAACAATCAGCTGGAGCTCAGGGAATCAAACCCAGGAGATGACATGTGTCTGGAAACTCCCCACATCTCCACCAAGCCCCCGTGGTGGCCGTGGTTCCCCTCCATCCCTCTGCCACCTCTGTGAGTACTGGATGGGCCCTGGGGCTGGATTGGGCTCCCCGAGGCTGGTCAGGATCTGGGGGACCAGTTTATCCCTGGGGACACAGCTAACATGACTCATAGTCCACGGGTGGGTTCCTCACCCTGGGTTAAGGCTGGCTGGTGGCACGTTCTGCTGGGTCTCTGGTTGTTGCTGGGGTTTTGGCTGCTTTTCTGGAGAGCTCTGGTGTCCTGGGTTGTATCTTACGCAGCACCCAGCCTAGGAGGGCTCAGCCCCCTCACTGTGGTTACTGAAATCAAAATCTGTGAGAGGGAGGTCCTGTTAGCAGTCTTCAGAGCCCTGGATGAGGATGGGATTTGATGTTTGATCGTGGAATGATCCAAGTGTGGGTTCAGGAGCAGTGCTGCTTGGGTGCCTGTTCCAGGCTGCTGTGGTTTGCTCCCCATCCCATGCCTGGTGGGTTTTCTGTGGTTACTGCTGCTGTCAGGTTTCTCCCCGCTGTGTTAGCAGGACAGGAGCTGATGAGGAGCTGACACCTGCAGCACGTTTCAAAGGACACTGCACTCTTTCAAAATGGTGTTACTGCCCTGGATTTAATCATTAGTGTATAATAAACTGGCAGTGTTTGCTTTCCATTTTTGGTTGGCAGACTCTGAGAACTGAAAGAGAAAGCTCTCTGGGTATGGATTGCTGGGATATCCAGCTGCCTGTTTCTCCTTACTGGAGTGTGTCAAGTCCTGGATGCCAGTGGCAGGGGGGTTGTGGAAAGTCCCTTTGTTTTGTACCACACTTGGCAAGTTCTTCATTCAGTCAGAGGCCATCACCCTTATTTGCTTATTTCATGAGCAAGTTGGGGGTTTTTTTCCATTTCTGATAGTTCTTCCCCTACTTTCTTAAGCAATTTCAAAGCTAGTATTTGCTCAGCTGCCAGCAATGAAATCTTATGACTTTACATCAGCTTTTCTTTTATAAGGAAATGCTGAGAAACAATCAGATGAACAATGGTGTCAGCAATAAAACTGTGAGGGCCCTGGCTGTAGTCTTTGTTCTTGCCTGTTGGGTTTAATGTCAGTAGGCTGGCACAGTGACATCCTTCAGCCTTGAGAGCTGAGGGCACCAAGCAGCTTCTTCCCTGGCCACAAACAAACTAACAGCTTCAAATGCCTCTGAACCTTCATCTCCAGGAGCTTCAAAGGATCAGTATGAGGTGCATCTTCACCCCTCATGGTGGCAGAAATCCCAGGACATGGTGCTTAGTGAGCTCAGGGCTGTGCCTCCTCTTCTGCAAATGTCTTCTTTTTTATCTCTTCCCTTGAAAAGTCAGGAGATGGGAAATCAGTTTTTGGGGATAGACCCCTATTTCCTGCAGATATTTGTAACTGTGAGAGTAGATCCAAATTACTGGTATGAAAAGTGTCCAGGGAGACTAAGGTCTCACCTGGATTATTTTTTTACATTTGTTTTCTCTTTATTGCCCATAGTCCATAAGGGACACTTTTGGTACCCCTTAACCTTTTTCTCTTTTATTTATTTATTTATTCTCCTTTGGTGCTTTCTCCTTTTGATGAGGACACCACACTTAAAAAACAATGTTAAGTCAGTGCCAGGTCTGAATAATTTGGTATTTCCGAGTCAGGATGCCCAGCCTGTAAGATGACCACCTAACACTTGTGCTTTTTATATAAATATAAATACCACCCACTCCCATGAAAAAAGAGGATGTATTTCTAGCAGTGTTCTATACTCTAAGTAAATTCTGAGTAAAGTAAAGGTTATTCAACGTTGTGTCTTGCTAAAAGGAACTCAAAGCTCTGTTCCTTGTAAGTGTGGCCAGAGCCTGCATCACTCCCAGAATGATCAGAAATATTTAATGTATCACAGAGATCGTGTTTGTTGCTCAATGCCAGTTGCTTTGACTCAGTGGATTCAGTTTCCATCTGCATAGGGATGCTTCCAGTGATCCTTCAGACCTCCCTCTAAGCCAGCAGTGAGGCTCCAGGCCCCAGGACACAATGTTCCTTAGAACCTGGAGCAGAATGCAGCATCTGATAAACCTGCACATCCCCTCATCGCTTCTCTCCCCAAGCCCTTGTTGTTACTTGTACAACACTTGAGCTGCAGTCCAGATGGGTCTCAGTCCATGTTCTGGTGGTCAGGAACATGCCAAAGGCCCTGGGAAATGACACAAGAGGTTCTGGCACGAAAGGGCATGAGGGTGGGAACTCGAGCACTGCTGAAAATGACCCTCATTGAACAGAACTGCTACAAAGTTCAGCTTTTCTCTGAGGATTTCAGGTGGAAGGGGACAGCCTGAATCTCTGAGCCACCAGGAGTTAGCTCTCTCTCTGGACAGGAGGTACAGGCTTTGGGCTCAAGCTTTTGCATCCCCACATCTGTCAAAGAGTGAACAAGTCCTTCAGCTTCTCCCCGCTGTCACCTCTTACCACCTTGTCAGCTCACTTCAGGAGCAGACTTTCTGGATCTCCAGTGTCTCCTGGTGCTCTGCTGGGACATGCAGGGTGAGATCTGAAGCCCGTGCTGGACCTTCTCCCTCGACCAACCTGTGCCAGTGAGTTCTGGAGGCAGCAGCTTCCCCTGGGGAGGTACAGACAGCACCTCTGTCTTCATCACTTCTGTGGTGTGTTTGAATCATTTCAATCTGTCTAGTTTATGAAACCCTGGCTTTTCCCAGTCAAAGGAAAGCCCTGTTCCACTGATTTAATTCTATTTATGATTTCAGGCAGTGTGGACTGGTGCACATCACAGCTCGCCCAGCAGCCCATGCAGCCTTGGCTTTTTCTTTTTAAGGCACAGGGCAGAAAGGCAACTCCCATTCCAGGGCCTGTTTGATAGCATGCCACAACTTGAGTTAAGCAGGTGGCAGGGTGAAATATAAAAGGCTTGCTGAACAAAGAATTTTTATTTTCTGGTTTGTGCCTGCAGGGGAGGAATTATGAAAGCAAAGCAGAAACCTGACAGCCAAAGAGCATCCAGAATTTTTAAATGAACTCTTTCATTGTTCTTTTATAAAGCTATGCAGATTAATTACAATTTACAAATAAAAGAGGTTTTTGCCATGATGGACCGTTAAAAAAAATTAACGAATGGCAAAATGGCTCATTATACCTAAGAAATTGGTTTCTGAAGCTGCCTGAATAAACTCTCTTCCCCCACTTGCCTCTCGTCAGGGGCCTCAGCGAGCGGCAGAGCCGGGTCAGAGCAAAAGCTTTTGAACCCAAGGTGGTGAGAAACGATGCTCAGACGGTCCCAGTGTCATCAGATATCTGCTCAGGGGACTCTGACAATCTCCCCAGCAGCATGCAGGGGCCTGGGGGTCCCCAGGCTGGAAGCTCTGGTGGTGGCACCCCCAGCCCTTGGCAGTGAGCACCCCCCTCCTTGCTGAAATGCAGACACTGGGCTGGGACCCCTAATGTCACCATTTGCTCCCTGGTTCTCCTAGGTGATCTCACTAAGCAGAAGCACTTGCTAATCCTCCATTCACATAGATAGAAGGTCAAAGTTGGTCAGTGAGCCAAGAAATACCATATCAGGGTTTCTTTCCTCTCCAATTGAAAGAGGTATAAATTGTGGAATTAGTGTATTGATTGAAGGCTACAACTTCAAGCAATCACTTTTTCTGGCTTGACAAGATTATTTTATCCTACTTTTCTTTTATTATTATGTGTTGTATTTGAGTCATCCTTCAGGCAGATGAAGTGACAGCTTGATTTAACTCAATAAAACCCACCAGTTAGGAAACCTACTGAGCCGAACAAAAGATGAAAACGACTGCGAGGGGAAGGTGCACAGTTAGTGTAAGCAAGCATAGCATGCTGGAAGAGGACAATATTAACTGAAATTAGGCCCTAATCAATGCATTTCTATGGAAACTTGGGAGAAATTTGTAAGACCTGCGTGCTGGGCCAGTGAACAGCTAATGCTGGCTCGCTTGTAAAAAAGCACAAGTCAAATTTCTGCCTCTGAGCGCTGCAAACAATGCTGCCCCTGTGGCTCTGCTTGTCTGGGGCTGCAAAAAGTTGGGTAATGTTGCTTTTCTGACAGATTTGAAAAGAAATGCTTAAGCAAGGGTTTAGAATCGTGGGGTAATTAACACGATACGGAGTCCCTGGACACTGGGTCTTTGTTGTGTGTGGATGAACACAAGTGTGCTCTGTGTGCAGCAGACACAGGACCACGAGCTGAGCTTGTAGGAGGGCAAGGGGCTGGTGGAGGAGAACCAGAGCTCTGCTCTGTGATTCCAAACACCCAGACATGGGTGGCTCCTGCTGGGAGCCAGGGGTGGGAGGAAAGCAGCCAGAGTTCCTGCTGGGTGCTGGGCATCTTCCAGAGAAGGGCTCACTGTGAACTGATTTACTGGTAGGGCTTTGGATTATGGTTGTTTTGGGGTTTTTTCCACCTAGAAGAGTATTTTCCACGTGTGCCATCTGCAGAGCTGATGTGTGTTTGAATTATATCTTGTAGCACATAAATATATCCACATACATCCACAGCATTCCCCTGGGCAGTAACACCAAGGGCAGGCCAGCTGTGAAACATCTGGGTGCTTTGCCTCAGCCTATTGCAGATGATGTCTGGGTTCACACTTTCCCTGCCTGGCCCATTTAAGTTCCTGGCATTAAGGTGATGTAAAAGCAGGAAAAGAACAACTCCCATTTAAGATCTCATGTGAAAGACCAGGATGCCACACGGTTATTTTCAAAAACACGGTTTGTGGCTTTCGGGGGAGTTGAGAACATGCATTAACACTCATTAACTTCTGTGTAATTTCTCCCACCCAACATTCTTTATCATTTAAAGTTGTTTTCCTCTTTCTGAGGAAGAGCATACATTGTCATGAGCTCCTTAAACTGCAGTTTGGTAAATGACTTGTTTAAATTTAAGGAAAAGAGGTTGTTGATAAGTATAGTTTTCTAATACTCTTCCTCAGCTGTCATTTACTTTGACTAAATTTATTTAAACCACCTTAACCTTTCAGAGAAAGGCCAGGAGATGTTTAAAAGAATAATATGTGTCTGACATTTTGGTTTACCAAAAGGACACCATCATAATTCTGTAGTGCCTCTGTTAAAAATAAGCTAGGAAAAGGAAACTAAAATCTCTTTTTCTTCCTGCTTAATTTTGAAAGAATGGAAGGAAACGTGATTGATGGTTGCATCAGAAGTGACCTGCAAGGTGATCCCCAGGTGCCTTGGGTTGTCCCTGCACCCAGGTGTGCTGAGTACCCTCCACACGTGGCATTCCTCCTCTCCCTGGTAAGCACCTGACTGCTTCATTGTTCAGAGCAGACTTTTAAAGTCTTGTGTGTGGTCCTGACCATGGGCTGCTCCTGCCCTGGTGTCACCTGGTGCTGTCTCACAGCCCAAGGGAGCACTCCAGAGGGATGGGCTGAGCAGGGCTCTGACCCTGGGAGCTGGTCTTAGAAATATAACGTGGGGCTTTAATATTCTTTCATCCTAAATGCTCTTGCATTCTTTCTGTTTCCTGTGCACTGGGATTGCTTGGTGTCAGCTAGGGTTATGAAAGCAGGATGGGAACCTGGCGTGGCCACCCATGGCTTAAATATTTCCAGGTCTCAGGAGTTTATCCTCAAAAATCTGCAGTGCTTAAAGGAGTGATTTTGTAATTACTGGCAGCTTCAGAGTTAGAGAGCTTCTTCTGCTCCTGGGGTTGCTCTCTGCCTAACACAGATGGGTGTCACCAGGAGTACAACAGTACTACAGGTATTCCTTCTTGTAACTTTTAAGATGTGATTACGTGTCAGTGGGTACTAATTTGTATATAATTGGGCAAAGACTGTTCTCACTTTGGGCTGAAAAGTTGTTGCTGTGTTCTTGGTGAGATGAACTTTTCCAGCCCCGCTCACCTGGCCCAGAGTAGTTTGGATATGTTGTGTTTCTCAGTGAGAGATTTGAATTTCTTTGTAAGATTCAAAAAGCACAGTGATGCCACAGTCCTGCCCTAGCATTAGCATCAGTAGCATGATTTAATTCCTACAGTAAAACTGGGAAAATGTGTTCCTTTACAAGGTGAAAGCTTCAGGAGGTTCAGGTTTTCCCTTCTGGCCCTGGAGGGAAGAAGGATGCTGCTCTGCCACAGCCCCTGGGATGTTCCTGCAGGTGTCCTCTGATGGACACAGCATTTAGCACTGAGGCTGCTGCAGCTCCTTGAATCTTCCCATGAGGGAGATGCAAAAGCAAACAGACCCTCTAACTTCATGGCAAAAAGTGAGTTCTCAGAGCACGTGTCTCTGCTTTGTGTTCACCCAGCTGATAAACTCACACAGGGCTGGGGGACAGGGACAGGACAGGCTGGGACAGCCAGCTGGGTCACCCTGGAGAGGACAGAGCCCTGGGACATCCCCTGCTGACCGGGATGGAGAGGGCTTTTCCCTGTGGGAGGCAGCTGGAGGCTGAAGTGGGAGAGGTTCAGACTGGGTGTCAGGAAAGCTTGCAGCAACTGGAGCACGGGGAAGGAGCAGGAGAGGCTGCCCAGATGTCTCCATCTGTGGCGGTTTTTAAGCCAAGGCTGAACCCCTGTCTGACCCTGCTGCTGACCCAGATTTCAGCAGGAGCTGGAGCAGGTGACCTTCTGAGGTCCCTTCCAACCTGGATTGTCTTATGATGCTCATTTGTTGTAGAGAGTGTATAAATTACTGCATTGATAGCATTTGAAATCAGGCATTTAAAAAATGAGGGGTTTGTGGTTTGGTTTGTTTTTTTTTGTTTTGGTTTGGTTTTTTTGTTTTTTGTTTTTTTGGACCAATGATCTTGGGAAGAGGTTTGGATGCATGAGACATGTCTGCACTTCACACTCAGACCTCCTGAAGCTCCCAGAGCCCTGATGGTGCAGGTCAGCCCTGCCTAAGCAGTAGTTCTGGCTGTGCACAGCATCACTACTTAGGAATAAGATTTTTCCCTTGTTCATAGAAAAAAAAAAGGGAGAGAGTTTGCATAGTTTTTACTAATTACATCTTTCCCGGGGCTTGCAAACCAGACTGGACTCTCCAAGTTTAGCTTGACTGTCATTTTGATTGCCCCTTGTCATTTGTGGGTGTAAAAGGAGCTGGCCTAAGGTTTTGGCTCTATTGAGGGATTGTTTACAGGGTGATGTGCCATGCCCTTGTCCATCCACTCGTTTTGTGTGCTGTGGCCAGAGCATATAAAGAGTGTTATCTTCAGTCTGCTCCAGCCCCGTGTTTGTAGAATTCAAGGTGTCTGTTTTCAAGTGACTACAAATCTCCTTTTTCTTAGCTCCTTCCCTTCCCACCCAAGCTGTGGCACTCGCCTGGTGCTGCCACTGTCAGCGTGGGGACACGGGGACTGTTCCAGTGGCCACCAAGCCAGACCCTGCTGGGACAAAACTTTTGTGCTGCTTCTCTGCAGTTGTTTGAACATGCTAAGAGAGATCCACAGGGTCCTTGGTCCTTGCAGCCCACGTCTGGGCAGTGTCTCCATCCATATTTACCTCCTCTGCCCCCCGGCACGAGGGACACCAAGACCCCAGGTGAGCACAGGCAGAGCCCTCGGTGCCAGCAGCCATCTCTGGGGGAATGATTTCTTCTGTTAGGTGAGGGGATTAAAAAAAACGTTATTTGAAATGTGTTAAGGCACGGGTACAAAACTGCAGAAATGGAAGGCTTCAAAGTGCAGAGCAGGGCTGAGATGCACTCTCGCCCTCCTGCCCTTCCCCAGAGCCCTGGGAGTTAAGGACAGTGTCAGCTGTGACTCTGCATTTCCCTGCTTTTGTCAGCTTGTGTCACAACCTCAGCAATATTTAAATGAATTTTTAAAAAAATATTATTTAATGTCCATATCCAGGTATTAAAGCCATAATTTCTTTTACTAAAAAGTGACATTTTGTAAAGTTCATTTTTTTTTTCTTTTTTTTTTCTTTTTTTTTTTCCAGAGAAAATCTCAGGCACTTAAAAAAATAGACATTAAATAATGGAACAGCAGTGTCTCCAGGCTAGCAGTCATCCCTACAGTTTGTCATTTTAATACATGAATACCTGTGAAAAAGAAGTTTGCTAATACCTGGGTTATTTAGCCTGACCCAGGCTGCCTGGAAACTGCATCCTCACTGCTCCCCAGGGTCCTGCTCATCCCACGGGCACCTTCTGACTCTTTCTGCTGACACTTTTCCATGGCATTTTCAGACTGCAGCAGGAGAGCCTGTGTCAGGTTTGTCTCCAGCTGTGGTGTCACCAGGAAGGTGAAGGGGGGGGTGCAGGTGATGGGCACCACCCCAGGGGCAGGGCTGGGGACCCGGGCTGCTGCTCACTGTGCTTTGTCAGGAGGAACTGGGGTGGTGGGGAGGGAAGGTGAAGGCTCAAACATCTTGAGATACACAGGAGAAGCTGCCCAGGGGGCTGTGGTGTCCCCTGGCTCTCAGAAACCCCCCTGTCCTGCAGTCTGGACACTGGGACATGGTTGGTGGCCTTTCCTTTTGGTCAGTCTTTAGACAGAAAGGAAAGGAAAACTTCTGTTTTCCAAACAGAACTGGATGAAGTAGCATGTAAAGTTTGTAATTTCTGAGTCTTTTGCTTCCAGAAGGAAAATATATGCTTCAATACTTCTCTTAGGGTCTGGCAACAAATAGGATTTAAAATAATATATTTAATGAATTTAAAATAATAGATTCAATTTAAAACAATAGATTTAAAATAACAGTTTGCTGTGGGTAGCTGGCAGGTATGAAAAAGTGTTAAATATGAGGGAATGTGAAGCATTCCTGATAGTGCCCAATACAGAGCATGTTTAGCCTGCACATAAGTGGAGAAAACTTTGCTGGTGTTACTGGAGATGAACATACACCTCAAGGCGAATTTGGGTGGAAATCCTGGGTTAATGCTGAACTTCCTGTCATGTTGTTCTGTGTTTTAAATATTTTTAGAGTTAGTTTCTTTTTAAGAACAATTTCAGGACTTTAAGAATTAAAGGCTTTTTTGGCCATGACTTAGTGCTGTCCCTCACGAGTGACAGTGGCTGCAGGGTCAGTGAATTCTGCAGCTCTAAAGGTGCTGCTTGAACAAACACAGGTTTCTGACAGGCACAACAAATGTGCAAGTTGTGTTCCTTCTTCTCCAGTACTTCATTAGGAATATATATATATATATTTCATTGTCTTGAGGGGATAATTTAATCTATTGTATCCATTCTTTTCAAAGTGCTGTAATGACTCAAACTACTGTTTCTTCTGACAAAAATATCCTTATGCAAGAGCATCATATTCATGTATTTCCATGTCTTCAAAAATGTTAGTAAAAAAATCAAGTACACGCTTGCTTAAAGCCATATTTCTAGGAGTAATAGCTTCAGCTCATTCTTTCTGTAGCTCCTGGTAATTCCTAAGGAAGCCTCGAGTTAATGAATATACATTCTCCAACTTGTTCCAGTAGGAGGGAGTGCCAAAGGCATAGTTGCATACACTGGTCGTGGTTTCTGTCTGAGTCCCCAAGCACCAATTCTGAAAGTGCCATATTAATTAATGCCCTGTAACACTGTTGTGACAATAAAACCCCTGCTTTGGAGAGGGGAAAACCACCCCCAAACCTCATGAAGAATGAATATGAATTAATTTTCAAATCTACATACTACAAAAAAAAAGGTCAGATGCTACAGGGGTCAAAAGCCTGGCACAGCAGGATGTTTTGAGAGAGCTGAGTGAAATGCCTTAAATTCAGATGAAACCTTAGATTATTTTTCTTTAGCCTTCAAGAAAAGCTTTTTTTTCTTTTTTTTTTCTTGTTTTTTTTTCTTAGAGTAAACAATTTGTTGAAATTTTCACACATGTTGCATTTTAGAGCCCATACACCTTGTGAGGCAGTCTGCAGAGACTGTGTTCCCACCCTGGTGTCTGTAACTCAGGATCTTTTATGAATATTCCTCAAAATGTGGGACTTGACAATGTTACTCTCTTCCAAAGACGGAAGCCCAACAGCTTCTCCGGGCTGGGAGGGAGCAGTTCCCCCAGGCAGGAGCTGTTCCTGGGGGGTGTCAGTGTCTGCAAACCACCTGGGGCTGCAGTGAGGGTGTCTGGAGGGTGTGAGCTCGGGTGGGATGGGGCTCAGAGCCCCCTGGGCTGGGGGGGGCTGTCCCTGCCCTGGCACTGGGGTGGGGATGGATCAGCTTTAAGGTCCCCTCCTACCCAACCCAGCCTGGGATTCCATAGTAATTGTAAAAGGGCAACACCACCTCCTGGTTACGGAATTCTCAGCATGAGCTGCCCAGACCCCTCAGGAGCAGCTTCTCCTGTGGGCCCCTGCCCTGGGGCTTTGCAGCCAGGCTGGGAGCAGGGCTGGAGCAAGGAGATGCTGAGCTCACAAACTGGCTGGGACACACCTGCTTGATAAGACTGGGGCACCTCCAGGAGTCTTCCTGGGGCTTGGAACTGGTTCCAGATATGGACACGGATTCCACGAGTCTGCTTCCAAAGGAAAGTGTCATCTGGGAAGTCACAGGGAACTTAAAGCAGTGGGCACGGGGTAAATACTGATCTGAAGGTGGCTTTGCATGAACGAGATGTGTTCCTGACTCCCAGACTGGTTTGGGTGGGAAGGGACCTTAAAACTCACCCCGTGCCACCCCTGCCATGGTCAGGGACACCTCCCACAGCCCAGGGGGCTCCCAGACCCATCCAGCCTGGCCATGAGGGCTATTTGCCAGGAGCAACTTCTCTGGAGAGGTAAGTGAAGTAATCTCCGTGGATTAAAATTTAAGTTAGAGCTGTTCCTGTGGAACGTGTCTGAGTTGGATTGTGTGTCCATAGGACCCAGCCCTTGGCAGAGCAGCCCCAGCCTGGGGGTGGCTCTCCAGCCCCCAGGGGATGGATGGATGGATGGATGGATGGATGGATGGATGGATGGATGGCACTGTGCTGTAGGAGCCATCCAACCTGGAAATTTTTCCATTCTCTGTCTCCACAGAGCTCTGTTCTCATGCCCAGGTTTCTGTAGGATGGTGTTTTGCCACCTCTGGTGGCATTTAAAGAGAGCTCTGGGTCAGTGCTGATAATAACACATCTTTAATGAAACAGCTTGATAACTGAGAACACAGGATCCTGTAAGTAAGGAAGAAAGGGGAACCTGTTTGTCCCTCTCTGGGCCTGCCCACCATCACCAGCTGAATTTTGTAGTGTCTGAGCAGGATATGGCAAGCCAGTTCAGGGGGCAGTTCCCCCCTCATTTGCAGCCCTGCTCCATCAGGTGCCTCGTGTCACATACCTTGTATGACAAACATTTGATGTGACACTTATGCACGCAGGTTGCTCCAGAGATATTTTTATAGGTCAGACTAAATATCACCCATCCAGCCCTTCAGTCAGGCAGCGGGGCTGTCTGTGATTGCAGCTACTGCTGGTGGGAAGCAGCATCCTGCAGGAGCCCAGCCAAGGGGCAGGGAGCAGCAGGGATGGCAGCACTGGCTCCGGGTTTCTCCAGACAATCTCCAGACAATTCTCCAGACAACTGGCCACAGTCTCTATTTCCTCCTCCCTGCTGGAACCCACCAGGTGCCCAGCTGCCATCCCACCATCCCGGAGAGCTGGGGATGCTCCTGCGGGGAGGGCTGTGCAGTGGGGCCACCCCACAGAGCTCAGCCACTTCTCTTTCTAGGCTTCATCCTGGAGCTGCCCCCTGAAACAGAGACAGGAGAAGCGGTCTGGAAGCTGTGGCAGAGGGCAGGTTAATTCTGGCAGAGCCAGGAGCAGCGTGCAGCAGTGGATGGAGCAGCCCAGGACAGGCAGAGTTGGTGTCTGGGAGTACAGCTGCACAAAACAAACACGTGCTGGTCTTTTATTTCATTTTAGTTGTCTCAGGGCTATTTTGGCTGCTAATTTATGGTGTATTTTCTCTTTATGTGTCTGTGTCCCTCTGGGAGGCTCTCAGAGGTGGAAGGGAGCTGGCAGGGCTGGGCGGGAGGGAGGGAGGGACACTCCTCTGCTTTGTCTGCCCTCTGCCTCCCACCCCGGCAGTTTGCTGGGCAGGGAATCCAGCAGAAAGCTCTGATTAGCTCCATTTTCAATTATGCTTCCCCATCACCTTTAAACAGCCGCTGCTTAACCCATGTTACAGGGAATGGTTGCAGATTCAGAAACAGATATCTAGCCAATTATATTCTTTTGTGCATTCCAGATAATGCCAAACAGGTTTTGTATTTACTTGTGTAGGTAAAGCTCATGCCATGTGTGCTGGGGGTGTTTTTATCTGCAGCTGACACCACAGGGACTCTCTCTCCGTGTGTGTCTGGGAACAACTCTGTCTAAACATCTTAAATGCTGCTAATATAAATAGAGAAAAAACTCTGCTTAGCAATTATCAAACTAGCAACAATGTTTCACTGATTTTAACAGCATTCAAGTGGTAGGGTTCGGCTTTTTTGTTGGTTTTTTTTCCCCTTCTCTAAGGAAAACAATGGAACTAATTGGAATGGAAAAAAAAAAGTCGGTTAATAGGGAACTCTTCCCTGCTGGAGGTGCCCAGAGGAAGCTGTCTGGAGGTGCCAGCAGGTGAGCTTGGCTGTACCTCTGGAGTCAGGAAACAAACGTACTAGACTGAATTTTATACACATGGAACTTTTAAGAAGAAGAGAATCCAGAGAGAAGAATCTACAGGAAGGAGGCTGAAGAGGTACTGTGGGAGCATCTTTCTAGAATGAAACAGTCAAGTGAAGAGAGTGTTAATTATTACCTGCTTTTTAATATACTGAATTATTTATTGTGCTGGGCACTCAGGGATTGTAAGGGAGTGTGAGAGGTTGTGGTAAATGCATTGTCCCTGTTCACATGCTCTGGAGTCACCCAGCAAAGCACCTTCACAGGTCCCACCCCAGCCCCCAGGAGGTACCAGCTGGTCTTTGGGGCTGGGCAAAGCATCCCCCTGCCCTGGTGGGTGCTTCAAGGTTGCCCAACATCCCCCCCATGTCTTGTTTTACCTCTCTGGTGGCTGTTCATACCCAGCTGCTTTTCTCTTGCCCGTCTGGATCTGCACCCCCCAGCCAGTTAGTGCTCCCCAGTGCTCCCTGCCCCAGCAGCCTCTCTGCTGCCCTAAGCATGGGTTGTGGGGCTGATCTTGGGTGTATCAACCTGCTCCTCTTGAAATTTGTAAGGTGAGGTGATTGACAGATTTTTTCTCCTGCTTAATTTCCTTGATTTCCTAATAATCCTTAGTTTTCATATTTCCCTGGCTCCCCAGGGTGCACAGAATTTTGTTATCATCTCTTTTGGCAAACACTGCCTTTCCCTCAGGTACTCTCAGCTTGAAGCACGGAACCCACCTGCCCTCAGGCAGGAGCAGAAGACTTTTCCTGTCCTCCTGGTGCTCTCCCTCCTCAGGATCTGTTCCCTTGTGCCTGTTCCCAGCTGGTCCCTGGCTGCAGGTGAGGGGCTGTCACCTGGGGCTGACGCTGGCCTTACCCCAGGATGTCTGAACAAAGCTCAGGAGAGGAGGCAGCCATCTCCAGACTCACTGTCTATGCCTTTTGTCTACTTCTGACATCATTTATTGGAAGTGAGAGGAATTTTTTCAGGACAAGCATCTCTGACAGCCTGACAGATTGATAGAGAGGTTTTCTGATTTCATATATTTTTTAATTATTTTTTTTAAATGCTGCCTTCCCCCCACTTGCCAGGCTCTCAGGTATCATTGGTGTCGTGGTACCAGCTGCCCAGATCACAAGTTCCTGAGTTCCTGTTGCAGGGAGAGGTGGGAGGTGATTTAATTTACTGTGGTCTGTCTCTTGGCTGTTCATGTTCTTACAAAATCTGTCTGTTGCTCTAGTGACACACGGAACACATGCAATATGAATTTTATTCAGCCTAGGAAGGGCCCAGAACATGCCACAGGTGCTGAGCTGAGACCTGGGCAGCTGGTGTCATCTGGGCCCTGATCCTGGAGCAGGGAAGGAGGCAGAATCCTCACTGTCTTTCCCAAGGAATTACTTGGGTGCCTACCCTCGGGTTTAGGCAATCCCACACTTGGCCCTAGTGGCAATGCAAATAGGAAACTTCACTTTTTCTGGTTTTCTTAGAGGTGCCACCACTTAACTAGTGCTTGGGACCACCAGACAGAGCAGGGTGTGGGACAGCTTGCTTGCCAGTCACTGACTGGCACCTAAAGCTGAATCACAGGAGCCCAGCAGGGGCTGAGAGCCTGGACAGGGACCCACTCCAGCCATGTCTTTATGGGAGAGGAGAAGCCAGAAGAAGAGGGGGTGCTGAGAGATGTCACTACCTGCAGGTGTGTTTTCCCAGCAAGGGACAACTTCAAAATAGTGATGTACATCCTGTGCAGTGGTGGGGATACATCTCCATCTGAGCTTGTAAAACTTTTTGCTAACATGTAAACTGGTGGTTTCCAAGTGAAAAACAGTGAAACCAGAAAATATAGATTGTGGATTTCTGCCCTGGTGACTGTGGGTCCAGAGGCAGGGCAGGTACTGAGCCCATCAGGACTGGGTATTCCTCTCAGGCTGACTGAGGTTTCAGCTTCCCACAGACACCCAAACCCCCTTTTTGCTGTAAAGTCCCTTTCAGGTGTCTGCCTGAAGTACTTACTATTCTTTTTCCTAGGTTTCTCCAGATGTTTAGCTACAGGGTAGCATTGCTGAGCAGCTGAGTGCAGCTGGTGAGGAGGCTCCACAAGCAGAGCATCTGTGGTTTGTCTGGGGAGGCTGAATTCCAGCTCATTAAATGTGCACCTTCCTTGCAAGGATCTTTTGCATTTCAGTTAAACTGACTTCAGAGAGGGCCTAAGATTTATTCTTGCCTTTTAAATTAACTGCTGGATCCTCAGCTGGTATAAATTGTCGGGGCTCTCTTGCCATCAGCAGGACCCAGTTACACCCGCAGGGATATGGAGCATGACAGGGACCAAGGTTTTGTATGAGCCCGAGTGCCACGTGGCTGCTAGAGCAGTTCCCTGGGAATAAGGCATGTATTCACTTGAAAAGCAGGAGAATATTATTTATTATTTGTATTTTGTATTAGCCTTCCCCCTCTTGACTATAATAAATTATATCCTTGTGAATGTAAGTGATTAACACGTTTTTATTATTTTAATTTGAAAAATGTTGTTTAGAATTTTAGTTGTTTGCACTTTTTCCTAAAATGTTTACTTTTTTTTTTTAGCAAAGCAAAAGAAGAAGTCGATAATTTTTCCATGGTAAAATGGTGTTGGCACAATTATTTATCAGACTCATAGCTGCAGTCTACCCCACTTACAGTTCCACCCGGGATGTTTAGGTGAATTCCTGCCTTAATACTCTGTCAAAAGGTCTTCTATCATTATTCAAATATTGGAGAAATGAATTTTTATGAAAAGGCCCTATAATACTGGATGCTATAAAAACCTTTCCCAGGACAAATCCAATAAATTAAACTGGTTATGTAAGTGCTAGATATTAAGTAAGATAAATCTGGAAAGTACACAAGTGGACTAATGTTGGTTTTTTACCACACACATGAAGTGTTTTGAATATTTATCACCTTGTGACACCCAGTTGCCAGCCCTGGCCTAGAGAGACAGATGGTGCCTCTGTCCCTGCTCAGGACATCCCACCCTTCAGGTCCTGGGTGGAGCAGGCTGAGCACCATCTGTGCCAACACCAAGATCCACCAGCACATCCCCCTGGGGCGATGTCCCCCCCCTGGCCCGGACACATCACCCCCGGGTGTTCCCAAAGCCACCACCATGGACTCATCATTCCAGCCCTGGGAGAAAGGGGCTTGTAAAAGGGTGCAGCCTTTCCCAGGAGCTTCGCTGAGTTTCCCTCCTGCCTTTGGAGGAGCTGGGAATGTCACGGGAGGAGGGACGGGCAAACCCCTCTGTCCTGGGGAGGCTGCCCAGCCCTGGCCAGCTGCCTGGGAAGAGGGATCAGTACCTGGCTCTTGCAAAGAGGAGGAATTGAACTTTGTAGCATTTTGCTATTTGAATGACCTACTCAGTGGAATTACAGCAACAAACTAATCCTTTAGGAGAGATGGCTCTATCAATCTTGGGATTTTTCTAATGTGGAAGCTACTCAATTGCATCTCAGAAATCAGGGAGGTAATTACTCATGCAGACAGCACAAAATGAAAAAAAAAAAAAATGCAAGTTCTGCTGAGTATCCCTTTTAGCACAAGCAGTGGAACAAGGAAAACAGCCTCTATAATCAGTCAAATTCTTCCACTAATTTTTCAGGTGTTGAAGGCTATAGTGAGGGTACATGCTATGAAAGTTAACAAAGCAAAGTGGCTTTAATAGAGGGGTCCGCAGGAGAAAAATGCCTCTTATTAGGCAAACATAGGATTTTAGATGTAGTTCCCTATGTTACAACTTCATTGTTTAAAATAAATGTGTTCTGAGACAAATACCTTTAGAGATGTCTCCTGAGGAGCTTTGCTACAGTGAGAGCATCCCCCTGTCCAGCAGTCCCTGTGCCAGGGCAGCTGCTGGTCCTGCCTGGGGAGGGGAAACCAGGGGGGCAGAGCCTCAGAGGAGCACTCACCCCTCACGAGGTATTTACTTTTAAATTAAGTAGTAGTAATTGAAACAACTACTTGTGGACTTCTGCCACTCGTGGGTGCATCACATCGGGGTCCCTGGGCTCCTGCCCGGTCACTTGGTGCAAACCTTCCCTGCCCCTGGTCCTCCACCAAGGGGCAAGTCTTGTGCTGACCTTCTGCCCCTGGCCCTGGGGGCTTTGGGCTGCTGAAGGTGAGTGCTGGGGGGTCCTACTGGGGTGGGGAGGGCACTGCCTGCCTCTCCATGTCCTTTGTCACCAGAGCCCCTGCCCCACCCAGCAGCAGGACTTCCCCTGCTCTTCCCTTTGGCCTTGATCCAAACATCTCAGGATGACAACCTCAGCTCTGAGCCTTCCCCATAAAGCACAAAATCTGCTTTTAATGTAAGACGTGTACCTGTCAGCAGCAGTCAGAGTCAGTAAATACTCTGGGGAGCATTGGTGCAGGGAAGCAGCAGTGCCAGGTGCTCTGCTGTTTGCGGGTGGGCTGCAGGCACACACAGACCTCTTCTTCCAAAAATTCCTCAGCTGAGAACTTTTAGACTTTTTGTTTAAATTCTGAGACTCCTGAGGAAACGGGGAGGTGGCAGGACTGCTATCAAACACATCCTCAGATAGATTAACAGTCAAAGGGATGTCTTTGAATGAATGTGAGGGCTCAGAGGGTCTCTGAGACACTTGATGCCAGATGCCAGAGCAGGGGTGGAAGTGTGCTCTGTGCCCAGCCAGGGGGTTCCTCCTGCTCCTCACCTTGTTTCAGGCAGCCCAGCCTCTGTGTGTGTGCACCTGTGGTTCCTCCTTTGAAATACTGAGAGCTGGAGAATACTGATTGAGCATAAATAAAGAACATTTAGTCCCTGAGTCCTGGTAATTTATGCCCCTCCGTAAGCAGCTGTGAAAGATGGCAGCGGTGCACACACCTCCCTCCAATTGCTTTCTGCTCACTCACTCCATCTTCTGTGTCAGGGCACTGAAACACGATTCTACATCATCAGGTCTTTTGGAAGTTTCCCTGGCACAGAACAATCCTCCCCACCCCTCCTTTCTCCTTTTTCCCTTCCTACAGCAAACCCAGCAGCCGGGCGGGGAGGAGGATGCTCTCTGCTTTCACCTCTGCCTTGCTGGGCTCTTCCACCCCAAGCCAGAGCCTCACAGGGGAGTTCCAGGCAGCTAACCCTGGCACCAGCAAGGCAGTGACACCTTTGGCAGTGCCACCTGCCACCACCAGTCTGGTTTTGGAGTGGCCCTCGCTGGGCTGCCCTGGGCACTTGGGATCATCCAGCTCTGGGGTGGGGGGACAGCCCAGGGACAGTCCCCGGTGCCACTGCCACCCTGCCTGAGCACCTGGCATCCCCTGCAGAGCACCACAGCCATGGGCTGGTTTTGTTGCTTATTTCTGATAACAGTGCCTGCCTCCACCCCAGCTGCTCCACAGACACCAGGACACAGCTGGGAACCCAGAGGTGAACTGAGCCCCGGCCCCATGCCATCTCTCCAGGCTTTCTGAAGAAGCAGGGGTGACATTCACAGTCCGCCCAGACCCCCTTATTTTCATCTGAGGGTGGAGAAACTCTTGGCTTCTGTCTGAGGCTGGTAATGCTGCTCTGCCTGGTGCAGTTATCCATGTCCCTCACCCAACTTGAGGAACAGTTCAAGGCTTAATTATTCGGTGTCTGTAAAGCACCTTGAGATCTGCAGATGAAAGACCCCACAGAAGTGAAAAATATTATTTTTATTACAGGTTTCAGGGATAGAAGTGGGGGCATGCTTGACCTGATAACGTTAAGAGCCTGGTGGGCTTGCCAAGCTTTAATGTGATCTGCCACACACAGGTTGGTGGGGTGTCAGGCTTCTGATGGCACATAATTCACATTCCCTCCCTGCTACAGGCAAAGCTCCTCCTGCAGTTACCACTGGGATTTGGGAAAGGAGAGGGTATTTTTCACCGATGGTTCTCTCCCCTAATTTTTACCTATTCACAGTATCCTCCTAAATATTCAGACCAAGTGGCTGTTTGCTAATACTTCGTATAAGTAAAGGGTTTTATTTTTAAAGTGTTTTAAGGAAATAGTCTTCTTTTTTTCAGGCTTTGTCAAACATTTGCCGAATTAGATGGAAATTTATCTCCTTCAGCAGCTACAGATGATATATTTGTGCTTAACTGGCACAACTCGTGCCTGTACATTAGAAAAGTAACTTGGTTTATCTAATGATGTATTTCTCTAATAATGTTAGTGTAATCATTACAAAGCAGACAGACCTCTCTCAACGTGTGCACACTTCTGTATCAACAGACACAGTCATCTGTATGTCTGCAGAAATAGGTGTGTATGTGTGCTATAATGTGACTGGTTTGGATATTAATTAAAGCTTATAATTGATACTAGTTTAACTTGTGTGTTATCACAGACCCTCCTCCAAAGCCGATTCATGAACTGATAGAACAAGAACAGGAAAACATAAATAATCTTTCAAGGGAATAATTTTCTGGAAGTCAGAATCTCCAAAGCAGCTTCTTTGTGATATTCTGAGTATAATGGAAATGTTCATGAAGGTGAAGAAGCTCCTCTGCTTCATCACTGAAGTATTTGTAGCTCTTTTTGCAGTGGTGGGAGATTCATGTCTTCATTATAATGATCTACAGTATATTTAAGGGACTGGTCATGCCTGGAAGTGTTGCTTGCTTCAAACACACCCATGCACATCTGGGTTATTTTAGGTTGCAAAAGGAAGCAGATGCACTGCTGGCACCTCTGAGGGGAAGGAAGCCATGGAACCAATTTGTGTGCACACACTCCCCTGCCACAGGTTCATGTTGTTCTTGTACAACCATCTAAGAATCCTTACCAGATTAATTATGCTGGATAGAGTTAAATTAATCTGGGATCACATGTTCTGGTACAATGCCAGAGTGGTAGCCCAGAACACCATGCAAAATACAGACCTTCCAAAGAAGTTCCAACTTGTGTGTTGCCTCCACACATAAGCTTTTTAACTAATAGAATCCTAGAATGGTTTGGGTTGGGAGGGAACCTTAAAGATCAGCTGGTTCCAATCCCCCAGTGAAATAACTTCAAGTGCTTTACATTCACAGCAGGTGACTGCACTGTGCTCATCTTCATACCAGAACAAACTTCAGTCGTTTTTTTTTGAGCTTACAAAACTTAAACTGTTTCTTGATTTTTAACCTTACTGAAGGGGTAACCAAATCTGCCAACAGCCCTCTTTCACCACTTGGGTCATCAGCACCCAGGTGGTTGTTTTTGGCTGGGAACCTTCAGCCTTTAATTGGAGGTGGCACCAGCCCACCAGAGATGTGGCTTTGGAAAAACAGCCAGGAGGCCCTGAAGGGTGATCTTCTCCTTTGGTTTTCTGTGCAGCCCAAAGGAAACCACACACTAGAAAGGGTGCAAGCAACATCAGGAGCCTGCTCTGCAGCTGTAAGGGGTGAGGGGCTGCCAGGAGTTCTGGGCTGTTGTTCCTCTGCCTTTCTGAGAAATGGGGCATGTTCCCGAGGGAAAGCCTGCATCTTGGCACAAGGGCCTCAGCTGCCTATTGGAGGCAGGTAATCAACAAGATTCATCTCATCTGACCTTAAATACTCCTCATAAGGCGAGGTCTGTGCTAGTTCTCCAGTCTTCTTCCACAGGTGATGGAGACCATGCTACACCCATGGCACCTCTTGAGGTAAACACAAGGTGGACCTTCCTTTTCTCTCCAGGGAACATAAATGACTGTTTCCACCTGCTGGTGGGAGCTTGGTGGGGTGGGACCCAGTGTCACTGCCCCTCAGGTGGGGCTCCAGCAGCACAGCCCTGGGGATGCTGGAGGCAGATCCAGCAGGGTCCTGCCCTGCATTGGCTTCTCCTGCAGCTTGGGAGTTTGGTGAGACTCGTGTCTTCCTAGGTTTGCAAGCCCGTGTTCTTCTGGGCCAGTTCACCTCTTGTTCTGTGGGGACATTCAAACCAGCCTAACAAAGAACCTGTCAGGACCTTGTGGCATGCTGTATTGATGAGTATTTCTTATTTAGTTAATTTGCAGAGAAGAGGATCCAGATGGCCTCCCATCAGTCTCGCCATGATTTAACAACTGCAGATTTCAATGGAGTTGCTATCAACTTGTGTTTACTTTTCATATCTCTTTCTGCTCATGTGACACCTGGGGAGACTCTTCATGCTGACCCAATAATATCTTCCTAGTTACTTCTCCCCTAAAGAAAAGTTTTTATTTATGACTGTGCCTCCCTCCCCCCTCTGCCCTTTACCCGATGTCAATCCATTTTATGTTACATTTATGTCTATTCCGCTTCCTTTCTTCCTTTAGACCTCAATCTCTGCACAAAGACCTTAATCTCTGATGTGGAACTTTGTCTAATGCTGTCTGGGAGCCTGCACATGGGCTGTCCACTGCAGGAAGGCAGAAGCCCTCCTCGGGCAGCAGAGGCAGGGAATGTTGTGGGTTTGCTTTTCCAAAAGTTTCCAGCCCAGGGTAGCCCAGGGAATCTTGTCCTGATCCCCCAGCACACACACCTTCTCTGCGGGATGGTTCCTCTTGATGCAAATCACCCATCGCTGATGCAACTTGTTCTGTACTGGGAATATGACATTTACTGACAAAACAGCTCAGATAAAATTGATTTCTAGAAGGAACACTCAGGTCCTTATATTTGACCAGGTGTGGAAGAGGTGGTTGTGATCGTGCCCTAAATATGCAACAGAACAACAACAGCAAAGACCCCTCGTGCCAGTTCAGAGGGTCAGGTGGTTTCAGACATGTTATTAGGTACCCAAATCTACCAAAACTTTACGTTGATTATAGCATGACTGGACCCACATTGTTTTGAGTGACTTCTTTAATAATTGCTATTTCCCTTGCTCTACCTTTTTCTTCCTTTCCTATGGTTTTCTAAGGAAACACAAAGATGGGAATTCTGTACAGAAAGGAGCTGGTGGGTGGGAGGTCTTCAAATGTGACAGATGATGGTTGCTCACAGGGGGATTTGGTTCATGGCTTACAGGGCTGTAAGATACAAACCAAGTGTTTGTTTTTCTTGAAGTGGGTTTGTAGGGAAAACAAATCCAGGGCAGGAAAACTTCTGGGTTTGTATATAAGTATATTTTTTTATATATATCAGATTTAATTTGTTTAGGAAGTAAATGTTATCATATTTATGCAGAGAAGCACTTGATGTCTGTGGCACACTGTTAGTTTTGCCACTGCCAAGCATCTAGGAAGCCCCTTAATCTTTCTGTGCATCAGTATTTCTAAAATAAGTGATGTTTATCAGTCAGTGTGGGGGAGAGGTTCTGCAGCCTCTGCGTGGGACACATCTTGGAAGTACCAAGAATTTTGCTCTCTGTAGTTCTGTGCTAACAATTTTTCCTGTCTGATTCATCTGAGACAAACAAACCACAAAGAGTTCTCCTAAACAAGAAGCAAAACAATACCAAAAAGAAAAAATTTGCAATAAACAACCCCTTTTTCTGGCCTCCATCACTCCCTCCTCTCCTTCCCACATGCCTGGCCAAACAAAGACAAAAACTGGACGCTGCTTTTTCCAGGGCAGGACAACAAAAAGCCGGGAGCCCGCGGCAAGTGAGTGTCTGTGGCGATTGCTGCTGATCACTCACCAGCCAGTGCCCTCCCACCTCCAGACAGTTTCTCTCCCACACCCACATGAGCTGGCTTGCTCCGCTTCCAAACCTCCCTCTCTCAAGTCTTCCTGATCGCCGGGGTACTGAGCCAGCCCACGAAAATATGTTGCGAGCGGAATTTCCCCTCTGTCCCCCTCCCTGCTGCCCACCGGGTGCCGGGATCTCCTCCCCCCGCATCCCGGAGCTGCTGCGGGATGCCCGGGGGCAGGGGGGCTGCTGCACCGCATTCACCCCAACCGGGCACACCAGGGACCTTTTCCCTCTGCGGATGGAAAGCTCGCGTCTCTCCAGACCCCTCTGCGGGCATTATTTCAGTGTGCTGTAGTTTCTGCAGTGCACCCCGCTGCTTGCTCTGCTGGCGGAAGACGTGGCCGAGGCAGAGGAAGAGCCTCGGTTTCCCGTGCCCCGGAGCCGGGAGACACTTCTATCCCAGTAACTTTAGCAGATCACCAGAGCCGTGGTGCCTCTGCCCGCCCTGCCGCACCGTGACCCACCCGGGTCCTCTGGCGGGGTTCAGGAAGGGGCTGGGATAATTCCACGGCCTCTCATAAATTTTGCAGCTACACGAAGTAAAGTAATAGTAATTAATTCTTAGGCATTAAAATACAAGCTGGTGGGTAGTGAGAATGGGGGAAGGAGCAAAACACCCCGGGCAGTGGTGTTTGCCCCCCAGCACCTCCCCAAACCGTGTGGGGTGGGGTGTGGAGCTGATGGGGGGGTGTGGAGCTGGTTGGGGTGTGCAGAGCTGGTTGGGGTGTGCAGAGCTGATGGGGGGGGGATGCAGAGCTGATGGGGGGTGTGGAGCTGGTGTGGATGTGTGGAGCTGATAGGGGTGTGTGTGAGCTGCTGCCCTCACTGGAGGAGCCGAGGGGCTCATTGAATTGCTGATTGCTGGCGGGATGGGATGCGCAGGACCGGCAGTGGCTCCTGGCATGGGTCCTAGTTCTGCTCTTTTGTCTTCCTCCCGTTCCTGTCTCTCTCCTCTCCCTGTCCTTTACAGATATTCAAATGTTGTAGGGGCTGATTTCCACACTGGGCTCCTGGGGTTCTGCACAGTAACGGGGGCTGCAAGGAGTGTGTCCCCGTGCTTCTGGAAAAGCCACCTGCGGTTTCTGAGCCATTGCACATGCCTGTTGAAAAGAAAAACTTCTTTAAAAGCCTCCTCTTGTCGAAAGGAAGAAGTTATTTTCATGTGGCACTTTTTTTACCAGCATGGTGCAGGCATTTAAAGAGGGGGCTTGAGAGGAAGAGGAGAGAAAACTGAAGGAAGGCTCCAGACAATAAAAGCCCCAGCCCCGGGGTGGATGCTGGGTGGGAGGTGAGGACACGCATCCTCCAGGAGCCGGGGCTGGGCAGAAGGAGCTGTGCCCTCCTGGGTCACCCTTGGCTCCTCATGGCCATCCCTCCCAGCACCTCCTCTGGTGGGTGCTCTGTGCAGCATTGGTGCCGGGGTGTGGGGGGCTCCCTGGCTGAGGGGCAGCAGAGGGGGGAAAGCCCTTCAGGATTCACCTGTGCTGCTCCTGGGGGAATGAGATGGGTAAGGTGGACAGTTTGGTTTCAAAGCCAGATGAAAATGCAATATTTCATCCAGGCAGCTCCATTGTCTCTTCATTATTTGCCAGGGGTCAGTCCTTTGTTGATGATCTTTTATTCCTACTTTATTAACACAGCCAAGTTAATGCCAATTTATGCATTACCTTAAGTAAACTGCTAATTTTCTTCCCGCTGGTATATTCTAACTAATTTTGATATTGTGTCATACCTAATAATAAACCTCTTAGCAAATAATTCATTAATATTCTGCAGATTAATCAGATTTATTTTTTCTTGTTCTTTGGATTGCTACCATTGCTAATTCCTCCAGCACAGTGCTGCTATTTTAAATGTTCTTGCAGAACTCAGGCATTTATAGACTTCTGCTTTTCTGTTTAACCTATAGACATACACAGAGACAGAGACTCTGGCTATAATGAAATGAAAATTAGCTGGATTTCAGAAAACTTTAAAGGGGATCCTATTAAAAATAATTCTCGGCTGCTTGTGGGAACGGCGCATTAAAATGAAACATAATTTCAGAAAGCAGCAACAGGTGAAATAAAAATACTGCAATTTGCCATGCTGTATTTTCAAACGGCACTCCTGCTCAGTTCTCATTTGATTCAGATAGAGCCTGAGCCTGCTTCCTCCTTCTATTGTTTTATTAGAGAAGATGCTAGCCTGTATTACCCACTTATTAGATAAATACAGGAAAACTGCTTGTCATTTATGGGTTTATCCATTATCATCTCGAACATCGGATAGAGTAGCCTGATTTCAAAGTGACAGCTGGTGGGACCTCTTCTTGATACATGCTAATCCAGTTTTTATTATGGAAAAATTGCCTGTGCTTTCGGAGAGTGAAAGGCAGTTATGAGACGTCGCTGCTGAGGGTGGAACCTTATGATCTCTGCTATAACAGCCTAAAAATGAACCATTATCTTCCAGGGTAATAGCATCCTGGTAAAATATGGACATAGGAAAATTTATGGCGTGAATGTGTCAAAATGTACAGTTACCCTCGCTGTCTCTTTTGTGTGGTAAATAAAAAATAGCTAATCCTGCAGGCAAGCTAATTCCTGGGAGGAATGGCTTTGTGGGAGGGGACAGAGGTGCACCTTTGGCTGCAGCTGAACCTGGTGGGATGATGGAAAGAGTTTAAGTCCGTACAGAGCTCAGAACCTGGTCTGGAAGGATGACGAGGGGCTGAGATTCCAAGCTGGGGATAATTCATGACTTGGAGCTGCCAAAAATTCTGTGCCTCTTCTCTTGTTTGAAATCCAAACCAAGATAAGGCAACTGCTGCTCATGGAGCACAGAGGAGCAGCTCGCTGGACTTCCCATGCCTGGGTGACAGATGGAAAGATCAGCTGCCTGTTTTGTGGCTTCCCAGTTATTAATTTATCACTAAATATATTAATGGGGTAGATGGATTACAGAATATAATTTATTTAGGAGAATAGTAGAAGTTTTAAACCTTGCTTTTGTTTTTCTCTCTTTGAATTCATCAGACCTTGCTCTTGCCTGTCCAGCCTCTGACTGAAGCCAAACATCCTGGTTTAAAACTAGAATTAGGAAGGCATTACCATAGTGTCATCTATACTTCACTCACTCTCTGAAGCTTAAATAAAAAGTTATCAAAGCTGAGAGTCTGTGAAGGGAAAGTGCCCCCGAATGTAGAGATCCTCAAAGAGGTTTTACTTACAGACACTGCAATGAAAGAAGTGCTCTCAAATGGAGCAGTGTCTGAAAACCAAATAAAATACAAAAAGGAGGAAGAAAAAGAACTTTATTATAATCTCAGCCTCTGCTTTTTACTTAGTTCAAATTATTTCTTTCACCTGTGGATGCATTCTGTACGACTGATATGATTTTACTTACCTAGGTTTGAAGCAAAGCAGGAGGAATCTGTGTGTGTGAATGTTTGGCTGCATTCGCTATTTTGAGACTTTTAGGCGAAAAGTATAAGAGGAATTATGAATTTAACCAGGGCCCCTACATATACTGGTTGCTCTAGGAAGCTTTTTCTGTTAATTTAAAATTATATTGGCAATAATTCATGATTTCCCACAGTACCTAGAGCCTGATAGTTCCAGAAAGCTGTATTACAGGATTGTCTTACACACAAATTAATGTTAGAGCATGCCCAGTGGGGAGAGAGGCTGTAAATGAATATGCACCACACATGAAGAATGAAATAAACATGCAAAAATAGTGCCTATAAAACTGATTTTGTCCATATCCCATAAAATGGTTGTCCTGCTCTGGAAAGATGAAATGTATATTTCTTCCCCATTCTTCCCTTTTCCCATTAGAAATATTTCCTATCTATCTCAAAACTGTCAGTCAACTGTCATTTGAGAGAAATATTTAGATAGTTTGCCTCCATTATTTTCAGGTTTTTTCCTGTAAGGCCACCTGCGCCTTTGCCAGGGACCATGGGCATGGTCCTGGGGCTTATGACTAACAAAGAATTAAAACATTAAAAAAAAATTTAAAGCCTGCTCCCCTTGGATTTCATGGCACCGTGAGGAGTACCATGCCCACTACGCAGTGTTTCTGGGGGATAAAAAGAGATTCTGGACAAATTCAGTGAAAACCAGGAAGCAGTTCTTTGTAAGAATGCTGAACAAAAGAATTACAAAAATACAATAAAATAAAAACAACACAGAAAAAAAAGTTTCTTATGTAGGATTTTTTTTTTCCCTGTTTGAAGTAATTTTGGGCTGTAAAGAAAGTCTTGCCTGTTGTTACAATACTTAAAAGAGAGTCTGAGAACATTTCTCCCCACCATGACTTATTTACCAGCTCCCAGCTTCTCGGTGTTACAAGTGATGCTGAAGCCTCTCCCTGCCTCTCATTCTCCAGCAGCTTTGATCTCATCGATTGCTGAACATTTGCAGTTTGCTCAGGGACTGCTGTGCTACAGACCTGGCTCTGCTGCAGACCAGAACACTCCCAGCTGATCCAGGATGGAATTCTGCTCCGGGAACTGCTGGTACCTGGAAGAGTTTGGAAAGAGAGCCCCAGCACCCACTGAGTGCTCCCCCAGGCATGGCTGGGGGCTCCGGGTTGGGGTATTGGTGCTGCCTAAATTAGATTGGGCAGTTAGCTTGGATCTGGGACACCTCAAGTTGGGAAACTCTCTTTATATAGCTGAGGGAACAGTCAGTGCCCCCAGGAGAAAGGCAGGGAGCAGGATTCCATGGGAAAGGGCAGGTGGGTGCTGCCAGGATAAGGACTGAGGCCAGAGCTGTCACTTGGCCCAGTCTGACAAGTTTGAAATACAAAGAGGAGATGTCAAGAGGTGTGACATGGTGAGCAGCTGTTTTCTGGGGAGGTCATCTAAATTATTTGGAGAAGAGTCCAGTGTGCAGCCACAGAAAGGGCTTTACATTGGAAAGGAGCTGGGTTAAGCTCCCAAAGAAGGATGGGGGCTGGATATGGAACACACGTGGGACCAAAACTCACTGCTGCACACTGGGTTAACAGAGCAGCTTTCCCAGTACCAACCAGCCCCACATGGGGATTTGGGGTGGAAAACCTCCCACTGGCAACCCTGCCCTCCTGGTCCAGCTGACAGTTGGCCACCAACTTTTTAGTGAAAACCATGCTGTGAACTCATACGAAATAATTTATTGGGAGCTTTGGGGGTCTACTGTGTGGGGGAGCTGCCTACAAGTTGTTGTGGTGCTACTTATTAATATTCTCTGTTCATACAACCAGTCCCATTTCCCATGGCTGACGGGGGCTGTGCTGTGTCTACAAGGCTGTGTGCTGGGGTTTGCTGTGGAAATGTCTTGCTCTGTGAGAAGGTTTCTCCTGCATGTGGCAGATGTTATCTTCTGCCTTGACTGTAAAGCGCAGACATCCCAAACCTTTAGGAAAATGGATGGAAAGGATGCTGTCCAACCGTGCCCCATGGCCGGGAGGAGATGGGGACTGTGCTGTTCCCAGGGCTCCCAAGTGCCACTGATCCCCTATACCACAGGCTCCTGTGTATAAATATATATATATTTATGTTTTTCTATATGTGTAGGCACATGGGTGAGCTAAGGTTGGCGTTTCATCCTCGATTCTGAATTTCCTGGGTTTTGCGGATTTAAGTTATTTGAACACAGTTTTATGTGATTTAATATAGAATTGTTTTAGATCAAAAACTGGTAGGAAAATAGCTGACACTCTCTTTGCTGCTGCTTCCCCTCCCCACCCCCCTAAC
>JAAWXA010000020.1:783519-882404 GCA_038090715.1 Florisuga fusca
CCCCCCCCCTTTTTAAAGGAAAGAGCTTTATCTTAATTAAAGTTTAATTAAGGATCACGTTTGGCAGTACTTTTCACACCGATCTACACCAGCAGATTTTCTAAGGCTTAACTTTATCGTGCAGAAAATCCTCTTTTATTACTCCCAACCTGTTGTAAAAGCTGTTGGCACAGAGCAGTGGCTGCTTCATTCAGGGGCCTTGTTTGCCGCTGGAAAATTCCCAAGTCTCTGGAGATAGCACCACTGTGGTTCAATTTAATATCTGTCCTATCACTACAAGACTCTAGCTCATTATTAATGATACTATTCATTAATTTCTTGTTGGGCTGATGTTGTTATTTATTAAAATATTAAAGAAAGCTCCTGAGACACATACATAATGAGGGACACCTCCATTTCATGAGCTGTGCCAGCGGAGGGAATGAATCTCGGGCAGATTTACCCACATGGTAGCCCTCCCTCATTAGTCCTGCTCCATCTCTGAGTGACACTGTAAATTCATTTTGTGCACTGTCCAATAGGAGCCTAATACAAATGGGGGGCTCTTTTTTTTTTAATGAGCCATTCCTATGCAAAATGAATCGACTACTGTCTAACTCATCTAATCTGCCTGTATTTGGGGGAAGGACTAAATTGCCTGTATTTATATAGGAAATAAATAAAACCCGACATATTTTTATTATTTTTTTCCCCCCTTTTCAGTCTTACGTTTGGAGAATTTCAACGTAATAAATTCTGTGTTTTAAGGACCTGCCACCTTAGTTAACTAAAGCCCTGCATGACATTTAAAGGCGTGATGGTTGTATTTAAAAAAGCCTCCTCAAGCAGTTTGTGCACCCCTTGCTCGTCTCATGTCTTTCCTGGCGGCTCAGGTATCACCCACAGAAATTCCAGCTCCACTTGATGTATTGCTCACCCTTTTAATCAGAGGGGTTTCAGGTGGCACACGAGGCTGGCTGCAGTGGCGTGAGGGAAGTGCAAGATGAATCAAATGAACTGGTAATTAATTTATCCGTGATGTCAGCCCCTCGCTGCTGGGAGAGGGGCAGGAGCTCGGGGTCTCTTTTTGGCTGAGCAAAACGAGGAAATCTGCATAACAATTGAGGTAGCATCTGAAGGTAAAGTTTTAATTTGTTCTTTAGGGTGGTTATTTTCACCCCGTGCAAATAATTGCAGCGTGAAGAAATACCTCACTGTTTTAAGAGGATTAAGTGGGCATAATTGCAGCCTGTTTTGATGCCATTTTTTAATAATGGACCCTCTCAATCCACACCCCTACAGCAGCTTTGTGCGGATGGAAGGCTGCTTCCAGAGCAGTTATGTGCACCTAGAAGGTCTTTGTACTGTGAATTCGTAGTCATTTGTTTCTGAGGAAAAACCAAACTGTGTTATCTTGGTGTGTCAAAGGAGGAGAGATCTGTCCCAGCTCCCTGGCTCCCAGGGAAAGGCCCAACAGCCAGGGGTGCCTGGCATCAGCTGGGATGGTGCAGGAGAGGACTGCTGGCTGCACAGGGCAATGGCAGTTTCTTCAGAAAATGAACTTCTGGAGGTTCTTCCTTTTCCTCTTGTAACAAAATCTGACGTCCCTGCAGCACCCGCTATCTTGCTGTAGGAGCTGATCTGTAAGCTCAGAGCTCCCTGTGTTTCAGCAGAACCAGTCCTGTGTTACATGTTTCTTGCTGACTGTCTAGCAATCAGTTAGTTCCCAGAGTTGATTTCTTTTCTCAGAGCTGTCACCAGCTGAAGATATTTGCAGACCCTGCATCCACCCATCGAAGGGGTTCAGCTGGCCCTGGGGGGTCTGTCCCTGGCAGATGTCTGGGAGATGTGGGCACCAGGGTGGTCCTGGGGTAACCAGCCCATTTGTGTGAGCAGGGCTTGGCTGGACCAGTTGGAAGTGAGCATGTTTTCACACTTTTTACTGGGGGGACAGCAGACAAGCTGGAGGTGTGTCAGCCTAAAGTGGAGAGTTCAACAAATGTGTGCTTTCCCCAGCAACTCCATCACCTTGAGTACAAAAGGCTTTACTGCTTTTGAATTGTTTTTTAATAAATATGGTGAGAGTAGGTGCTGAAGATACCCCATGTGTGTATCTCAGCAATTTCAGCAATCCCTTTTAGGCTTTGAGGAGGATTTTCCACATCTAACAGAGCTTCATCAGGTAGAACTCTATTTTTGACAACTTGCTTAATACTCTGTTCACACCATCAAAATCTCTAATGTGCCCACAGAGACTCTGTGTGACTTGAGGTCACCAAATGAGGTAGTTATGGACCAGGAGAATCTGTGGGTGAAATTTTAATTCAGCCTGGACTGAGAAAAATCCTCTTCTGAACCTAAAAATGAAGGCAAGCCACCCAGCTTCAGCAGAGGTGTTCTGTGCTCCTGTGAGAACTGTAACCTGTGCTTGCTGCTCAGTGCCAAAGCTCAGTATTATTAATGATAATTAAAAAGGTTGGACAGTCTGGAATTCCCCAACAGCAGAGGATAGAGAGGATTGAATGAAACCACTGACAGGAAAGAGGTGCAGATGGCTGTGCCCCCAAGATCCTAAAAAACTGGGAGGAAAAAGAAACCTCTGCTCTGCAGCCCCTGAACACTGATGCTCTGTCTGCTGGGACTGCTCAGACAAACGTCCTCGGGGGGGGGAAGGTGCTCGAGCTCTGAGCATCTGAAGTAGAAAGGGCTTCTTGGGCTGGTGGTTGAAATTTTGTTGTGAAACTGGAGCTTTTGGTCTTTGCCAAGTCTCTGTGCAGGTACAGAGCTGCAGTATTGCCAAGCCAGTTGTGAAAAACATTATGGGATCGTCCCCACAAATTTGCTAAATGATAATAATAACAATATTTGTATGATTTTGTTTAAATAATACATTTTATTCTTTACATTTACCTTCTCAAGCCACCATAGGCTGCTTCAAGATGCTATTGCAAAAAATGAGCCCCAGAATTTACTTGTAATTTGTCATATTCATAAAGCTCCAGAGCCACCCATGCTGGTCTAGGCTCATGGTTAAAAGTCAGTAGGGCTGGAACTGCTGAGCCCCAGTAATCCCCAGCTGCACCCAGTGTCCTGCCACGGCCTCTGTGGCAAAGCCCTGTCAGCAAATGCATCTGGAGGGTGAAAATAAACACCCCCAGCTGCTGCCTTCGGGGTGACAGGGTATTTGGTACAGTGCTGCTATTAAATGATGATCCCATCCATTTGACTGCAAAAAATAATTTGTGAGTTGTTCCATCAGAAACCATCACAGCAACAGAACCTTTTTTATTTCTAAGGCTGTGATTTTTTATTTTTCTTACACTTCTTTCAGTTCCATGTTAAAGTAACTGTTCAAGGTTTTGATCTGGCTCTGTGATGTAAGCTTGCCCAAGCCCATGGATCCCTGGTCTCTGCTGTTGTGTGGGATTTGTGGGAAGGGAGAATTTGCTGGAGGTCTCTGAGGCTCTGTGGGGAGGGTTAATAACTCCTGGAGAGGTGGGAGAAAAGAGGGAATTTTATGTCTCCTGCAACCTGCAAGGCTATGAAATGTTTCCAAGTGTAATTTTCTTGAAGTTAAAGTTGAGGTTATTAAGGTTCACTTAGCAGATAAAGTTTGCCACAATTTCCTTGGTCTCTATGATAAGATGACAAGATCTCTAATTTATAAAACCAGAGCAGCACGTTGGGGGCTCTGAACCATGCTCAAGGGATACACCGAGGTACTTCGTGCTCTTCTCCTTCACATGCATTTTTATTTACAGGGAAATTTGAAAGCAATGTGCTTGAACTTCACCGGGTAACCCCTGGGAGCTGGTTTCAATTTGTTTCCCTTTGTATCTGGCCTGGGGTGTCTGTAGAGCTGCTGGGAGGGGGGAGCTGGGGGGGCTCCTGGCACCCCCCTGCCAGGGGCTGTGTTCTGACCCATCTGCAAATGGCCACTGCTGAGGCTGCTGGGAAAACAGGTTCCCTTTGGAAGAGCAGCAGGCTAATATTAATGTGGAGAAAGTAATGTGTTTTTACAGGGAATTTGGAACATTACCACATCTTGGTGACTTTCATCGCAGCCTTTATCCTGGTGCTGGAGAGGTTCCCCTAGGAAGGTGGGTTTGTTTCCTTACAAAGGCACAGGAGAGGCACAGCCAGGGGCTTCTGGGGGTGTTGCAGATGATGGAGATCTCTTGAGTTTTTAACGGCATCATTATAAAACCAAACTCCAAGAGAAATGTAGAGCTCAGCCAAAATCTGACTCATTCCATGGGCTGCAAGAGGTGGCAGAGGGGAGAGCAGCTGGGCTGGAGTTTAACTGCTGTGGGGTTACACACTGCAAAGGGTTCTGGTTCCTAATGCTGTACAACAGATCCCAGTGCCCCTGCCATGGGACCCCTCCCACAGCCCAGGGTGCTCCCAGCCCCATCCAACCTGGGCTGAGACACTGCCAGGGATGGGGCAGCCACAGCTTCTCTGGGAACCTGGGCCAGGGGCTCAGCACCCTCACCCCAAAAGATTTCTGCCTAATTTCTAACCCAGTGCAGCTACTTCTTGTCCAAACAAATCTTCCTTCAAGCTGCCAGAGGTTGGGTATCTCTTTGCCTGGCAACCTAAGGAACACTTCACTCTCTGGGATCTGAAACTCACAAGTAATTTCCATCATGATCAAGTCCATTTGTAACCTTATTTTGAATAAACTGAGCAGGCTGACCTTGGTGTGCCACTCCCCTCACAACTGCTCAGCAGACCCTAGTCATTTGTGGGACCCTTCTTAATTTTTCCACATCTTTATTGAGATGTGTAGGAGAGGATAGGCTGTCCCATTAGTGGTCTTGCTAATACCATATATGTTGGTAAAACCACCTTCTTATTTCTACTTGATATTCAGTTTCCTGTCACTGACATATTAGAGTAAGGATTAGAGAGAGCACAAAAAGTTATTTCTGTCATCTTGCAGTTTTATTAGTGCAAGAGAACAGCTACCTTTCACATCAGCTATGTTTGTTGTATTAATGAGGGAAAAATAGCCATTAACTGGCCTTAAGCATGTACTTGAATTTCAATAAGTGGTTTCTTTGCATAACCAAGAAGAGATTACAGATCAGACTCAGCAGCTACAGGATATGGCCAATTTTTAAAACACGGGCACTTAATTTGTAAGGTTTTCAAATGCTAAGATGGAATCTTAAATTAAATATCCAATCATCCAAACTCATCCAGTGTTTGATTTTTAGGTCTTAGCGCTTCATCCAAGCTAAAGATGAAGAGACTGGAGTTAAAAATGTATAAATACACTCACTTTCTCAGCCATCCCTAATTGCCTAATACCCCTCCACAGATTGCTTCAAAGGGGATCACGACTTAAGAAGAATTATGTATATTCCACAGATAAAATTTATTGATTTCCTGAACAGGTCTCCTGGTAGAAGATGGCACAAAGGCAGTAGTACTTCTGAGGCTGCCATTTCAATTCCCAGGAACACCCTGGTGTCAGGGGTGCTGCAGGACACTGAACAAGGGGCTTTTTCCCTCTCCTGCTCTGAAGAAAGAGCTTCAGGCTGGGGAAGCAGCTCTGAGCATCCCTGGGCAGGTCCTGCCCTGACAAGCCAGGAGCTTTCCTGCCTGCTTCTGGTCACCAAGGGCAGGACATTCACCTACCAACCCAGCCCAGCTCCAGAGCCTTCCCGCAGGGTTTGTATCCCAGCAGGGCTGTTTCTGGCTTCCTTCTTTATGGATTTGCCAGCTGGAATGGGAACACTTTGTGCCTTTCCCAGCTCCTTGAGAGCAGCCACAGAATGGGCTCCTGGCCTCAGTTTCTCCTGAGCAGCTGAGGTGCAGACAGGGGGTAGAACCTGCTCAGTGAGTGTCCATGTGCCCTGCTTGTCTCTTCCTTCCATGCCCGTAAGATCTCAGACATGCTGAAGGGGCAGGTGGAAATAAATGGGGCCTCTGACTGAATTCCCCAGCTGCACCTGTCCCAGAGGGTGCTCTGCTGCTTTTCAGGAGATAAGAATTACAGCCAAAATTATGCTCTCTGTGTTTCCCTCACTTAAATTAGAGTAAGGTTTAAGGTCTAAGGAGCCTGCTTGTGCTAGGTTTTGGAAATAACGGGTGTCTGGTTCAGCTTTCTTCAGCATTCCAGAATAATTATTTATCATTGAGTTTTTACTTCCAGCTGTGCACTCAAGCTCTTATCTGCCATAGCTGGAAAAAAGTACAAATCTATGTTTCTCAGGTTAAGAATCTATCTATCTGTCTATCTATCTGTCTGTCTATCTGTCTATCTATCTATTCATCCATCTCTCTTCCAGGCACATTTTGTTTTGAAAGGCACTTTTACCAAGAAAATAGTTACAGATAGGATCTCTGTTTAAATTCACTTTATGAATTCCAGAGTTGTAAAAAACCCTATAGGTACACAGGACACGTCAGGCATGTGTAGACTCTCCAATGCCATCAAACTCCAATGCTCTCCTAAATCTTAAATTAAACAGAAAAATGGGTAAAACTTTCAGAAAGTTGCAGGCAGAAAGCCCGCAAGGCTTTACCTATTTACCAAAGCCTTCTGTATGAAAATAATTTATTCTCTTCTTTTCAAACTCCATGTACATATGCCATGTGACTGTAATTATTTGTGCAAGGCAGAAGGTGGTAGGCAGGTGAGCAGCAGCCCTGGGAGATTGATGACCCCGTGTTTTGCTGATACAATGCAAAAGATGCTACAAGATTATGACACTCCCATTTGCCTCTTCTATTACTGTGGTCTGAATGTTAAAAAAAAAAAAAAAAAAAAAAAAAAGATTAAAGCCCCCCAAGAAAAATGGAAACAGAAGAACAAAATAATCTCACCCTCATTTTCTATGAAACCATTTTAAAAGCTCTGAGGGTACTGTTTTTCATCTTCAGATCAGAGGTGTGTGCTTCTTCAGATAATCTCCTCTGCATCCAGGCTGGGCTAACAGGACCCGGCAGGAGGCAGCAGGCAGGGTGGGGATGTGAAGCCAGGCTCTGATGGACTTTTAATAGCACAATAACACACAATTGCCCATTAGTTTCCTGAGGACAAGGTCAGGTAAAAAAGACATTTAAAAATAGATTTGAAATGCAAGCAAGTGGTTTTGCTTGCAATGTAAGTGGATGTGGTTTTAATTATCAGTGGTGGATTGTACTAAGGTTCAGGTGTCATTTGTATCCTGGTGACAGACCCTGTTCTTGGTTCTTCAACTTGAAGGCTGGAGGACCTGCAGGTGTTCATCTGGGTTGGTATTTTACAAACATCATGTGTTTCACACTTGCCAGGGGGTCTACAGGAAGCTGCCCCTGGGGTGGCCACTGAGCACAGGAGGGGGACAGTCCCTGCAGCTGAGCCTCCAGCCCAGGACCAGCCAACTTTCCCCTTCGACATGCAGCTCCTCAGGATTTCCCTCTGCTCCAGGTCTCTCCTCAGACACCTCCACGTGCAGGGGACAGGATGACTCTGGTCCATCAGGCACTGCTCTGGCCCATTTTCCATCCTTGTTTTATTTCAGCGTCTGGGACTTGTGCTTCCGTGCACGTAACACTGAGCAGTCACTGCTCCCAAGGTTTGTTCACATCATCTCTTTTGATGAGGACATGTGGCCAGTCAAGGATGAGAAGGATTTGCTTTGTCTTGGACAATGGACCAGTTCCTGCTGTGAGCTTCTGGGTGGCTGGGGATTCTGGGGTGAGCAGCAGCTCTGCAGGGCTCTGGCTGCTCACAGAGGGTCCTGGTGTGCAGAGAGCCAGGGGGAGGGATCTATGGGAGGTGGATGGGGTCTGCTCATCACCTGCTCTGTTGGTCTTGTATCCTGTGAGCTTTGTGGGGTCAGTGACCATCTCTGCGGGGAGTTTAGTGCAGCACATGGTGTGTGTCAGTCCCCTTTGATGGTCCTGCATGCAAATATCCCGTGACAACTGTGGTTGTGAGGGGGATGGAGGGACAGTGGTAACTCCTGGTATCATTTCTGAGCCTGGAGAGACAGGGAGCAGAGGCTGTGGTGCTATGTCTTGACAAAAGGCAGGAAAACGGTTGCAGCTACATTTGTTTTCTGGATGTTTGAGAGCAGAAGTGTGGCAAACTGATTTTCTGTTCCACAAATACTCCTGTGTGAAGACTGGTGCCCAGGTATAGCTGGAGTAACTTGTTGGGTCAGTCACTTGGGAAATTGCTTTTCCCCCAACAAACTATTCAGTGATGTTGTAAAGAGGGGGAAGGCACCTGGAGATCTTCATACAGCTGCCCAGGTACAGAGTGGAGCTGGAGAAGCATCACTCAGCCCTGCCACCTGGGCAACCTGCTGGTGCTGGGGCCAGTTTTGACCTCCCAGCACCTGTGTTTCCCCCAGTGCCAGGACTTACTTGCACCTTGGAGCTTGCAGAGCCACCAGCAGGTCTCAGCTTTCTCAGTCCTTGTCTTGCTGCTGTTTGTAAATTGTTTAATGCTCCCCTGCCTTAAGCTTTCCATCAGAGGTCACGGTTTTCCTAATGGAGCTGCAAAGATGTTTCATTTGACAATTCTAAAAACCGGCTCATTTTTTAACTTTTTTCTGACTGCTACATTTGTGACAAACACAAACCAGAGCCCGGGTAGCACAGGAGTGACATTCCCCCTGGGCTCCTCTTCCTCCTCTGCTCACGAGTGCAGGCAGGGAAGGAATGGCCGGAGATCCATTCCCTCACCAGCCCCATCCCCATCCTCTGCTCAGAGCCAACAGAAGCAAAGGAGCCCTCAGGATGCACTTGCATCAGAAGTCACATCGTTTCTTACAGGGAAAATTTGGAATTTGCATCCGAAGGTTCAGAGTTTCTTACAGAAACTTTCACAGAAACCATGTGGAGTCTCTTGAGAGGTGACAGTTGTGAATCTGGCTGATTTCCCCTTGGACAAGTGGGTATTTTGTGCTCCTGGTCACAAATCATATGTGTATTTTGGCTGTATTTTTGTGGGGGTTTTTGTGGTTTGTTTGTTTGTTTGGGGTTTTTGTTGGTTTGTTGTTTTGTTTTTGGTTTTTTGTGGTTTTTTTTTCTTTGTTTTTTTTACATCCTTTTAATCGGCTGTGTAACAAATAGATTTTTCTTCCAGCATATGTGGTGGAGCACAGCTTCTCCCTTTCACCACACACCATCTTTTTCTCATCCTTTAGTTCCAGGGAAATCCCTAGACCTGAGCAGTAGCAATCTTTTCTGTTTCCTCAGAGTCTGAAGAGATAATATGTTTTTAAAAAAATCTCCCAATAGATATTGAATTTCTGCTGCAGACGGGCATTTTTTCTCTATTTCTGATGTTGAACTAACAGAGACACTTTCAAAATTTCTCAGTAGCTTTGTGCCCAAAATATCAGTGCCCTTGTTTTGACTCAGGTTTGATTAGGGCTGCTGTCACTTATTGCAGATTAAAATCACATTCAAAGTCTTGGTGTTTCCAGCTTTACCCTAATCCAGACAAAATCACCATCACTCATCTGCGTCCGCACACCCCCCACCCCATTTTTTTTTATATGCTACTGCCATTAGACTGAAATGATTTTTCTTCAGTTTGCTCAAAGACAGATTTAAAGTCAGGTCCCAGAGGCAGAAGGAAAGTCGATCCCCTAAGCTACTCAGTCATTGTTTGCTTTTTTACATGTAATATCCTATTTCTAAGCCAGAGTGTAATTTAAAATACAACACACACTACATAAATACCTCCTTTGGAAATAGTGTAATATGGCACTTAATGGAAACGAACTGCTTTTATTGTCATGTTTTCTTGTACCCCCCCTTCTGAAAAATGGGTAAATCTACTTTATGTTGTTCAGAAATATTTCTCAGTCTTTTGTTTTTGTCATAGCTCCTTGACTTTAAATCAATGGAGCTGCAATAATGCTGCTGAGCTCATTTAGAATATACCCAGAGATATATAATTTTAAGTACAGTAGTCCACCTAATAATTAAATCTGTGTCTCTCACCCATGAGTTATGTTTTAATAGCACTTGAAAACACAGAGATCTGAAGGGAAATACCAGTTAAACCTTCCTATTTATTGCAGCACTGAGCACTGCAAAGGGTTACTCTAGCCCAGGCATTGTAAGTACAAGCAACAGGACTCCATTGCCTTTAATTTGTCCGTGTCTTTCATTTGATACTACCAGTATTAATAGCTTTGCAAGGAAATTCTGCAGTCATTAATCATAATAATTAATCAGATCCAATTATATTGCATATAAATGCGAACAAATTGCTGAAAAAATAATGATCTATCACCAACATGTCACAAGGAAAAAGAGACTAAAATAGTAATTAGAAGCAGGGATTTAGTTGTGTACAAGTACTCTGCAACTGGTTTTAGCAGTATGATGATCTGATGATGTAATTAGTAGAAAGGAAGTACAGCAGCAGAGCCCTTAATGACTCTGCAGCCCCAGAAAAGAGATCCTTGGAGTAGTGACTGGTTTTACATTTACCACTAATTCCTCACTTTTGACACAGATGATTCCAAAAATCTGGCTGCAGGCACTTTGGGCCAAGTTTGCCTTCATCTACTTCAAAAATGTTCCGAAGCCCCTCTAAAGCTGGGGTGAGGCAGCAGCATTTTATCCCTGTAAATAGGGATCCGCAGCCTGGATTGGTGCAGCCCAGTGGGAATATTCTGTAACAGGGACCCACACACTGCCAGGTGCTTTAGAACATGTTTCTGCACAAAGCAGCAAGGTGCTTTTGTACGTTTTTTACTTTTAAAAAAATATTATTTTTTTTTAATTCTTTACATTGTACTTGCATGTGGCACGAGCTGCCCCGTTGCAGTTTGTCAGCTCTCACCCCCATTCTCCTCAGACCCTTCCCTTCCCTTCCCTTCCCTTCCCTTCACTTGCAGATTTTCCATGGGCACGGTGCAGCTTTGCTCAGGCTGCTGATGAGCAGACATTTAATGAGTATTCAAACCCCCTTTTTAGGCAAAGCTCCCCCCCTCCCCCAGATCTTTCAACTGTGCCGCGTTGGTCCAGTGGATTACACTTGAAACAGTTAACTGAAGATTGATGAGCAGTTTTATGACAGATTTCCTGCTTGAAAATAAATGTGAAGTTCATCATAGTTTTCAATACTAAGCACTGCACTTTACTGCCTTTGATCTCGGTGTTGTGACTACTACAAAGAAATAAAACCTTATCTTACCTTTTCCAGCATCTACTGCAGAAGACCTCAATAATGCATAAGAACATCTGGAAGTACGGTAATTTCAGCTACCAGAGATAAGAATTGACACAAAACAGGTAAACCCTACAAAGTCATCGTGTTGAAATGAGCTGATTAAGGTCTGGTAGCATAAAACATCGTGTATAGTGTTTCCATGCTTGCTACATCTTCCTTTTTTTTTTTTTTTTTTTTTTCTCTCCAGCAGGTTTAATAGGTTGATTAGCTGGCAGCTATATTATGTCTTTACATAAAGAGACAGAAGTGACTGCAAATCTCTTGCCATATATATCTATTCCGAGTTAACTGTGAGTTCATAGAAAATACATGGGCATAGTAAACAGGGTTTTGAAATGACAATTTTTTACTGGTTGCAAGTGCTAATTGCTAGTTTCTCAAGGGTATAGAATTAATCACCTGCTAGATTTACAGTCTCTAGGTTGAGACCTGAGGATGGAGGCAATAAGAAAAGCTCTTGAGGGACATATCATATGGTGAGTCTAAATATCAGTCTCTATGCATATGTAAATTGGCAACAAAGTTTTTTCAAAGCTCAAGTATGCTAATTTCAAACAGGCAAGACTAAAGCTAGCTTTTAGCAGCTGTTTAACGTCTGCCTGTGGGTGGTAGAGAGAGCTTAAAATACAAGCAAACAGTGGTGCATAAGTAATTAAGCAACATTTTGCTGGGCATAAATAATTCTGTTTATATTGCTCTTTGAAGAGTATAGAATACAAAATAAGGGATCAAGTGCCCGTTTGGTCACCAGAGGTGAGCTGCTCTTCCTCTTGACCTTGCCTTTCGGTTTCAGGGTTTTTAGGGCAGAATTAAATGAGGGTCAGTGCTGTGCTCTGGCATTTGTGTGTTACACAACTTCATCTGCCACCGCGGCAGAACAAATCCTTACAAGTTTTTAACATTTTGTGTGAACAGTTCAACAGCTCCTCCCAAAGAACTCTGCTGCCTAGAGTCAGCTTCCCGTGTGCTCTGAGGGGCCTGAGATGGACATTTCTCTGTTCCTAGAGCACTGCATTCCACTGCGTCAGAAGAAGTTGATAAAATTATGCTCCATCTCCTATTTTCTTAAATTGCAAAAATCAGTGAGTCAACTCGACTATTTTCAAGGTCATAAGGCTGTTGATAATCCTTAAAACAAAACAGCCTGACTTTTGCAATTGTTATCATTTAAATTATTGCCCGCATTAAGGCAATAAGATAGTTTCCAGTGTGGTATTCTCCTAAACCAAAGAGTTACTGAGGTGACAACACAAAATGCTCGTGTACTTTGAGAGCTGCTTTGAGAGCAGAATTGACTACAAGCTTGGAAAATGGAGCAGCGAGTTTTTAAAAATATCTCATTTGATTCAGTAAAGACCTTGAAATTAATCGCAAGGAAGATGAAAGATGTAACATGATTTGGAAACATCTAGTCTGGAAAAAAAAGGATTATAAGAACTAGCTGTGATAAGAGTCAGGGTTTTAAAACTTGGTTTTGATTAAATGCTGATGGTTTAAAGAATTAGCAGTTGAGGGAAGGGGAGGTCAGCAGAGGCAACCCTCTGTGGTGATGCTGGAGTAAAAACTGCTGCAAACACCACTGCAAACAAACACCACTGCAAACACCACTGCAAACACTGCTGCAAAGGATGCTGCAGGTGGGCAGAAGAACTGCTCCCAGCCTGCTGGCCTGGGGAAGGCTGCAGCCCAGTGGAGAGGAGATGTGTCCTGCAGAAGGGTTTTGTGCCCACAGCCTGATGCCAAGGATGAGCTCAGCCTGGAAGGGCTGGTTTGGGCAGAGCCAGGAGCCTGGCGTGTCCCCTTGGGTTTTCCCACTCCCAGATTTCCTAGGAAGTTCAGTTTAGAGGATTTGTGTGGAGATGGAGCAGGGCTGGGGGCTGATTGATGTCGGGTTCCTTTCCCACCTTCTTTCTCAGCACCCTGGGTTTGCCTTTCTGAGCCCTGGCAAGACATCCTGGCTACCAGGTTCGTGTAATTCAGGCGCCCTTCTCTCTCTCTCTCTTTTTTTTTTTCATTTTTTTTTTTCTTCTCCCCTTAGAATCTCCTCACCTATTTCTTTTAGTTTAATTATTCATTTCCTAATTCACTTGCCTCTCCCCGCAGAACTCTCCTGGCAATTTGTCATTGTGGCTGAGCAACACGGCAGCGTGGGTCAGGGGACTGAGACTGCTGGGGGGAAAGTGTTCCGTGAGCCCAGACACCTCCACAGCTCCTTCCAGACCCATCCTGACCACGGGCACACTCAGTGTTACACAAACACCACTTTATGGGCACCCCACCATCAGCTAGAAGTGACAGGGAGAATTTGTAGATGCTGCATCCCTGCCTGGAGCTGCAGAGGCTGTGGCTGCCTGGTTCAGAACAGGGACCACTGTGGGACATCCCATAACATCGTGGGACATCCCATAGAATGAGCACAAGGAGAAGGATCCTGTCTGTTCATAAGGACCAGTGGAGCTGAAAGAGTAGATGAGCTGGGAATACAGTTAGATAAATTATTCCAGGTTGTGTTCTGGTGAGTGTCAGGGGGGTGGCTGTGACACTGTGGGTACAGGCAGGAGAAAGCCTCAAAAATGGGCAATGTTCCCTGCAGAACCCAAATGAAGCAGCACGGGGAAATGCAGGTGTGGATGGTCCTGGAGAGGTTGAAGCCAAGATGGTTCTTGCATGTTTAATTCCTGCAGGAGAAGCCTCTTTGCTGCTTTGATGTCAGGTATCATTTTATGCCCCTTTAACAAAAGTTTCTTCTTTCTTGCCTATAAATATGACTTGTTCAGACTCTTTTCTTCACTGAACCTCCTCCACCTGCTTTGGGAAGCAGTCCCTGTCACACCTCCCAGGTGGAGAGAGCCAATTTTTCAGGTATCCTTCCCTTTTGGTAGTCAGGATCAGGACAGCAGGAGCTAGCATGAGCAATTGAGATATTTTTCATTTTGTGATTGTTTGGTCAGAGGAAGAGGTGATGAATGTGTTCACATTTAATTTGTGTATTGAAAAGGAGTTGGTCATCACCTTCAGTCTCCCCTCCTACAACCCAGCAGATATTCTGTTTTCTCCCCAGATATTGTTATTGGTTTTTTTCTTTCCATGGAATTTATAGTGAATATAATTCCTGCTCTCAGACAGCAGCAAGAACCAAAGCAAGAGGGAAAAAAAGAAAAAAAAAAAAAAAAAAAAAAAAGAGAGAGAGAGATATTGAGAGAGAGAGAGAAAAGGAGAAATGCAATTTTTAGCCAAACTACTGGTTACTGGAACACGAGAATTCTTGCAGAAACATTTGCTATATCAGATTTCTTGCCAGATTTATGTCCCAGGTTTTCCCTTCTACAGTAGTTTGGGGATCTCAGAAAACTTCTGGGTGTTTTTCTCTGACACATTAAAACCCTGTTCCTCAGGGCAGCTTTCCTGGAGGAATTCCAGCTCCCATTCCTGCCCCCGTGGGCACCTTTCCTGCCCCAGCACACGCAGCATCCCGGCTGTGCTCTCCCACCTGGCTGCCTGTGGCTTCCTCCAGGCTCCCCAGGAATTGTCCACAGGAGAGGGGAGAACTCCTCCCTCAGCTTGTCTGGGAGTGAAAGGATCATCTGTTACTGAGGACAATAGTGCAGCTCTGGAGTACTACATTTTAATAGTATATCTGGAGAACAACATCCTCTATTGATTTTTCATTTTATTTTGTTTTTCCTCGGGGCTTTTTTATTGGTATGATTATGGGAGTTTTCTTCCACCTGCTACCAGGGACTTTTTTTTTCATCTTATAGGCACTGATTTACATAAAACCTAAAAGCAAGAGATAATAACAAATATTTGGCTATTTCATGAATTCTAAAACTGTTTTCATTATCACAGTGAAATATTTTTGCACAGCCTTTATTTCCTGCTGTATTTTTTACTATTATCCTCAAGGTAAAAAAAAAAAAAAAAAAGGGATTTTCTTATTTCTCTTCTTTTGATCAGTATTTTACATTGGTCTGAACATGAATGCTTCACAAGGAAAGCAATCCAATTAACAGCAGGTAATCCACTGCCAGTGCTGTAATACTCTGTTATTAAAAAAAAATATCCAGTAAGGTAGCAGTCCAGCTAGTTTCCACCAATCCTAGAAAGATTTCTTTCAGCTCCAAGAAACTTGCACATTATATTAAAAAAGCCCCAGCCCTCTTCAGCTGTCAGGCTGCTGTGGCAGAATTCACTTCTGTTCTCCAGAGCTTCCCTGTCCCACGAGTGCAAAGACAATAGTACACTATATAGAGAGCCAATAAATCAATTAGCTTGAACAGCCAGCGTTCAGGAAATGCATTTATTCTCTTCAATGAAAACACAGTTTTTACTTGTAGCCATACTTCATACTGTTAAGGTCAATTTTTCATGTGGAAATTAAATCCAGTGGATGAAAAAGCGCTTGTATATTCCATAAAGCCGGCAAGGGCTGCTCTCACTGATGGGGGATCTCGAGTTTGTTTTATTTGTAATTATCCTTCTTTAGAGTAATTGAGATTCTAAACAGTGGCTAATAGCCTGGCTGTCTCAAATTGCTCCTGCCTGCAACGTTACCTTTCCAAAAATAAGTGAGCTTTTCAATTGCAACACAACTACTGAAGCCCGGGTCATTTTAGAACAATTAATTGAGAGAGGTGATTAATAGCTTAATAATGGGCTTCTCTGGGAGTGCGGCTCTGTCTGAACAGCCTCGGGGTGACTGCAGAGCAGGGACCAGACCCGCTGCCTGGATCACCGGGGAGACCCTGACTCCCGGCTCTGGGAAACGGGCGGTACCAGCGGTACCGGTACAGCGGGAGGAGAGGCCCGAGGAATGGATCAAGGCAAGGAGCCCGCAGGAGGGGGAACCAGCACTTCCACTCCTCTGCCCTTTTGTCTGCTCCAGAGGTGTCCAGCAGCCACGCTCCCGGCCCTGAGGGAAGTCCATGAGCTTTGCTCAAGGTGGGGAGGGAAGAAGTAGGAGGAAGGAGCAAGTTTATTATCAGTGCTCTTAAATTCTTGACATGAAAACCATCAACTCACCAGTATAAAATCTAAAAGCAAAGGATCAGTGGCAGCAGTTCCACCCACGAATCTCCTTTTTTTGCTGTTTGTTTGTTTGGTTTGGTTGGGGTTTTTTGTTTGTTCCCCCCCCCCCCAGCCTGGAGTTGATGGTNTCTCCAGTCTCTCTCTCTCTCTCTCTCTCTCTCTCCTCTCTCCTCCTCTCCTCCTCTCCTCCTCCTCCTCCTCCTCCTCCTCCTCCTCCTCCTCCTCCTCCTCCTCCTCCTCCTCCTCCTCCTCCTCCTCCTCCTCCTCCCTTCCCTTCCCTTCCCAGGCAGATTTTCCATGGGCACGGTGCAGCTTTGCTCAGGCTGCTGATGAGCAGACATTTAATGAGTATTCAAACCCCCTTTTTAGGCAAAGCTCCCCCCCTCCCCCAGATCTTTCAACTGTGCCGCGTTGGTCCAGTGGATTACACTTGAAACAGTTAACTGAAGATTGATGAGCAGTTTTATGACAGATTTCCTGCTTGAAAATAAATGTGAAGTTCATCATAGTTTTCAATACTAAGCACTGCACTTTACTGCCTTTGATCTCGGTGTTGTGACTACTACAAAGAAATAAAACCTTATCTTACCTTTTCCAGCATCTACTGCAGAAGACCTCAATAATGCATAAGAACATCTGGAAGTACGGTAATTTCAGCTACCAGAGATAAGAATTGACACAAAACAGGTAAACCCTACAAAGTCATCGTGTTGAAATGAGCTGATTAAGGTCTGGTAGCATAAAACATCGTGTATAGTGTTTCCATGCTTGCTACATCTTCCCATTTTATTTATATAAAAAAGGAGTGCCAATTATTTAATCTTCTTCTTTTTTTTTTTTTTTTTTTTTTTTTTTTTTTTTTTTTTTTTTTTTTTTTTTTNGGGGGGAACCAAACAAAAAACCCCAACCAAACCAAACAAACAAGCAGCAAAAAAAGGAGATTCGTGGGTGGAACTGCTGCCACTGATCCTTTGCTTTTAGATTTTGTACTGGTGAGTGTGATGGTTTTGATTTTTCCTCATCCACCAGCAGAGGTGCAGTGCCCAGCCCCATCAGTTTGTCTCCCATGGGTGCCTGGAGGTGCTGCAGGGCTGGCTGTACAGCTGGAAAAGTTGGGGGGTTTGCAGGTGTCAGGCAACATCCCCCCTCTGAGCCCAATCTCAGGGGGAGTGCTGGGGCACTTCTGAAGTTACAAACCCTGCACATTTTTTAAATAGCTCTGCCCAGGTTATGACCTGCTGCTGTGTTTAATGTTCCCAGAACAGAGGGCAAGCTTGGACAACTCAAAAATCTTTTTAAGGGAGCACAGTTGTGCAATGCATAGAGGACAAAAAAGTTCTTTAGCGCTTTTGTCTTCAAACATTTGCTGACCCTTTGCATCTTTCATTATTCACAGACCTCGGGTTCTCCCACCAAGATGTGGGTGTTTGCTGCCAGATGTGCTGCTCACAGGCACAACAACCCAGAGCCTTCCAGCACTTCTGCCCTGGGTGCTCATGGTGCAAGTGAGAGGAACCCGGGTCCCTCCTTTGTGCCCATGGGGAGACCTGGAGAAGGTTCTGGTCCTTCTGGCTGAGAAGAGGGACCCAAGTCTGTGCTGTGTGCTATAGTATGGGTAGGAGTTTAGATAAACTCCATTTTAAAGCTCACTGATGCATTCATTTCCACCCATGAATGAATCCTGGGCTGTAGTAATTAGCTGTAATTACCATTTGGCTGGAGTACAGGTAGAACTCAGAGTGGGACTGTTCAGGCTGATACTTTGGCATTTTCCATAGACAAAGCAACACCTGCAGCACGTGAGGACTGTCTGGAGCAGCAGGTACCTCTGCCTAGGTTTTCATACTGGATACCAGTGAAAAGATGCTGAAAAGTTTCAAGGAAAACCAATTTCAGCTGCCTGGCAGTGTTATGGGGCCACAGTCCTCAGGTGGTGACCTGGCTGTGGGCAGGAGCAGAAAGCCCACGTTGTGCACCTCCTGTATTTGGGCAAGGTTTAGGAGCATTCCTGTGGCAGAGAGCAGGAGGAAACAACAATCTGGGAGCCCCAGTGAGGATGGGGGAAGCTGTGCTGGAAGCTGAGCACACCCGGAGTACAGGAGCCCTGCAGTGAGGAGCTGGGCTGGGAAGGGATGGAGCCAATCTCTGCTGCAGTGCTTGACCACATGCTGAGCTTCCCCAGGCTCAGGTCAATAATGAACACATTTATTCTCTCCTTTTTTTTGTCTGAGAAGTCCATCAGAGAGAGTGAGTGGAGGTAAATAGAACGGGGCTCTGAAAAGGAAGCAGAAAATAAGATTTTTATTGTAGCATTTGCATAATAGTCATCCTGGAAAATTGCTCGGAGATAATAGGAGGAGGAGATGGGGATGAAGAGGTTAAGTAGGAGGACAGTCGATTTTTAGTCATGTTAGAAGCAGTGATGCTTTCTTCTCTCTTTGATGCAAGGAGAAGTACTCCTCACGTAAAGAGCAGAGTTTACAACAAGGCTACGTGAGAGAGATGGACTGAGTAACCTGTGAGGAGCTGGGGGAGCAGGGGCTGCAGCCCGGGAGAGAAGCCTGCGAGCTCATTGGTACCACTTCAGAAAAAGTACTTAAAAAACTCTGACAAACCTCCTGGTGCTTGGGCCTTGTCTTTGGGATGCTGGAGATTCCCCCAGCTCACAGAGGGAATGAAAATTGGATTTTTCTGTGGGGGAAAGGTGTGACCCACCCAGTACCCAGTCCTGGCAGGCATGGGTGTGGGATGCAGCTGGGTCTCACGTGTCCCAGCACCTCCAGAACTGGGCCCAAAGCAAGGGGTTTGTGTTGAGCAGCAGTGTGCTGGTGCCAGCAGGGTTCCCTGGGCACTGGGGGGTCCGGAGGGGTCAGGGATGGGCTGTGGGCAGCTGGGAACAGCTCCTCAGGTTGGTGAACAAGGAACTGACTGTGCTCAAGACATGGTAATAATGATGGTGACTGTTCTACTGGGCAGCTGGCCTCCAGGTAGAACTGGTTTTGGTTTGTTCAAAACAGCCTCACTTGACTTTTTCCAGGTTTTGTTTTTTTTTTTTTTTTTCTGTTTTGGTTTTTTTGTCTTTGTGGGGTTTTTTGTTTGTTTGGTTGGTTTGTGTTTGGTTTTGGCTTTTGGTTTTTGTTTTGGGGTTTTTTGGGTTTTGTTTTTTGTTTCTTGGTTTTGTTTTGTTGGGGGTTTTTTTGCTTGGTTGGTTTTGGTGGGGTTTTTTTTTTTGCATTTGCTCTGTGCTTACAAGCAGTGAAGTGGCTGAGCACACGTGGCCTCATCCCTCTGGGATGTGCAGCAGACCAGGGAGCCAGAGCCCTTCCTTCTCTCCTTGCCTCACAGGCAAATGTCTCCACCTGTATTGAGTGCTTTTGAGGCTGTCATTTACATATTTTTTTCTTTTCTTTGTGTGTTTTTTCTTTCACCCTATTATTGTAATGTCAGCAAGGAATATGATTTAGAGAAAATTAACTATTTTTTGCATCATTTCATTGTTAGCAAATTTATCAGGCATTTGAAGTTTCCTTATTTTTTCAACAGAAGTTGTTAATTGATGCAAAAATTTGAGAATTAAATATAACTATAATAAGTATCCACTGATAGAGACATGCTTGTTTATTTTATGCTGATTTTTTGAGAACATTGTAAGGTTTGGAAAGAATTTAAATTTGCGCTGGAAATGTATTGATTAGTATGACTTAATTTTTCTTTAGCTTTCTCTGATAGCGTTGTAAATATTTTCATTTGTTACGCATAACAAAGTATACATTAATCTGTCAGAATATAAATGGTTTTCTTCTGGCCAATATGGCTTGAGGGATTTATTCCAAGTCAGCTGTGTTACTGTTTGCCCTCAGGATGTATAATATATATTTTAAGGGAACGTGGATTACTGTAAGACACTTATATTATTTGTGTGATTAATATTAGTGTTACAATGAATGAGGTCCTCTGGTCTTACTTTGCTCTTATAGTGACTTAATCATTTCTCACAACAGTGAAGTCATCTTAATAAAACATTCTGTGCAGTAGTTTGTTTTTGCTCAGATATGACAAATGCAGCTGCAGCAAGATGTGATTTTTTTGTTACTAAATATATGGTATCATGGATTTATTTTACTGTAAGACATGTACATGATATCATTATGTAGCAGAGGGAAATTTGAATTCAAGCCCATTTCTCCTCACTTGGGTGGGACTGGAAGGAAGACCAGGGTAAAATAATATATTTTAAAAGTTCATTTCTCAGCGCAACCGACCTATTCCTGAAGTTCTGGATGTGGAATTCACAGGCTGGAAAAGGTCAGCCCTGCAGGGGCGTATTTGAAGTTCCATGTGTGCAGTTTGCCTTGGTCCCCCACATCCCCCACCACTGCATCTTCTCTTCCTGCAGGCAGAACGCGTGGTCCCTCTGTGCTGGGGCACCCGTCCTCCTCCTGCTGGGCTCCAGTTTGGGCACTGGAACCCGTGGTGGGATGGAGAAGAGGGCCAACCCCCCCCCTGCTCTGCTCCTTCCTCTCCCTGCTGGCCCTGGGGTGGGGAGAGATCCCAGCTCCTTGAGGATGTCCTTGGGGGATGAAAGCTCCCAAGGGACACTGGGGTCCAAGGGACCTCCCAAGGGACACTGGGAGGCAGGCCAGGGACAGGCTTTGTCCCCTGCCCTTCCCAGGGTGGGGCATGGCTGCTGCAGGGATGGGCTGAAGTCTCCCCATGGCTCTGAGAGGCAAGCTCTTCTCTGCTTCAGTTATTTAATCCTATTACTCCCTAACTGCCACCAAAGCCTGAGTGGCTAAATCCTAACTGGGCTGGCTGGGAGATGGCATTCCTGCCCGGGGCTTGCAGAGGTGCCCGAGCATCCCTGGGGGTGAAGCACTGGATGCTCCTGCCCCCTGCTCTGCCCAGGGGAGCACACGGAGTTACCTTTCCCTGGGGAGCACGTGTGCAGGGGTTTAACCAGCCCGTGGGTATGTTTACTGGCACAGGGCCACAGGCTGGCCCAGTACTCTTCCACTTCTTCAAAATTTTCCTGCTACTAGGAAGTATTACGCCCCACCCCACCCCATGGTGCCTGATTTGCAGTGATGGACATTACTGTGCACCAAAAACAAGCAGTGAACCACATGTACCGTGGGCTGGAAACGCTCAGCTCAGTAAATTCCCACCTGAGCATCCTTCCTGCATGCCTCATCCCTCAGGAAAACCTGCCCAGATAAACCCCCTGTGCCTGGGCTCCAGGCTCAGGCAGGAGCCCCCAGCAGCAGTGTCCCCAAAGGGAGAGGCACTGAACCCATTGGTGGCAGAGGTGGTCAGACCTCCTGCCTCAGGTCCATCAATATCACCCCAAAAATCTGCCCCGTGCCCTGGTGGGGCCCTGGCTGCACCCCCTGACATCCCCAGGACCTCCTGGGGCAGCCAGGACAGGGCTCAGAGCATCCTGCCTGCTGGAACCAGGGTGCTTGGAGGAGGAAGCCCAGGCCCAGGCTGGCCACCTGGCCTGGCAGGGATGTGGAGTGGGGTTTGTGGCTTAGAAGTACAGGAAATGCTCGTGCTCCCTGTGAGAGTTGTCCACAGTGCAAAAAGAATGATGTTGGTAATTACAATAAATTCAGCTAGGATACGGTGGACAAGAGCTTTAAAAACTTCAGAAACATCAATTAAAGCCCAAGTTCTCTGCAATAAGCATCAAAAATTGATAAAAAACTCAAATTTAGGTTTTTAGATTTAGTGTTTAAATCAATCAACTGCAAACAAGATTTAATTAAAGAATATTATTTCAAAGTGTAATTACCTACTGGGATTAGAATGAACCTCTATTGCCCATAATGTTCTCCTACTGTGATCCCACACTGAAAAATGTTGAGTTTTAGATTAATATGCATCTTGTAAGTACAAGTCCTAATCTCAATCTTAAAGGACATTTAAAACACACTTGGAACCTTCTATGCAATCAAGCACAGTGTGACTACAATGTCCACCATGCTAAATTTGTGATTACATTTTTTATGTGCATGATTTAAATCGCTTTAGCAGCCGTCCAGGGAGCATTTTACCCTGCATATTAATTACACAAAGGCTTTGTCATGTGAGGGTCTCAGTGGTCATGGTCTGTAATCCAGCTCATTTGAACTGTGAGTACAGTTTTTGAGCATGCTGTGCACATCAAGCTCAGCTCTAAGGCTCGAATCTGCGGCGATGGTTAACAGGTATGGGTCCTGCTTAAGGACTGAATGCCATTTATTTGGTGACATCTGCAAACTAATTGCTTAGAAATCAGAACAGCAAAAGCAGCCTCAGAAAACTCCTGCAAATACACCCAAGGGCAGGGGCTGGGGTTCCAGCGTCCTCTGAGCTCCAAAAAGCAAAATCCCGGGAAAAAAACCATCCCAGAAAGCAGCCATCATTCTGACTTAAATGCATACTGGTGTTATTCTCTTGATTCAAAATACTGGTAGTTAAGGCTGCTCTGTACTTAGTATTTTTCATCTGTTTACTTCCTCTTCATCTGGATAACCTTTCCTCTTTAAAAAAATAAATTATTTATTCTAGGTTGGTTTTTTGTTTTGGTTCAGGTTTTTTTGTTTTAGGTTTTTTTGTTTTAGGTTTTTTTGTTTTAGGTTTTTTTTGTTTTGTTTCGTTTCTTTTAATCCATCTGATTTGGATCATAAACTCTCTGCAAGGAATTCACTGTAGTGCTCAGTACAGCAAATCACTGGAGTGTACTATAGTAAAGCTGTAGCAAACATTTTGATACTCTTCTCCACGTGTAGGTATTTTTTATTTTTTTTAGAATCTCTTTCGGTCATTTAAAATTCTGCCAATATGATACCCATGGAAAAAAAAATACATCTGATGGTTAAACTTAGGAAAAAGAGAGATGGAAGAGCCAAGGGAAGGCTGGAGTGGGGTGGAAGGGGCCAGGCAGGACCTGTGCCAGGGGCAGCCCAGAGCCCAGGGGCTGCTCTAGGGGTCCAGTCACAGACCACCTTCTGCAATCTTTAATTATTTCTCACCTAGGAAACATTCAATTGCAGCTGTAAGTAGGCCGTATTTTTATTATTCTAATGAGATTCATGGGACTAGTCAGGTAGCAGAGACAGGCTGGGAACCTCTGCTCCCTCTCTTTGTGCACAAGAACAAAATGAGAGAAGGAGAGGTACAAAAGGGGCCCAAAGCTTCGGGAAAGGAACTTGTGGAAAGTCGGTTTGTGGGAGGCATTGCCATGCACTCAGCCTCCAGAAGCCCTGCCAGGAGCTAAGAGGGGTCTGTTTCTTCCCAGCTGCTGTATTAACACTCAGCTTTCTGGTGGAGTTACCCAACCTCTCCCTTTCTGCTGTTATTAAACCTGTTTTTAATACTTTCCAAAAAATACTTTACCATTACAGGAAAAAAAAAAAAAAAAAAAAAAAAAGTGAAAACAAGTTGATTTAGAAAAAAATGTTTGTGTTGTTCTCCTGCCTGCTCCCAGCTGTGCAAATTCTGTTGCTCTGAAGCAGCAGCAACAAAAACCTCCCAAACCCTTTCCTACAGAGTCTGAGGCTGCAGTCCTGCCACCCGAGAGCTCCCGGGGGGCTGCAGGTTGTGCCTCCAGCTCGGGGTGAAGCAGGAGAGGGGTGGCCCTGGCTGAGCTCTCCAGTCCCTGCCCCGGCTGGAGAGAGGAAAGGGGTCCTTCCAGGCAGTATTTGAATGCAAACCCTGCTGGTTCCATTTCTGTAAGATTTTGTACATTAAATGAGCAGGAAGATGGGAAGGGAAAACACTGTTTCAAGGTTACAACCCCGTGGTGTCCCTGTGTTGTCCATCTCTGAAATATTTGCATAAAATATTTTTTTATTTTTATTTTTCACAGTAGGAGTTTTTCCTTCAGATTTAGCCAGATCTATTCATTTGGTGTGTTCCTGCTTTTTTCTGTTTGGGATTTTTTTGTTTGTTTCTTTGAGGTTTTTTGTTTGGTGGTTTGGTTTGGTTTTGTTGTTTGGGGGGTTTGTTTTCTTGTTTGTTTTAGGGTGGTTTTTTTTTTTTTTTTCTTTTTGTTTGTTTTTGGTTTTCCCTGGAATATGCTTAATCCAATCAAACTTCACCCCTTTTCAGTACTTACTCCTTGTCACTCCTACCTCCCCGGGGTTTCCTGGTGGGAAGAGGAGGTGCCAGAGAGGGGCTGGTGCTCTCCCCTCTCCCTGACCTGTGCTGGCAGGGGATGCTCTGTGCTCACCCATTCCTCATTTCTCCACTTTCTAATAGAATTTTCTTCCTCCTGAAACTTATGCTAAAAGACCCACAGAGATTTTTGAAGTGAAAATGCCATTTGGGAGCTCAGGCCCTGCCTCTAATGCGTTTCACAGCTCCTGCTAATAGAGATGCACATTAATGAAATCCATACTCTCAAGGTGGGAAGCTATTTTTCTTGAAAACCCACCCCAAATCTGTGGCCTTTTACATTAAATTTTAATCAGTCTGGAATTTTGAAATCTCAGCATAAAGCTGTTGATATTGGTCTCCTTTGATAAATTATAAAGGTAAACTTTAATGAACAGTGAATAGAATCACCTTTGCTACTTGGGGGTAATAGAATAAAAAAGCAAACAAACACATTTTTCTTACTGCCACATGCCTCTCCTTAATAATAAGTTCTGTGTCTTCTGCAGAAATAGATGCTGTATAAAGTCTCATTAAATTAGCTGACTGATGGAATAAATACACAGCCCATGGCTCTCCAGTCCATAGTAAACTAGGCAAGGGTCTCGATATCTTAGAGTTCTGCTTATTTACACATGCCTCGGACTCTTCTCACAGATATGTAAATTATTCTGGTTAAAACTAAATGCTAAAGTCTACACCATTAGTCTTCCACTTCATGATCTCCACATGGGGCTGTTAGAGGGATAATGTACCATACAATACACGGTTTACTTTTAATTAATAGAAAAAAAATGTGAAATGAATATTAAATGTAGCTTAATGTGAAAGGAACCTCAAAGCAGTATGGTTGTTATTTTTTTATTTTTTATTTTTTTGTTTTAAATATTCAGCCCTGCTTCGGCATTAGAAAACAAGGAATGTAGCAGCAGCCTGGAAACAGCATTAGAGCCCGGGAACAGAAGGAGAAGCAGGTAAAGGTTGTGGGGAGAGGAGGGCAGTGCCAGGCTGGTTGCCCTGGAGGGGGGATATTTGCCCAGGGAGATGTGGGGGCCCCCTCTAAGAACCCCCCAAATACATTCACACCTCCCCAGGCCCCCCACTGTAATGGTACCCCACCACCTAATGCAGGAATTGCAGAATCTGGTATTAAATCTTAATATATATTAAAAAAACAACAACAAAACCAACCCAAACCAAAACAACCCTCATCAAACAGAAGCATTTAATTAAAACACAAGATCTGTTTGCCTGCGTTATAATTCAACATGTCAAAATTAATGCCCCTGTTTTTAATAAATAGAATTACCAATTCACAAACAGTTTATCACACTGTTCCCAACAACGGAACGGAATTTTAATTATATGCCATTATTTATTGCCACCAAACGAGCACCTCCCAGAGCATTTGCCCACAGTGGCAGCCAGGATTTCAGCAGAAAGCTCCTCTAAGTCCTCTGGCCTTGGTGACATCCCCTTTGTCTCACCGGGCTCACCTAGGATCAGGTGCAGGCTCTGGGAAGGAGACAAAGCCCCCAGCAGCCCTGCTGAGGCTTTAGGAGATAACCAGGCACTCTTATTTCTAAGATTAAAGGGTTTGAACTAAAGCCTGAAATTAGTAACTTCTCATCCCTTGCTCCAAGACAAGCCAATATTTTGCAATAAAACAAAGACCCCGCATCCCAGAGCCTCTGCAGCAGGAGGAGTGGGGAACTAAATGCTGTTTGCTCCTCTCTAAATGATTCCCACGTTCTTCATTGTGGTGTGATCCTCAGAAATGATAGCAGTGGTTCCACTTAGAGCCTAAATCCCAGCAAGCACCTGCCAGTGAGAGGGGTGCCCCCAGTGCATGGCAGCTGAAGCTTTAATACAGGGATAAGTGAGAAGGCTCTGCTGGCAAAAAAACCACCAGAACACTTGGTTTCTCCTCGGGGGCATTGAGGAACCTGAGCCTGTTGCTGAGTGGAAGGGAACCCCAGTGCCTGGTTCCCAGGGAAACTCCCAGATGGGACAGGTAAGTGTCCTGGGCTCCTCCTGGAAAGGAGGGCAGAAAATCCCAGGAAGCAGCTCAGCCTCCAAGGGATGTGTCTGCCCTTAGCAGCACCGTGATGGGGTTTGCTCACCTGCATGGGGCAAGGGACAGGCTGGGGGCCACAGGCTGGTGGTGGCCTTGGCAGGGCTGGGCTGATGCTTAAAGGTCTTTTCTTGGAGTTAAACATGGGGTGCCCTGGGTAATGCAGGAGTGGCTGGTCCTGGTCAAACTGGTACCATCCCTCTTTTTTTTGATTGAAGTAACAACATTGTTCCAAACCCATGGGGAATAAGGTATGAAGGTCAGAATTTCAAACACTTAATTATTTAGAGTGTGCAAAATCATCTGGGGTCAAAACCTTTAAGAAACTATTAAACTGTAATTTGTTTATTTATTTAAAAATCCACTGATCAACAACCAAGCCCTGAACTTCTGTGCACAAAGCTGTATTGATTTATTTGTGATTCCTGAAGTGGGGCACAGTTTGGGAGGCTTTTAAGGGCTTTTATATCCTTTTCTTTTTCCAGAGACTGATTCTTTCCAGGCTCCTTTGCAGGCAACCCCCTCACATCAGTCTTGGAGCAGCTGCAGGGACTTCAGCTGAACCCCCCAGTACTGCCCAGGTATTTCTGCAGGTGGTGGCAGTGGCAGTGGCAGTGGCAGTGGCAGTGGCAGTGGCAATGGCAATGGCAATCAGCCTCCTCCTTGGCTTGGTGTGACCACCTGGGTGGGAGGAGGAAGATGAAGAGGAAGAGGAGGGTCCTGGCCAATTTCCTTCATTAGCTGGTGTGGATGGAGCAAAACACCTCTGAGGAACACAGAGAACTGCAGGAGGAGTCCTGGGGCCCCGGGGGTGTAGGTAAGCTCTTGGCATAGTGTTAAAAAAGCTGTTATTGTGCTATGGAACACTTGGAAATTAATTGTAGGGGTTTTTTTCAAAGTCAAGAAACCTATTTAGAATCTAATTTTTTGGTGTCACGGTGTGTTTTTGAGAATCACCAGGGCTGCTGGTAGCTGGTGTTCTCCTGGGCTCTGCTGGAGAGTGAATCAGTGTCCTGTTTGTTTCTGCTGTTTCTCCTACAGCAGCCAAAAGCCCCTGGGGCTGGTGGGGGTGAGCTGGGCTGGGCTGCCTGGGGGTGATCTTGTGATGTGCCTCTGGTTCTTGGTCTTGTGAGAGCTGTTACTGTGGATTAATAAAACATTAAACCTGGAAAAAGGACAGGGAAACAGTTTTGGGAGAGCCTGAGACTCTTGGAATCTCTGCTAATGGCAAGGTGGGCTTTAGAAACACTTACATAATCTGTTTTCCAAAATATTTGTTAGGCCCCAGCTGAGCTGATGCTGCCTTAACAATATGCTGGATAATTTGGCTGGTGTTTTTTGGATGCTCCTTTGGGGCTGTCTTAGGGTGATGTTCCTCAGGCTGGGGATGGCTGGGGCTTCCTGCGTCTGTTGGATGACACTGAAGCAGAGGGAAAGGTCAGACTGTCCAGGGAAATGCTTTTTGCCTTCCAAGATTTGGCTGTAAAACTCGGGAAGAAACCTTGTTTATTAGGGTAGAATAAAATATCTAATCCCAGAGTTAGTTATGAACCTGCTCTCTCTTCACCTTTTCCTACATGAGCCACACTGCAGGGGAAGTGTTCCTGTAATTAGGTTCTGTAATTTCAGCTGAAAATGTAGAGGCATCCTGTCCCCAGAACCGGTGTCTGGAGCCACCCAAACCCGGGGGGCACCTGGGGTCTGAGCTCTAAGGAATATTGTCAGGTGTGCAGCCTGAGAGGGGCCAGGAGAAGGGGGATAAAGAGCAATGGTGGTGATGTCCTCACACCCCGCACTGCAGGGGCTGCAGCTCCAGGCTCTGGGAGCTGGAATGAGTTTGCTGTGCTCTGCCCGGAGGATCCGGGGGGTCCTGGCAGGGCTCTCCCATGCAGCATCCCTGGGGCTCAGGGCTGGTGCCCGGTGCTGTCCCTGTGCAGGAATCTGTGTCCCCCCGGCTCCTCGGGATGAAAAGCAAACAAAGAGGAAAGGCAGGCTGGTTCCTGGAGCCCCTGGGATGTCCTGGGGCCAGAGAGGGGGGGATGCTGAGCGTGCTCCTCTCCTCGGTGCCAAACTGCGGGAGGTGCTGCTGGGCTCCGTGTCCCGGTGCTGCGGGGACGCGCTCAGCCCCGGCTCACTGCAAACAGCCCGGGGGGGATCACTCGGGATCCCCAAAGCCAGAACAAATATATTTACAGACGAACTAGTCCCAGCGCTGTGGCGAAGGCAGGCGATTCCCGGTGGGATTCCTTTTCCCTGCTCGCTTCACAGGCTGAGCCCCAGCCAGGTTTCTGTTCGGGTTATGCCTCAGGGCACTGTTCCCAGCGAGGAGGGGGGGAGGAAGGAGATGAATGTGGTTACCCAGCCTTTTGTACCTTAGTCTGCTCCAGGAAGAGTTTTCATTTGCTAAATAACAGGGCCCAAAGCTCTGGTGTGGGAGTCTCCTCGATGCTACGGGGTTTAACTTCTGCCAGGGATAAAAGAACCCTTTCTCTTGTCTTGGCGTGCTGTTGTTTCTTTTAACCTCAGCAGAGGGGAAAACGCGGTGCCTGGCAAGCCCCGAGCAGGAGGTGAAGGTGGGGGCTGAGAACATTGCAAACAGGGACCCGGGGCTGAGGGGGGGTCAGGGTCCTGGGGGTGCTGAGCCCGGGACAGTGGAGGGTGCTGAGCCACCCTGGTGCTGCTGCCTGCCATCCACCAGTCTAGGGTGGGATGGATGTGGTATGGCCCCAGCCAGCCCTGCCTGGGATGATTGGGTTCCCCTCTCCTTTTAGTGAGGAAAAGAAAGGTATTGAAGTGTGTGGGCAGTGAAACCCAAGCACCGTGGTTTTATGGACAGCAGGGGCAGTCCTGGTTCTGGAGATGTGAGCGTTATTTGCAAATAAATGCCCTTCGTAGTCTCTAAAAATTATTATTCAGGATGTCTTCCTATCTCGCACATGAACTATGAACTAATGGTTCCTTTTTGCATAGTTCACTTGACAAAGAATTGGTAGATTTTCTGTGTAATTTGCTATTATCCTAAAACTCTCAGCAAACCAAAATGCCAGCCTGGGTTTTAAAATGTGATGTGTTTGAAAATGGAAATTTGACCACTCCAAATAGCAAAATCTTCATTTCCATTAGGATTTTTATGAACTGTCTGATTATAGATCAGAAAAACTCACACTGTTCTACAGCCTCCTGCGATGCACTAGAGAAAATGATGAAAACAAAGGCAATTATTTGTACTGGGAATGGCGTGTTTCATTTAATGCTTTAGCAGAGAATATAGTCACATTGGAGGCTATTACATTTTCAAGGATTTATTTACTTCAGGAGGCTGTGAGTCTCTCTCAGACCCTGTACTCTCCTTCCCACAGAGAGCAAGTGGGGGCTCCCCGGAGGAGCCAGCCCCGTGCTGGGCCCTTGTCCCTGTGACCACTGGGGTCTCTGCATCCCCCTGACATCTCCACCTCCTGGGGCACCTCAGGGATGGTATCCCTGGCAGGAGAAGGGACTGTGGGCATTGCATGAGCTGCATGGCCAACATCTTGCAAAGCACTGGGAGAGGATGAGGGGTGGCCAAGGGCAGCAGCCCTCAGCCCATCTGTGGGGCTGCCTGGGCACTGCAGGGAAGACTGTGATGAGATTTTGGAGGTGGATTCCTTCAGTAGAAAGTTGTTTGGTTGTTTTTTTCCCTATTCAGTGCATTTTTCTTCAGCGTATTGCCTCAGGGTGGAATATATTGCCAGCATGTGAGCCAGAGATCTTGCACCCTTGCTGTTCAGGATGCTCGTGGCCCTTGGTGGAAAAGGTGCAAGGGTGTGATTTGGGGATCTGCAGCTGATACCCTTCCCTTCAGTTAAAGGCTGTCCTGAGCAGGTTTATGTGAATGTGCTCTCCAGCCAGCTGGATGTGGCATTGCCTACAGCAACCCGGGCCACCTCCCCTCCCACCAAACCTCCCGGTTCCTGCACCAGTGAAGTGATGGAGGAACTGGTTCCCCCTGGCTCTGAAGGGGAGAGGGAGCTGGGAGGTGCAGAGATGTGTAACTACTCCTGCAGGTATGTAGGAAGCTGAGAAATCAAGGTCTGGTTTGGTTTTGCATTGATTTGGGGTTTTTGCTATGAATTTCCTCCCACTGCCCATGGGCAGAAGGTGCCCGGTGCTGTCCCTGTGCCCCCAGAGGGGCTCCTGCTGCTGGGCTGCAGAAAAGGATCCTCCACCCCTGCATCCACCTGGGGTGGAGCCCTGCGGGTTCCAGACCAGCTTTAGGAACAATTCAACTGAGGAGTTTGACATTTTAGGTGTTTGATTTCAGTGGCAGTGGAAGTGCTGACTTGCAGCCTCTCTTCTCCCAGGGGAACTCTTCCAGGGATGGATGGGGAGAACCCACAGGGGCAGCTCTGCTCTCTCTGCTCCCAACTCCCTTCTCCAGTGCAATTTTTAAATCTAGCAACCCAAGGTGCTGAGCCATTAATAAGTCATTATTGGGTTGTTTGTTTTTTTTTTTAAACGGCAATAGTTTGCATGGGAAAATGGGAAGTCTTAAATCCAAAACTTATTCTGCCGTATTTTTTTCTAATAATCTGATACAGAGAAACATCTTAAAATATTTAGGTTGGTTTGCATCCTGATTTTTGTTGCTTTTTTTAAATTATTATTATTTTTTTAGCTTACATAATGAATCTCTGTTTAAGCATATAGTAGGAAAGCCAAGAGCCACTGCTCAGCCTTGGAGAATAAAAGTGGTTCTGCTTCTTTAGTGAAATTCCAGAAATAAAAAAATTTCTGTAGTTTTCATAGAAATTACTTTCATCTAGTTTCATTTTGTTGCTACAGCAGTTTCATTCAAACATAATCCTAATAATCTAAAATCTAAACACAGTGATGCTCTTCCTGAGGAAGGAGAGATGTTGCAAAATACCAGAAGTTGCAGGACGTGGGAACAACTTGTTTTACAAGATTTCAGTGATGTCAGGAAGAATCTCCCAAAGTGTGTGCAAAGTCTTGTGTCTGCCTTCCCTCAGCAGTCAGTGTGCTGGCTGAGGACCTGAGTGTCTCTTCCTCTTCCACTGCTGGGATGTACTGGATCAGAAATCAGCAATGTGATGGGCATGGGCTGGGATCTTCTCCAACAAAGTAAAAGGGAAAAAAAAAAAAAATCTGACAAGGTAATCACCATGTAAGACCAAATTGTGTTCTCTGTTTATATCTCACGTGTATTTAGCATATTTTTTGCCAGTCCTGAGGAACTGTTCTGACAGATAAAGTGTCAGACCTGACTCTTTCCATATTAGGGTGGGTTTTGTAACACAGAAAATAAACCCAAGGATTTGGAGCAGGGTTTTTCCAGGCACACCAGAGCCTGTCTGTCTCCCAGTGGATGAGGAGTCTGGTGTTCTTGCTGGGGCCCCTGACACTGACCCTTTGTCACCACCAGGCAGAGTTGGTGTCCCCAACAATGCTCCCCTTGTGTCCCTTCTGCAGGGAGCCACCATCCCTGGACCCTGCTCCCAGGGGGGGAACTGGCTCATCCAAGAGAGGCTTTCACCTCCCCCAAACTTCCTCCCCAAGCTCTGCTGGGCCAGGGAGGGTTCCTGGAGTTCTGGGGAAGCTGTGATGTTCTTCCATGGTGCTGCTGGGCAGTGTGAGCCTGAGATCCCTGCTTTCTTGTGGTTTTTCTTTTCCTGACTAAAGAGAAGGCTTCAGGGTGACCTTTATGGAGCCTTCCAGTACTTCAAGGGCACACGAGGACAAGGGCAATAATTTAAAGCAAAAGAGGGGAGATTCAGACTGGATAGAATGAAATCTGTTGTACTGAGGGTGGTGAGACCCTGGTCTGGCTTGCCCAGAGAGGTGGGAGATGTCCCATCCCTGGAAACATTCCAGCTCAGGCTGGATGGGGCTCTGAGCATCCTGTGTGGTCACAGGTGTCCCTGCCCACTGCAGGGGGATGGGATGAGATGGTCTGGGAAGGTCCCTTCAACCCAAATGAAGCTGGAGATGCACTTCCCTGCCCCTGAGCTGGCTTTTTGGGCAGGAAGGGGTGTGATGGTGGAGGTGGGTGCCAGCCAGGACCCCTTGGCTGTGGGTGCTGCCCACTGTGCCCCGTGGACCAAGCCCACCCCACAGCCCACAGGAGTGCTCAGTCTCTGGCACCAGTCCCTGCTGTGTCAGTGGAGTGATCCCTCTTCCACCAAAGGGTTTGCAAGATAGAAATCCCGAAGGTTAATCTATCCATTATTATAAATATTTATAAATGGGTTGGATAAATCATACTGTGTAATTATCTACCTAACTAGTCAAGCCATTAGGACATTAAATAGCACAAATCAGAACTCATTTGGTTCATCATGAGCCTGATATTGTTATGAAGCAGCTGAGCAGGGCTGTGAACCTTTAAGGGGTTTCAGGGCTGGGAACTTTGTGAGGGGTGGTGGAACCTGAAGCAATGGCAAACCTGAGGTGTTTGGTTAAAAATGGGTGGCTGCCACGGGAGGTCCTGAGGAACTGGAGTGTTTGATCTGTGAGAGGGAGTCAGATGCTGACAGGACAACAAAACCAGAAGACAGCATTGAAACATCAAAATTCTCTTTGGTTTAGGACATTTTAATGAGACTATTTACACAGAGAACATTCCAGCTTCAATTTCCATCCTTCACAGTTGGGTGGCACCAGCAGGAGTGCCCAGGCATTATTGTTTTTGGACAGAAACTTTCAGGAATATTAATACTACAACCAGTTGCAGAGGTGTCTCTAAAGCATGCTTTTCCTCATGGGCTTCCCATGTAATCCATAACTAAACTTCAAAGAAATAACTGGGGAATTCTGTAAAAGTTTCTAGCCCAGATGGATAAAACCACTGTGTGTGGCTTTGGCTTCTGAGTTTGGTTTCCAGCCCTTGGTGGTGGTGTTCCCACCATTGCAGTGGGCATTCCCTCCTTTCCTGTGCCTTCTCCATCCAAGGGGGTGGTTGTGAGGAAGGGGGAGGTGGGATGATGGTCTGCAGCCCTCCTGGTTGGTGTTCTGTAGCTGAATGGGTTCTTTGGGCAGCCCCAGGAGACAAACAGGTGCCTGCACTTCTCTCAACCCATTTCCCAAGTCCAGTTTTCCAGTTTGCAGCAGTGACTGACCTGTTACACTTTAGTGTTTCAAATAACTCCTAGCAAGGAAGGGAAAAAAAAAAAGAGGATGATTGTGGGGTTTGGAAGCATCTAAACCAGCACAGCTCAAGCTTTGTGGATCTGGAAGTTGGGGAGGAGGCAGAAGTTGGGTTGTTGTGAGTCTCAGCCCTGGCTTCTTGGTTGTGGCAGAGGAAAGCCTGTGATGGAAATGGTATTGGAGTGGACTAGCAGGATTCCTTGGTGATAATCAGCAAACAAATTTTATCTTGTCTGCTAAAGGAAAAAAAAAAAAAAAAAGTCTTTGTGGTATTCCCACTTGAAGCTGATTTTTGTAAACAAACAAACAAAAAATTTGCCTTTCACACTAAGCCTAAATTTCCCCAACTTCTGCCTCAATTAGACGACAAGAGCCACTAAGTCATTAATTCTTGCTGTCAAGCCCCTGAGTTCCCTGTGTGGCTGAGAGGACACGGTGGTGGCTCCGGGTCCCCCTGTGCCCATCCCCACTGTCCCCAGGGAGAAGACCTGGGGGGGCCCACTGGGGGATGAGACCCCTCTGCTGGGTCCCTCCAGCCCCCCTGGGGGGTGCAGAGGTGGGGATATTGCCCGGGGGGTGCAGGGGATGCAGAGGTGGGGATATTGCCCGGGGGGGTGCAGAGGGGGGAGATGCTGCCCCTGGGGTGTGTAGAGGTGGGGATGCTGCCCCTGGGAGGTGCAGGGGGTTCAGAGGGGGGATGCTGCCCCTCNGACTACTTTTTTTTTTTTTTGTATACAAATTGGAGAAATTATTTTGCTCTGACATTTAAATAACAACGAGAAAAAAAAAAAAAAAAAGTAGCTTGTAACTCCTCGGGAGTGTGTTCTTCTCTCGGTGTCTGCCTGTAGCTCCCACTGGTATTGCTGGGAATTTTGCAGATGTATCCGAGGAAGAAGAAAACCTTTAGCATTGCATAACCAACCTGAATTTCTCTGGAGACTGTGGGGTACTGAAGCAGTTGGTCGAGGCTGCTGCATTTGAGAAGTTATTTGTTTTACCTGCATATCAAGCTCTGACTTATTTTTATTTCAACAGCACATTGCACCACCCTGCTTCTGGGAAAATCCTGCACACAGGTTCAAGTGAAATTGTATTTCACACTGTGCCTAAATACATTTACTGAAATGAGATTCATACAATTAAGTATGTCTTCTATGATTTTCTCTCTGTTAGTCCAGTAGCCTAATAATTATCTCAACTGTTTTAATGTGACTTGTGCTGTGTCGTCAATTTATTTAGTTGGAATTAGTTTCCTATTTCTTTTTGTAAGTGTTGCCTGTTTACTTAACAATATTTGGCTTTGCCTAATGATATGTACAGAAGACAGGGCTAAGTGGAACATCAGCTGTTTACATCAGCTCCAACAATTAATGCATGTTAATTTTTAATTACAGTGATTGTACTAGGGGCAGAATGTATGTTTTCTCACAGAACAGATGTACCAGTCAGCTTTGCTGGTGAACATGCATATCGATTAGATGTTGATGCTGCCAGCGTTTTCCAGGGTGTCAGCTCCTAATGTACTTGCAGATGTATGGATCCCTGACAGACAGTGCTGCTCAGCCCCCCGCACACAGCCCTGTGCAGGGAGCTGCTGCCCGGGGAGGCCACCTTGGAGCTCTCCTCAGGGCTTTGCTTTCCAGGTGGATGAAGCTGTACCAACCTCAGAGTTCAGTTTGTTGGCTTTGTTGTTGGTTTGTTTGTTTTCTTTTGGGTTTTGTTTGTTTGGTTGTTTGTTTTTTTTTTCCAGCACTCTCAGCTCTGTGTCAGGGGGGTGGTCAAGCAGCCTGCAGAGCAGTTCCCCCTGCCCTGACAGGCAGAAAATGTCTGGTTTGCTGGTGGTTTATTGAAAGCCTTGAGGGAGGTGTTGGGAGCTGGGGCTGCTCCTGCCCATCACCCTGCCCAGGCCTCTGCTGGGCTGTGACACCAGCGGGTCTGCAGGAGTTGCCAGCCCTGTGCTGGGGACTGGGGTGGCCAAAGCCATGGCCATGGGTGAGCTGGGCTTGGCAGGGGTGGCAGCTGGGGCAGTGGCTGGGGAGGAGGCTCTAACCCTGCCCCTGGCCTCTGCCTGCAAACCCTGAAGTCCTCAGGGCTGGCTGCAGGTTCTGAGCTCCAGTTCCTGGGGGGCAGAGCTTGGCAGGGATGTTTCCAGCAATAGCAGACGTGCCTGCCCTCGGGCTGGCCTCCTCCTCCCTTACCAAAGTCCAGCTCAGAATGTTGGAGCTGGAGCCTTTGATCCAAAGCATGGAGACCTGAGGGGTTTTAATAAGGTGAATTTACTTTGGACTTCGTTTTCGTCCAGTCTCTGCTGATGGGTGAGTTTTTTGCTTTGCCTTGGCAAAAACTTCATTCCAAAATAGGGAAGAGACCTGAGAAGTCTGCTAGGCTGAGGAGGGGGGGGAGGCACCATCTGATCTTCACAACCTCTAGATCTTTTGGTCCAGACTCCAGAACTGTAAAATGGTCAAGAACAACCAGTCCAGCTTGGGCTGAGGTTATTCTGAGGGTTGTTTGTGTAACCACAGCAGTGACACCATTGCAATAAAGAGCAGATACCAGCTTCCAGACCTGCAACCTGCAGCTGGAGCTGTAAAAACTTCATTATTACCTTGGAACGTTGGGTGACCAGCCAGTTGTCATTCAACCCCAAGATACTGAGGCTCAGAACCATGGTACATTTGCCTTATGACCACATTAATTTTTTCTTAATTGCTTTCAACCTTGTGTGTGTAGTTGCCATGCAGATGTTATGCTAAGTGCACTGGGGGGGCCCTGCTGGACCTGCCCTCACCAGGCAGTATTATTTTTTTCTTCTGTTGGGCTGGTTTTGTGTTCTGCACTTCTGAAGTTCCTATCAGGCAAAAACTTGTTTAAAATAAAAAAAAAACAAAATTTCAGGCATAAGCCTTTAAATAGAAAACAGATGTAATTCCAGGGGGCTGGGAGAAATAAGCAACCACATTAAAACCTGCCTCTCCTGATGGGTAACAAACTCATTCACATCATCAGTCTGAGACCTGAGCTGCCAGACTGACTGTAATAATGGTCCTGTTCCACAGCATACCCACCCCGATGTGCTCTCTTGCATCTGTGGGGTATCTAAGTAGTTATTAAAGAGTTTAAGAATTACAAATATTGCAGGTAGCAGATTCTTCATGCATAAACTCCACTATTCACAGCGTTCCCGCAAAGCCACCTAATGAGTAGTAAAAATGAATCATGGTCCCCTCACAAGACATATTATGCACCAGTATTATAATGGCTGCTGAGGAGAACCTGGCTGGGCCTGCTGTATCTCTTGGGCCTCACAGACAAGTGTCAGTGATAACAGTTATTGGAAAAAAGGAGAAAAACAGGAATACACTGATGTAATATTTTCTCTCTTCTGTCAGTGGAAATTACTGTAACAGTGAAGTCTGGGTCCTGAGGAAGCCAGAGGGGGTTCTGCTGTTTACTTCAATGAGGCTAAAATTTGTAGATCTCATAATGATCATAAATGCTGCAAGAAATTAAAGGCAAGATGTGAACCTAAAGCCTCCTGTAGCTGCCCTGGTGGTCTCAGTGTGTGGAACTGTTGAGGAATGCCAGGTAAGATGCTGGAGCATGTTACCAGGGATGTGCTAATGTTTTTCAACTGCTCATAACTATTAAGCTACCAAAAAAATCCAGAATTGGCCCTTGTACCAATTAACAGCCAGTGAATGTGAAATATGATCTGGAATGCAGTTTTTGAGCAGTTGAACAAATAGTGGTTCCAGAATAGAACTGAGCTGTGTGGCAAACTTGATAAACAGACTCTTGTTTTATTAATTCCTTGGGATGTCTTCCCGTAGTTAATCAATCTATCCTCCAGCCAGGCAACAGAGCTGAGGATTGCAGCCAAACTTTCACCTCTGGCATCGAGATTTGAACCTTTGAATTGTTGAAGACTCAGCTTCAGAGCTCAATAGCTGCCAGGCATGTGACATTGGAACCTCTTGTCAGCCTGAGGCAGACAGGCATCCACCTTGGAATCTAGTGGGGAAGTTTGCATCTGCATGGTTAATAGGAGTTTGGGCTGAAATGGGAGAAGGGGGTGGTGATGACCCAGATCTGGTGCCTGTCAGGTCGAGGCTGGTGGGTGGGTTCTGCAGGAGGAGGACAGCCTGGCTTTGGGTTTCCTCTGGCTGGTGGTCCCAAGGGTTTCATCTGTGTGACGTGTGCTGCTGGAAGCTCCTGCTCCTGTTTCCCTCACCTCTCCCTCCTCTGGGGTACAGAAACACCATGGAGCAGGTTCTTACCTGTTTGGGGGTTTTCAGTCCAACGCTGGGGCACCTGAGCTCCCTGTGAGCCAGGCAGCAGGAGATGCCCAGGTCCAGCAAGTGTGGCCACAGCCCAGTTTTTGTTGGGTGCGACTGGAGGGCCTGGGTTACATCTGGGTGCTCTCACCCAGACTGAATGAGCTCTGCAACCTCTGTGGAAGAAACCTCCAACAAGAGCTGGCTTCACCCGGAGCAGAACTTGCAGCCACCTCTGAGGGAGAGCTGGGGAGCGTGGAGCCAGAGAGCTGGGGGGCAGCACTGATGGGGTGAATGAGAGCGACTCCCCCTGTCCTACCTCCCTTAGCAAAGAGGTGACAAAGGGACAAGAAATACACCTCTGCCTTTTTTTGTTTGGTTGGTTTTGTTTGTTTGTTTGTGTTTTGGTGTTTGTTTGTTTGTTAAACTTGCTGTACCTCTGCAGCCCGGTGAGGAGATCCGGTGTGAGTCCGGTTTCTGCGGCTTTGCCCCGGTTCACCCCAGCACCACAGAAGGGCAGGGGCAGCTCTTGGTGCTGCAGGGCTCAGAAATTTACCGGGTCGGCTGGGAAGGGAAATTCTGGATCTGCCAGAGCCCCGGGCCAGCATCATTCCCGGCACAGCATTCCCACCCCTTCCTCATGGCACCCAGCGCCGGCACCTCCAGCCGGGCTGAGCCTCTGCCCAGGGAAACTGGGGAAAATGCACCTGGAAATATCGGCTAATGAGTGTTTTTTACATCCTGTTTGGGTTTGGTGTTTGTTTGTTTGTTTTTTCGGTTGGTTGGGTTTTTAGGACTGCAGATGTTTCCTGATGTGTTGTCCCTCCCAGGGAAGCTTTGCTGCTCCAGGGGCTGGTGCTGGGCTCCTGGGCAGGGATGGGCTCTTCTGCTTGCCTCACCTCTCTGGGCACACCTTCCTGATGGAAAACTGCCTTGAAATATATTTTTTTTTTAAAAAAAAAGGTTTCTTTCTGTGTCTCAGAATTTTCGTGAAGAACTGTGAATTAATGGTTATTAAAAAAATTTTTGTTGTTGTTGTTTTTGGGCATTTTCCCCCCGACTTCTGTCTCAGCCTTGCTGCAGACTTCCCTGCCCAGAGTCTGCATTTCCCTTCTCTCGTGTGAGCCTTTCCTGGGCAGAGCCCTCCCCACAGGGCCTGGTGCCCGGGGGACCTGGGGGGGGGAATTCCTCCTGTTCCCCCTGCCCGTGGGAGCCCTGGGAGCACACATGAGCTGGATCAACAGCAACCCTCAGACCTCTGGGGCTGGGGGAAACAGTTATGTTGTCTGAAAATCAGTGCACCAGTGTCTGAACAGTAGTACCAGGATGATTAGGAGAGCAGAGTGAAGTGGTGATGCATCTTCCAGTGTTCCCCCCCCTTTTTTTTTTTTTTTTTTTTTCCATAAAATCAGTCGAATGGTTTGGGTTGAAGGGACCTGTCAAGGCCATCTAGTTCAACCCCCTGCAGTGAGCAGGGACATCTGCAACCAGACCAGGATGCTCAGAGCCCTGTCCAACCTGACCTGGAATGGTTCCAGGGATGGGGCATCTCCCACCTCCCCACCTTTCCTTGTGCTCAGTGTGAGGAATCCTGTTCCCTGTGTGCACCCAGTGTTGAAAAAATACCTCAACTGGACTGTTTTGAGCGGAGCTGGGGATCATTTCTCATTCTTGGACAATCCTTCTTGTGGATGAAGCTCCACGGACCATGTGTGTGTCCCAGGGATGTGGCTGCAGAGAGGGACCAGGGGGGCTGCTGGTCTCGGAGGGGTGGGCAGTGTTTGGGCTTCCTCACCAGAGGAAAAACATTCTCCATCATGCTTTTTCGATGTAAGCAAGGTGGTGTGAGTGTTCCCAGGGGAGATGATGTCTTTGTGCTCTTTATGGAGAAACATACTTGTCTGAAGCAATTTTTTTGTAGACGTCTTTAAAAGTTACAATTTCTAAGGGACTTTTCTCTCTTCTATAAGCACAGGCACATATTTGAGACTGCAATTGTTAAGGTTTTCTCTTTAGTGTGAGAATAGCTTGCATACACGTGTGTGTGGTTTTTTAAATGGTTGTGGTGGAGCTGAGACTCATAAAATCACTCCGGGTTGGTGGTTTCTTTTTTGATGCTTGCAAGCAACAGTATCTAAAACTAGTGTATTGGAATCTATATTTCAGAGAGACAGCAAATATATTAGTCCAGAGGGAATGCATCATTTTAAGTGAAAAATCTATAAATAACAGCATTTGGTGTTTTTTTAATGTTAAAATATGTTCCTTTTTAATTAGTCATTATATGTATTGATTGATGCTTACTGTACTTCTGATGCCTTTCCTTCAGGGCTTTGTGTATTTCATAGATTGTAAGATGTAAAAATACTTTAAATCAAAGCAGTAAAATAAGCATAGTTAGAGGGAGAACATGAGGGTTTTTTCTTCATTTACATTCATTACATATTATGAGTTTAATTACCTCCCTCAAATAATACCAGTACGAAGGAATGATGCTGAAGAAGGCGTACTTCTATGATGATTTTATTGATTGTGACTGATGGATGGCATCAACATTTCATAGTGAAGAATCATGGTTTTGTTACATCAGGAAAATTAAATTGGGAGAGTTATTTTCTTTCCCAGTGATAGTGGCAGTTAGAATATTTCACCTGTAATGAGATGTGTGCGTTATGTGCCATAGTGAACCACTGCTGAGCCATTAAATATATGTAAATGAAGAGAAACACAAGAGAGCCTGGGCATAATAACGTGCAGAACAGAGAAATGGATCCTGGAAAGTGATTAATTTATTTGATGATGCCTCAAGTGAGGAATTTTAGGTCACAAATGAAGTGACAGAATGACAAATTACCATTTTAAAGAATTTACTGGGCATCATTACTGAACAATTGTCAGGTAGTTTATGGTGGCTGAGAAGATGGTATAAATATAGATCTTTTCCTTATCTGAGATGAATTATTAATCACCTTTTTAAAAATCTTTGTGAGTGATGGTTGGCTGTCTGATTGGAAGTAATGTGTTCTACAATTTTAACTAAATTCTAATATGATATGTAACAGGAATCTTTACAATTAAAGTCTCAGTGGAGAGTGGTAGGAGGTTTACAGTCAATTGCAGTTTTAATGTGATAAAAGAGGATGAATTCACTAGCATATTTCAATAGGTTTCCTTAGGTATATTATCCCTGCTGTGATGTTATTCAAATGTTTACAGTTTATTTTCATTTGAAAAATGACATTCGGATACTTAAATTGTTTTCCTTGGTTTATTAGTTAATGAAAATGAAATTCTTGTAATTACTATATTTTTGCTGCCTGCCACATTATTTAAAGTGAAGTGACTGGCTTTGTCAGCCGGGCTGTGAACGTGTCCTCTGGTGTTTTGTTCAGCTTCTGTTTGCTCTCTGGATGTTGTGTCCCTTCCCTGGCCGGGCGGCACCGGGAGCAGCCGGAGCAGATGAAGAGAAAAAAGCAGATGTGGGAAATTAAACCTAATGTAATAATGCTTTTTTTTCCAAGTTCATTTCATCTGTTTGAGTAGGAAACCCTCCTCCGTTTGTCTTGGAGCATAACTTTACCCTGCTGATAAATACCTTGAAGCTTCAGACTTGAAATATTGAGGATTTCTGAATATAAACGTGGTGGGTTTGGGGGTTTTGTGTGTGTTGTGTTTGGGGTTTTTTGTTTGTTTGTTTGTTTGTTTATTTGTTTTTATTTTTTTTCCTAGTTGGTAACATCTGTAAATGCAGATATAATCCCATGCAGCCCCCACAGGAAAAAATGAGTGTACAGTAGGCATTCACCAAGGTGCATTGCAAAAGGTGTTCCCTCTCTATTTCTCAGCAGAGATTTGCTGGTCAGTCTGCATCTTGCATTATTAAATTTCTGTTGCTTTTGTAATCACCCTTCTGACTCAACAGCATTGAAAGGATCAGGACAAATACAACTGCACTGTAATTAAGAATGTTACAGAATTTGTTTTTCTCGTGATTTGCATCGTTCCTTTACTCACTGTTTGCAGAACTCCACCAGGCTGGGGGGGCTCCCCCATCATGTAGCCGTGGGGCTTTGGGTGCCCACAGCTGCTCTGGGGACCCTGCTCAGGTTAAGAGGAGGGGTGGGTGGGGATGGGAATGGGGATGGGAATCCCAGGGGCTGCCTGGAGAAGCTCCCAGGTCAGCTCTGTCCTGCTGGAGGGTGTTGGAGCAGGGGGGGCTCAGCTGCTGCCTGATGTCTCCAGGGCCATGATGCTCCTCAGACCATGTGGCCAGTTCCCTTTTACCAACCCACAGGACGTACCCTATAAACTCCTGAGCTCCAGGTGGTGATTTCTTTTTTTCATTCGGTAACTTAGTGTTCAATTTACTTTTTAAAGTTTCAGGTGTAACAGTGGCTTATTTAATTCTCTGTTGCCCATTCAAAAAGCAGCTCTAGAACAACAACAACAACAAGTTAACCGTTGTTGCCTCTTGCTATCACCATTTTACATTATAAAAGGTGAAGTAGATCTAAGTGAATATTTTTTTTTCCCATTTCTGCCCCCTGGCAGAGTCTTGAAACTCAGCTGCTTTGCCTCCTGCACTTCCCTTTTGTAGCTGTTTAACTGCTCAGCATCTGCTGCTCTCTGGCAGTGGCTGTTTGGCAGGCAAAGGACTGTTCCGAGATAAAAATAATGATTAAAAATATTAGGTGATGAGGCCGTTTGATTTGGGTTTGTTTGAAAAAGAAGCCTTGAACGCCTGACTCCCTTCTCTCTGATGCTCTCTGGGTATTCAGGCTGAACACATCCCTCTGGAGCTCTGCAGAACACACCTGGGAAGAAGTGGCCGCGGTGGCCCTGCCGGTGTGTCACCCTGAGGAGCCCTTGTCCTTGAGTGTGCCCAGGGGTTCCTGCTCTGCCACAGCAGGATCTATTCCGGTGACAGATGGGAATTCCTGGAGGGCACCTCCCGGAGCCAGCAGGGAATGTCTGACTGCCTGGGAGAGGAGGCACCGGCTCCTCAGAGGACACCGCCTGGAGTCACAAGGAGGAGTTCTCTCCCTCTCCGGAGTTTTTGGATTGCTCCCTGCGGCTGCTCAAGTTCGTAGGGAAGAGAAAGACCTTTTCTTATTCACACCTCATAATAGCAGTAAATAAAAAAGTAACTTGGTGCTTTGGGTTCCGGGCTGGCGGGGGCATAAAATGGATGTAAATGATCTTGATTTTTCTCTTTTGTAACAATAACTCCTGGAAGAATTGACATTTTGCAGATAACCCAGCAAGGCGTTAAGAAAGAGGTAAAGAGGTTTCATTTTTAAGGACATGAAAAGCCTTTTTTTTTTTTCCTTTTTTTTTTTTTCTTTCCCCTTCCTGCTTTCAAACTGTGGCTTAAGAGGAAGGACACCTTAAAGGGGAGTGCAGGATGGCAACCAGGGAATTTTGGGCAGGGTTGGAAGCCTAGTTCAAACCCCAAACTGTCTGGGTTGGAAGAGGTGGCAGGTCAGGGGAGGGCTGGCCGTGCTCTGCTTCTATCCCCAGCACTCTGGGGGCTGTTCCTGTCTCTGGAAGATTAATCCAGGTTGGAGCAGAGGCAGCTGCTAAGTTTGGCCATAACTCAGCAAGGTCCCTTTGGCACCCACCTCTTGTTTCCAGAAGTCCTTGGGATGAGCTGCAGATACTCAGGGAGCTGATGGTGCTGTGCTGGGGGTAGTGAAGTGCCTGTTTGTAAACTTCTGTGTCTGTTATGAGGGTTGTGGTCATAAATTCACCCTGATTGTTACTTACTGGCAGAGGTAAAAAATACACGATGGCTGCTGCCAGTGGAGCTCCAATAAAAGATATCATCTAGCCTAGTCTACAAATTTTGAGCTCGTAACTTACTGAGACTCAGATCTGACAAACTCCAAATTACACACACCGTAGAAAATTTAATATTTAATAAAATCCATTCTCTGCCCTATAATCCTTAATAGACATAATGTATTTTAAGAGGAAAAAAATAAGCTACTGGTAGGAAAAAAATACACAACGTGTTCTCTGTAATTTATTTAGTAGTCATGTCCCAGGGGCAGGATGTGCTCAATTTATTTCAAAATGTGGACATTTCAGGTGGTTCAGTGCTGCCCTGTAAAATGAGTCCTGGGATCTCAAAAGCTGCAGGTTCAGGGTTCTAATGCTACGGGCAAAGGAACTGAGAGTTTTAGAGAGTGGGGAGAGATTGGACTGAAAATAAATCTGTGCCAAGGTGCAGGACCCAGAGTGGGAGCTGCTGGACCTGTCCTCCCCAGGCAGTGGTGCTGGGCTGGGGTCCAGAAAGGATTGGGAAAACCCCCCACACAGGTTTGGGGTCCAGCACAGGTTTGGTGCTGAAGGGGAAAAGGTATTTCTAAGTAAAATCCGGATTTGTTGTGGAGTCGTGGGCTCAGCAAAACCAGCCAAGGGTGTGAGTGTGGATCAATGGTTCCTGCAGGCTTTTAATTAAGCTGAGGTCCATGCAGCCTGCCCGTGCAGGAGAGCCATCCTCTTTTGTCAGGGATACAGGAGAGTGATGGCTTGCATCACAGTCAATTTAATTCAGGTTTGTGAATTTTTACTGGCTGGATGTGGAAAAAGAGACTCTCCTGTGCAGTGCTGGAGCTAATGGCTACGGGGCCCCAGGGATCATTTATAAACAGCAGAGAAGTGCTTGGGAAGCTGGAGGGGAAACTGTAGGGAAAATGTGGTGCTGAGAGGAAGAAATATTGCTAGAGGACACGAGCAGGATTGGGTCCTGGTGGACACCAAGGTGACCTCGAGCCAGCGAGGTGTCCCTGCTGCAGAGGAAGCCAAGCAGGTCCCGGGCTGCACCAGGGGGTCCTGTCCCTCTGAGTGACCCTGCTGGGGCCATGGAGAGCTGGCTCCTCTCTGGGCTCAGGACAGGAGGGACAGAGGCCAGCAGAGGTTGGGGAGGTTGGTACAGGCTTCTCAGGGAGGCTGAGGAGTCTCCATCCTTGGAGATGTTCAGTTCTGTGTTCCTGAACAACCTGTTTGGAGAGGGGCTTGGACAAGGTGACTCAGAGGTCCCTTCCCTCATCTATTCAGTGCATTAAAGCTTTGTTACCTCCCTTATTTCTACTGTAACAGAAAAAAGAGAGAGGGCTCTGATTTATTCTTCACCACCACAGAAAGTGGCAATTTCTCTCTCAAGGTCAGAAAAAGAGTAAGTTTGGAGGACCCTGCTCCCCTGTGGGTTTTCCCCCTGCTTTACCAGTGGGCAAGCTGCAGGTTGTGGCTGGTGGAGGTTATTCTGGAGCAGTCAGCCCTGGCACAGCTCCTCCTCACTCATCTCTGTCTGTCAGATGTTCTGCTTTTGTTTTCTGCAACTTCTTATATTCCAAAAAATGTTCTGCACCAGCCTTTGCCTTCTGATATGTGACATTGTGTTATTTTTTTTTTTTTTTTTTCTCTGTGGGGAAGCCTTGATGAGAAATTATTGCAATTTGTGAAAGCTTTACTTGTGCTGCTGATGACTCAGAAGTTAGTAATGCTGCTCTGCTGTGATTACTAGGTTTGAAAAAATGGCACAAATGAAAGTGGGTCTTTTTGATTTTAGCAAAAGTACTTTGTTTGAGGCAGATAATAAAAGTATTTTTTATCATTAGCTCTCAGTCTGTTCAGAAGGGCTGTGCTCATGAGTAACGTTAGGAGACATGGTGAATCCAGAAGCGTATTAATCCACTTAGGTACTTCTATCAAAATGAATAAATAAATAAATATGTGCCAAATAGGAAACCTTGGGAGCTTTGGGGAAAGTTAAAAACCAAACTTAAATACAGGGAAAATATGAGAAGAGGCTCTGCTGTATTTTACTGCTTTGCCTGAGGAGCTGCAGCCAAAAGGAACCCATGCCCAGCCTGGCCCTGGCCTCAGGGGGTCCTGAGGATTTCGTTCATCTGCACCTTCCAAGGCAAAGGCAAAGCTGAGCCATGGATGCTGCAGGGGTCTGGGGTCTGGAGGGGATGGCTGGACCATGAGGGCACATCCCAGGCAGGGTCCCTGTCCCAGCCCCCTGGGCACAGTGTTTTGGGGAGAGCAGGGGGGGCTGGTAGCCTTGGAAGGGCAGCAGGAAAGCAGAGTCTGAAGGGAAGGGGCTGCCAGGTTCTCATTGCAGGTGGGGTGGGGGTTTTTTTGGTGTGTTTTTTTTTTTTTTTTTAAAGAAAAACGAGTTTTGAAATGAATCTGGGAAAATTAGAAAGGGAATTTACATGGTATTTGAGGGATTTCCTTTGTCTTACAAATATTTTATCTTTCCTATTAAAAAAGCCATTAGGAGGTGTGAGAGGAAGGAGAGAAAAGGTCAGGCTGTGTGCTCGTTTGCTCTGGAGTAAGGCTGGCCCAAACCCTTTAATATCCACCCAGCCACTCCGGATTTCTCAGCCTCTGGACAGCCAGGGCCGGGCAGGATGGGTGCTGGGTGCCTCGGGGTGCCTCGTTCTGAGGACTGGAGCTGGGAAAGATGGATTACCTGGGATTTTCTGCAGCAGGGTGTGCAACCTGTGGAAGGAGGGGCTGGAGGGATTCACCTGCTGATGCAGAGCACCAGGCAGAGGGGGTGAACAGCCCCAGTTTTGGGGTGGCACAGCTGACTCTTGGTGGAGCCTGGGGGAGCCAGGGATAAATTTGTCTTGGTGTGTCCATGGTAATGTCCTTGACGTTTTGGAAGCTTGCTAAGCTAAAAATAGTTCCTGGGAAAATAGGATCAGGACAAAATTGCTTCTTGGGTGTTATTTCTAGTGTTGTGGGGTTTGGGTTGGTTGGCTTTGGTTTTTTGTCCTGTGGGTTTTTCTGGTGTTTTGTGTTCAGTTGTCTTTTTTATTTTTTTTTTTAATTTTTTAATGCACATTGCCTTGGAATCCCTTCCTTACCAGCTCCTCAAGGAGACACCCTGCGGGCAGAGCCCCTGGAGCTGCCCAGCTCCCTGGCTGTGAGTGCTGGGAGGGAGGACACGGGGATGGTTTGGGCCATGGCAGAACCACCCAGCCCAGAGCCCAGCACCTGGCTCAGCCCCAGCAAACTGCCCCACCCCAGGGGACTGAAAAGAGTGGGGAAAGTGTCAGGCCCTGGTGTAAGCTGGAGGGCACAGAGGCTGAGTGTGGGGGCTCAGCTGCTGGCACGGGGAGCTGGCTGGGGCTGGGAGCAGTGCCCTGACAACTTGTTTTCTGCTTTCCCCTTCATTCTGTTGGGATTTCTCATCCCCACGCCCACATTTTTAAGCAGTGAGTGTTACTGCAATGGAGCAGCAATGTACTGAGATAATTCACTTTATGCATCAGTGGTTTCCTTAAAAATGTGCTGTGTCTCCACAGTTGTTGGTATTATCTTTGCTCGTGTCAAAGGCAGTAACTGAGCTCCCCCTCCTTTTCACTTTTTTTTTTTAATTATTTGATTTTATTTATATTTTTTAAGGTGATGGAGCTGGCACTTGGGCTGTGGGTTTTTCTCTGTTTAGTATTTGGGTTTTTTTCTTTTTTTTTTTTTTAACCTGTGTCATATGGAGGAATGCCTGGCCCAAGGCACAGAAGCAGAAAGCCTGGGGGTGTCCTCCTTTTGGTACAAATAGTTTATACCTTTTTGGTATAAACAGTTTGGGGCAGCAATTCTTTCACTCTGTTGTCCAGGGATGTGGGAGTGGGACTGGAGATGTCCCTGGTCCTTGACCTGCTCTAGCAATTGTGGAACTGAGGATGTCTCTGGGTGGCTCCTCATTCTCCCATTTCCTCCACTCATCTCCATATCCTTGTGATCTTTGTCTGTGGCTCCTAATTACCTAATTACACTCCTGCAGTAATAGACAATGTCATTCTCACACTTGTACAACATTCCACTAATGTAAAAATACTTTAAGGTGTGATGGAAGCATGAGGGAGAGCATGGCAGGATTGCAGAAGAAATATTGAATGATTTTTCTGGGCAATGTTGAGAGTTGAGCCCTGGAGCTCAGTAAGTGCAGGCATTAGAAAAGAGTGAGCTGCATTTAATAGACTACTTATGCAAATGACAGCAACAAACATGACAATAAATAAAGGCATTTATTTTTTATCTCGAGCAGGCCATGCTGTGGAAAGGTGTGCAACCAGAGCTCTGGAAATATAATTTGCAAAGGTCAAAGATTGATAGCAGAATTCATAAGTGCCCCCATTTAACAGGACTGGCCTGTTATTCTTTGTAAGTAACTTACCAAACGCTTCTGCAGCCTGTGCCTGGCAGATTTTTAGCTATTGGAAAAGCTTTATTCTTCCATTCTCAGTGCACCCTTCTTGCTCACATTTCTCCATCTTCTGGCAAGCAAGTTTGTAGTCTTGGAAGTCAGCATACTTCACAATTCCTGAATTGTGAAGAAGAGGAAATGGGGATGAAGAGTGAGGGGCCTGGGAGCAGAGATAATTTTCCTCCCTTCTTGCAGCAGCTGAAGCTGGGCAGATGGATTTTGTGCCAGGCACTGCACTGGATATATTCCTGTCCAAGATGCTCTGGCTTACAGATGCAGGGGCTGCTCTCAGCTTGGTCCTGCTGCCTGCTATGGCTGAGGAAGCTTGTGGGTGAGAAAAAGCCTTTTAAACATAACTAGGGGGCCTTGCAAAAAATTGACTTGGCACCTAATTGGTGGACTTGGGAGTGATGGGGACACAGTTGGACTCGGTGATGTTGAGGGTCTTCTCCAATGAATCCAGAGAATGATGTTTCTCTGGCTAAGGAAATCTCACATTGCTGGGAGAGAGCTCTGGGGAACAGTGCTGGGGTTTGCTCTGTGCTTAGCAGGGGTACAGGGATCCTTGGTCCAAGCCAGGACAGCCACTCGTGCATCATCCAAGGCTTCTGCCTGTGTCTGTTCATGGCAGCTGGAGTTGGCTTTGCAGGAGTTTTCCTCTTGCCCTAGCTGGGGATGAGCCCTTTGGGTGCAGGTTCCTTTTTGCTTTGTGTTGCTTGAGATTTTCTTGAGTCAGATCAAACTTTAGTGAGCTTGCTTCCCAGTCCTGAGCCACACGGCCACGGGTTAAGGCAACACTGAAATGGGTCTGGATAGAAGACGATGAGAAAGGAAAAAAAAAATCCAAGCAGTACTGACAAAATTAGATTTACTGAATTTTTCTGTGTTTAGGCATATGTGGTGTGGTTAAATGAGAAGTGAATGTGAGAATCAAATGAACAGGTACTAGAATTTTAATGTTAAGTACTGTAGTGACCATCATGCAGGCTGGACCCCAACCTCCAGCACGTCTGGAAGGCAAACTTGTTCAGCTGCATTAGTGCTTTGCACCTTGCAGTCCAGTGGTGTTTGTGGGGAGGTTTGAGGTGGGAGGGAATTAAATGTTAGGTGACAAGTAGCTGTGATCATGGAAATACCTTGAAAATCACTGACTAGTTTTGTCTAGTAGGCATAGTCTGAAAATAATATTTCTGCCCGTGTTTTGAAAATTCACTCTAAGTTTCAGCATTTTCCCTGTCTTGCCTCCAGAGAAACAGCTGCGGCTGGAAATCAGGAATTGTCAGTGTGCGTTGTCAAAACAACTTTATTTTATCAAGTCAAGATAATGTTGAGAGAAGTCTATACCCACTTTAATTGCTTTGACATTCAATTAGCAAGACATTCTACTCCTCTCCAATAGAGTGAGCTTTTGTGTGCCTGGTAGGGAAACATGGCTGGAAAAGCACCAGGGAATGTCATCAGGCACTGTTCACCTTACCCACCTCACTGCTGACAAGGTGTAGATGCTCCCCACTCTCCAATGGTAGAAATTCCCCCAGACACCTATTCTGGTGTTCTACTCTCTCATTTTGTTACATTTAGTCTTTTCCCTGCCTCGAGACCCTAGGTCTCCCTTGTGGCAATTTAAATCCCTTAGGTTTAGGGTTGTTTTTTTTTTTCCCCAGTCTCCCATAAGTGTAAAAAACTGATTTTTCCCTCCATCTCTGTTAGAGCTGTCAGCATACTTGGAAATCATTATCATGTCCTGTGTTAAGTGTCCTTTTTTTAGGAATAAACAACCCCAATTCTTTTAATCTTTCCTCAGATGTCAGGTTTTCCAGACCTCTGATTAATTTCATTGCTCTCCTTGAGATGCATTATGCTCAGTGAATAATGGCTCTTGTCCCCTAGGATAGGTCACTTACACATATGGCCGAATATTTATTCATTTAATCATTTTACAACATGTCCACTGACATAGCAGCTGAGCACTTGCATAGTTCTTACAGACATGAGCCCCAGACTGTACCAAGCCTGAAGAAGTGGTAATAATTAAATCCAATAAATAAATTCATTGTGCTATGAAACTTGTTGGAGTCTGGCATCAGCAAACTGTCTGAATGAACCTTCATTCTGAGGAGCTGGACTTGTTGCTCCTTGGCATGCAGAGGAATGCTTCTGCAGTTCAGGTGCTCCTGATCCTGGAAAGACTTTGAGTAGAGCCAAGGAGCAGCAGCAAAAATCCAGCCTCATGGAGGGGCAAGAACTGGGTAAGTCTGTGGAATGATTGGTGATGAGGCTCACGGGAACTGGCACGCAGGAAACTTTGCTCACCTTGTGAAATCATGAAGAAACGTAGACATACTTCTAGATAAAATGACTGGAGGTTGGGGTAGGTTTAAGTGAGAGCTGGCAGAGACATGGACTTAGTTGGCTTTGTAGATGAGCAAGTCTGAAATGTGCTGTAATGAATGGAGGAGTTAGAGACTGTGCCTGCTGCTCTCAGGGAGGATGGAAACTGCAGGATACCAAGTTCTGAGTGTTGCATGTCCAGAGCACAGGATGAACACTCCATCCAGTGTGGAATAGCCAAACCACACTGCAAACTGCTGAGGGGAGCACCTGGCCAAGGCAGTGCCAAGGCTTCTAAAGAAAACACATCTTTCTCATTCAGTATCTGCTCGGAAGGAGTGGGTAATTTACACTCAGTCTTAGCTGGTGTTAATTTACTTAGCTCTTCGTTACTAGATTGAGAACTATCTATCAAATTTCCATGTGATGAATTTTTGATAAAGAGGTTAAGTACGACTGTGTTTAGAACCAGGGGATGCAGGGAGGGTGCAGTGGGGAGAGCAGGAGCAGCACCTCAGGTGTCAGGATCAGTCTCCTGGCTGTGTCTGGGCCTCAGCTGGGGACCTGGTGAGCACCCGTGTGTGTCCTACAGCATCTGATCACAGAAGGAGTAGCTCAGGCTGGGTCAGGATTATGAGATCTGAAAACTGCCAGCCAAGGCTGCCCGGTGATTGCTCCCTCGGGGTGCTGTACTCTTCCCAGCTCAAGGACTTTGGCTCTGATTTTAAGGGTGCCAAGTGTCTCACCATGGAAATTCTGGAAAGAAAGGGAATGGGATGTGAGACCTGAACCAAACCAAACCATCTTTTCTGTCCTAGGCCTGTGTGTGTTGAATATTTGATGTTTTGAGCTGGAAAAGCAGAATTTGCAAGTGGCAGCTTGCATGTTCCTATAAGCATTTGATGGCTGTTGTTGGTGTGCCCCCCCAGGGGCCTGGGATCCTGTCCCAGGGGCTTTCACCCTGTGAGGACACTTGTTCCAGTGCTTAAACAATTTGTGCCTTGCAACCTGACATTTTGCAAAGCTGTTTGGAGAGTCAATATTTTTTGGCCTTTTTTTTTTTTTTTCTCCGAATGTATAAAGTGGGAACATTTCTGTGGCATCAATTAATTGCACATTAATGGACAGATGATCTATCTGTGGGACCAGACAGTGGGTGTTGTAGTGGGGCAGGGGCTGCATGGGTTTGTGGTACCAAGAAGACACCGTCCTTATTGAATCCCAGGTTTAATGGGCACATGACAGGACAGTCACTGGTGCCCTGAGGTGATCCAAACTTTCAGGTGCTATTTCGTTTGGGGTTTTTTTTTTCCCTCTCAGTCTGAGAATATTTTAATTTTTATGCACACTTGAAATGTTCAGCCAGGAAAGGATATTGAGTGTCCTGTGTTCTCACTCAGTGCCAGGGTGCAATGAAAAGATGGAGCCGAAATGACCGTGGGTTTGTGTGGGTTTTGTAATAAAGCTGCAGGTTTTTAATCACACCCCCCAGAGCAGACCTGAGGGAGCAGCCGTGTTGGTTTGCTTGCTCACAGCATTCCTGATGCCCTACGTGTTCCGTACTACCCCTTGCCAGGCAGCAGGACAGGGATGTTGAGCTGAGGCTCCGCTCGTGCCACTTCCCTTCCACATAATCCCCATTATTGTACAAATAACGCCTGGGAAAGGGTTGTGTTTGATATTCTGCAGGTAAGGGGGCTCTGAGTGGAACAGATTACCAGGCCTTGCCCCATCTATCTGTAATATTCACCCAGCAGCTCAGCAGTGCTGGCTTCTCGTGATAAATTGTGACTCCTGTAAGCAGAAGGACTCAGCTCGCGGTCTGGCCGCACGTGTCTCTCACGTCTCTGCTGTCACGATAATCAGGGACAGGAGATAATGACCTGAGGAAGAAGTGCTGGATTAAGTGGGACAGTAAATTAGGCATTTATCTCTCTCCATTGGAGACCTGTTTCCAGTTCCCTTCCAGGTCTCAGCTGAGCTCTATTTAAAAGTAAACCACGTCGTATTTCACAAAGCCGCCCGCTCCACAGAGATCAGCGTAGAAGCGCTCGCATTAAATTACCATATTACCCAGGAGGTCCTGGCTTTCAGGAAGGTCAGAGTTGAGGTGTATTAGCAAGAAAAAATAAGGTTATACCATTCTATCTTTTTACTCTGCATCCAGAGATGTACAGAAAATCCCCACTTAGAGCCCCTCTCTTTCTCTTTGTTTTGTTTTGGGTTTTTTTTTCCACCTTTGCATTTTAAATTCTGGTAATTTTTAGACCGTAAGAAAACTACTGTGTACAGAAATTGCAAGCCTGCAGTTTCCTCCCTAGGTGGAAGGGTTGTATGGTGCTGGATTCAATGGAGCGTGTTTGACTGTGCATATGCTAGAACATTTTACTCATAAAATCCTGGCAAATATTATTATTGCGGTTGCAAAGTCATAGGACCCCTTGCTTTATCTAATTTGGGAAGCTGAGTTACTTAGAGGATGACTAGAGACTGCATCATGGAAAAGACTGGTGCCTCTTGTCTTATCTGCTGCAGATGTGGAAGGGGTTTCCAGAGAGGGAGGTGATTGGGATGAACGTGAAGGTCTCCCTGTGTTTGGGACGTTTTCAGTGTGACATAGGATTGGGAAGCCTGTAATGTTCAGCCTCCTGCTGGTTTTTTTCAAGCAGCCACCTCATGTAATTGTGTTAAAATTTACTGGTTTCCCCCCAATTAATTAGGCCTTAAGAAATGCTGTTTCACAACTTTACTCTGACTGCAGGAAACCACTCTTCACCTTTAAATGATAATGTTCTAATGGGCAGGTTACACCAATGGGTCACACCAACTGTTCTTCTGACAGTGTTTTTTGAGTTGAATTAATGTTCTTGGTTCTAAGCTGTTTGCTACCATGTAGTGTATTTCATTAACAAAACAACAAAAAAGGAAAAATAAATAAAAAAAAAAGAGAAGTCTCATCCCTTGGAAATATTTTGTTCATTAGACTGGCCAAGCACTTTCACTCCTCTTTCCACTCACAGGTTTCTATTTTCTTTCCTGATCTTTATAGTTCTTCCACTTGGAAGAAGTTTCCTGAGCCCTGTGCTCCAAGACCAGGGGTACTGTCCACATGTGCTGTGTTCTTCATCAGGGGTAATGATGCTAATGGGGTCCTTAGACCCCAGGTAATGCCTCCTGCACCAGTTCACATCAACCAAGCCTTTAACTGGTGACCACTTTTATGGACACCTGGCTTCCACCTGATTTGGAGAAGTGCAGAGTTCTCTTTACCAGTACTCACGTTCATGGGAACTCTATTTTGGTCAGGAAATAGTTGTTTGGGAGCAGCAGGTCTCAGGTTTCCCAATCTGTTTCAGGGCCAGGATGGACAGGGCTCCAAGCAACCTCATCGAGTTGCAGATGTCCCTGACAGCCTTGGAAGATCCATTCCAACCCAAGCCATGCTGTGATTCCGTGTGGGATGGCTATCAACTCACCAGCCTTTTGCTATGAAAAAATAGCTGGCCCCTATCTAGAGAGCTAAGGTCAGAAAATGTAGAACTGGAACACTTTATCTTACTGCAGTCTCTGCAGGATGCTCTGGCAGTTCCTGGTTCCTCCATTTCACTGGGTTTCCATTAGTCCTGGTCTTGCAAGGCAGAGGGAATGCATATTGGTCAGCACTGATGAAGGATATATTTGGGGTTGGGATGGGGTTTTTTGTGCTATCAGGAGTGTCAATGGGTATCTTTAACCAAGGATCTCTTGGGTCTGACTCTGAGCATCACAACTTTCTATTCGGAGGGGCCTCAGGGAAAGGCATTTCTTTTCAGGCCTCCTAGTACCAGATCCACCTTCTGTCCTTGCTTTCAGCAAACAGCTGAATCTTGGCAAGCTTATTCCCAGCAGTTTGTGCTGAAAGTTGATCTCCTAGTTAGTTACCTTGTAGGTCAGAACACCGTTAATAAATTGCATTAAGTATTGAGGCAAAGGTTGGAGAAGGCAGAATCCAAATCAATATTTTACTTGGCTGTAGTATTTAATTAAAATATGTAAAATTATATATTTCTGCATTCAGATTTTATCTTCCTGATGTTTTCTAAAACAAATTTCATTCCACTTGCAAAAAGTAATGCAGAAACATATTCCCAACATTACAGAATCTACATCTAAACTCAAGCAGGGTCAGAGGGGCAAACTTTTTAGGTGACAGCACCATGGAAGTTGATAATCAGGAACAGGAGGCTGATACCATGAAAATATCAATGATTCTAATTGCAGCGAATTCAAGTCCTGACCTTAATTTCTAACAAACTTTGCAGATTAATTCAGACCTGAGATACTATACAGCATGATCTAAACCAGTTTATAACTTAGAATTTTTCAAGGCAAGAGTAATATCCTGAATGAAACTTCAGCTTAGGAAGCAGTGCCCCGACACTGGCAGCTCTCTGACACTGCATCAGCATCTTGGCTTTCTCCTGGCAGAGGAATCCTCCCCTTTGTTCCTGGATTTTCCATGGGCTCTAGGCTTGACCAAGTTGCCCATGTGCATTGGAATTCATAAACTGTCTGTTTGCCAAGATTTAAATACCTAACCTTTCTGATGGCACTTGGGATTGAACTATGGTTCTTGAGAGAGGTTATTAAGCCACTGTGCCCCTTATGCTTCATTTTTGAGAATGGGAAGTAACGTGGCCAGAACTCCTCTCTTTGCTCAGCTCAGCATATTTTTTAATGTCAACAATTAAGGAATTCCATTAAAGAGTATCACAATCAAAGAATGTCTGCAATCCAGGACAAATTAATGAGGTCCACTAAAACTTCCACCACGTTTTTGTTTTCCTTGAGATGCTTTTGTCCCACTTCTTAGCAAAGCCACCTGTAACCACTGTAGTTCTTCCAAATGACTTTAAATAGAATTATTCAGCTACTACTATAGAATGTAGGCAGCAGTAATGAGCTGGCCATACAGTTGCATTCATCTAGAACATAAATGTCCAACCTTGTTGATATGGTGGCCACATTAGGGGCTTCCCATGGGTGGGAAGTGGAGAGTGTGGAGGAGGCTGAAGCTGAGACGTTTGGCTCAGAGAAGTTACAGCCCTGAGTGCTGAAGCCCTGGTACCTTCATTGGTTTACATGCTCAGTAAACCAAAATCAGAGGTGGCATCTAAACTAACATATTTGGTGCAATGGTTTTATTTGATCTGTATAGGATCAAGGTTTTGTCTCTGTAGCATTCCTGGTTTCTGTACGTTTTGTTGTCTTCTTCTGCCTGTCTTGGTCCCACCTGTGGGACTGACAGCATGACACTTTTCTCAGAGGTGGCACTTCAGAAATTCAGGTGTGAAGCTTATTCCTATTTTAATTTAAAAAAGAATACAACAAAAATCTAGAGGATGTTTTTCCCATTATGCATGATATTGTATCACATCCACCAACTCCAGCTCTCAGCAGCCTTTTCCTGGTGTTGAGCAGGATTCAGATCACTCTCTTTCCTCAAAGCTGCTAAAGCAACAGTTTCTACCTTGAAATATTTTTGTTACGGGGTAAAACTGTGTCAGCAGGGGAAAAAAACCATCGAAAAACAAACAACAACAAAAAGCACTGGCTGCTTTGCTTGGGAGGTGTGAACAGCATTTTCAAACAGATCTGAAGTGATTTGCTTTTTAGATTCCAGCGTGCACATTCTGCCTGGCTTTCTGATTAACACCTTCCAGAATCTCTCATTTCCTCCCCGTTTGCCTTTGCCATGGTTGCTGCTCAGCTCAGGGTTTATCTCCTGTAATCATTACTCTCTGGGAGTCAATCATCTCAGGGAGGGAAGTTTTGTTTTCAGACAAACTTTGTGTGATGAGTTTCTGTGGAGCTTTGTGGTTCATGGTCCTGAGTGTCTGGTCGCATGATGGTGAGGCAGGGAGAGGTGATGCTGCTGGGTTTGGTTTGCACCTTGAGATGCAGGGAGGGCTGGGGTCAGGCTTGGTGCTCACCTTGGCAGGAATTTGCATCCAGTTCCACTTAAGCAGCAGCTGCTTAAATGGCAAAAAGGGACAGTTTTAGCTGCTGAATAACATAGATCCCCAACAGCCCCTGAAAGCCACTGGGGCTGTGGTTCTGACCAGCAGTGAGTGACTGAGTTAACACCCCCAGCTCCTGACCAGACTCCAGGAAACAGCCTGGTGGGGGCTTGGACTGAAAAAACCTTGTGAAACAATGGTTTGGTTTAAATACTTGGGCAATATTTTGATTTGAAGCAGTGACCAAAGTGTCTAAAGGTCACAACTTTGTTTCCAGGGAGCTCTACGCTTAATAAAGGAGAATTGAGGTGGTGTTTTGGTTGTGTGTTTTTTCATTTGTTTGGGTTTGGGGTTTTTTGTTTTATTTTAAAGACAGGAGATTGCCACAAGCCCCTGGCTAATTTGGATGCAGAGTGGTGGGAAATGGTTGCAGGCTTGTCCCAAAGCTGGACCACCTGAAGGCTCTATTTTGAGACGAGGAGATACATGGCTTTACCAATAAAGGTTTTTTTGCGGAAAAAAACCCCCAAACCACAAAACAAAACAACTCAAAAAACTTCAGTTGTGTTACATACTTTAAAATGGTAGTTTGTTTCATATGTGGGAAGATGTGTTCAGGCCGCTTTAATTTTTTTTATATATATTTTTTTATTTTTTTTTTTACTCACCAGAAAGCACTGGCAGCTGGATTGCTCTGATCAATAAAATTATAACACAGAAGCAAGTGATGGTTCTTCTGCAGGCCCAAATCCTGCTCTAGTGAGGTGATCAATAACTTTGTTTGCAATGACATCTAGCTGGCAGTGCGTGGCTGCTGCTGGAAAGCTGTGTCAAAAAGCCTGGAGCCAGCACTCAGGTACCAGAATCAGCAGAGGAGACTGGGCATGGCCTCTTCCTGGGCAGATTGAGATAAAACACCAAGGCAGGGTGGGAAGAATACTTCGGTATGGTGGCTTCCTCCTCTGCTTGGGTCTCAGAAGGAATGACAAAGCTGTGAAGAATGATGTCCCTCTCCTGCTGGGGTGACTTTTCCTGGCATCCCAGCACCACGGTTCATCGAGCTCTGGTTGCTTGCAGGGAGCTTTTTCTGCTATTGCCTCTGGTTTTGTGAAAATGCTTCAAAGCATCCATGTGCTCTGGTGTCCTCTGTGTTCCCATTCTCAGGCTAGTCCTTGGGCACGGGTTAAAATTCCATCCTCTGCTTAGTCTGGAATATATGAGGCTGCTGGATCAGCCAATATTGACAGTTGCATGGAGAAGGCAGTGGCATATTAAGGCTCTTTAGCATACTTGTGCTTTGCAACTGTTACAGACCATATATCAGCTTTTAATAACAGGATGAAAACAAGTATTTGCCGGTTTTTATTTATGATGTGGTATGAAATAGCAGCCAATTGAAAGATGCCCCGTGCCCTTTACCTGACGTGCTGTGGCTCTGAGTGGAGGAGTTCCAGCTCCTGGCATTCCTGGTCACTTTTGGTGACGTTTGAGAATTTGGGCTCGACCCTCCATTGCTGGGCTGTGAGGCTGGAGGAGGAGAAGGTGGTGAGGAGGGTGTGGATGGGGACAATGATGTCCCTGGCCTGGTGGTTTGCAGGGGAGATGTCGGCGTGCTGGAGAGGGAGGATCCAAGGGCTTAAAATTATCCCTTTTTTTGGGGGGAGCTGTTGTCATCGGCAGCTGCCATTCCCCCATCCAGAATGGTACAGGCAGGGCTGTCGGGTACAGGCAGGGCTGTCGGGGTGGGGAGGCCCAAGGAGGCACCTTCTGCCCCCTGACCCCCCACCCCGGCCTCCCCCAGGGTGCTGGTCCCTGGCAGAGCTGATGGCAGCCCCGGCTCTGACAAGAGATCGATGCCGTCCTCCCCGGCGCGGGAGCTGCCGGCCCTGTCAGAGGGATGTGTGCCCTAATTGGATCCGGGATGCGGGAGCCATCCCAGGCTCCCGTCAGCACTGTCACAGCTGTCAGATGTCATCCCTCTGTACAGCTGTCACCGCGGGAGGGCCGGGGCTCCTTCTCCCTTCTAACCCGATGCAAATGTCCACTTAGCAGATGAATATTGAAGATATTAGACACTTCTCTATGCCTTTATGCAAAATAAAGATCTGTGTCATCTGTGGATTTCATGGAAATAAGTTGCAATTTATTCACTGTGAGAAAAGTGAAGTGAAGCCTGTAAAAATGAGAAATTATTTGGTTCAGGCTATTAAAAAAAAAACAAACAAAGAATATTTTTAAGAATAAACAAAACATTCAGATTTTCTTCTGAAGAGAACAAACTCTACCAGATACATATATATGTTTATGGGAATAGAGTAGCAGTTTTGTATTAGAGTATTATTTTACACAAATAGAAATTATTCATTTCTGGATGAGAGAGAAATGCCATTTCCAGAAACCAAAGTTTACCGCCACCGTCGTCCCCCCCCCCCCCCCCNAAAAAAAAAAAAGGCAAAAAACCATTATTTCAAATATTTCAAATCACCGAGAAATAGAATCTTCGTTTTTAAGCAGCTGGGGGCTGAATCCCAGGAGTGCCGCTGGCGGGGCGGGAGGCAGCGGTGCTGTGCAGCTGGAGGGGGACGGGGAGCGCGCAGGGATCCGCGGGGACGGGAGCTCCGCTCTGCCCATCCATCCACACCCTCTCCCTGCCGAGAAACTTCTCGGAGAACGGGGCAAAACAGACCGGAGCAAACGTGCGTGGTTTTGGGGTTGGTTTGTTTTTTTGTGTTGTGAGGTGTTGGTTTGGTTTTTTTGGTTTTCTTTTTTTTTTTTTTTTCCCCTTTTTTTTCCTTTTTCCTCTTTTTCTTTTATTTGGTGTTTTGGTTTGTTTTTTTTTTTGTGTTGCTTTGTTGTTTTCCTTTTTTTTATTTTTTTTTATTTATTTTTTTTTTCCTCCCACCCCCCATCCTTCTTGTCATCCCTCTAACTTGCGCGTGGATGTGGCATGAACCAGACCCTGGTGGTTAACTTGCAGCCCCGATTCCGTGGAATCACCGGAGCTGTCACTCTGCTGGGGAGGGAGCCGGAGCGGGGCTGCAGCCCCCGCGGTCTCATTGTCCCCGGCCCCTGGGAGCAGTTTGTCCCCGGCAGTGAGCTCCGGAGCTCTCTTGCTGCCGCCAGAGAGGAGCAAACCGCTGTGTTATCTGTTCGGAAACGGGAGCCCGATCTCCTGCTTTCCTTCCTCTCCCTCGGTGATGTCAAACCGCCCCCCAGCTTTCGGCCGCCGCCGTTCCCGGTTTGCCCGGTTGGTTGTTCGTTTATTGACAGCACCGAGCCCCGGGGCTGTGCCCGGCTCTGGGGGTGCATCCTCTGGGGCTCCACCACATCACCCCACCACTCGGCTTGGTAGCCCGGGAGCCACCCGGCCCCTGGTGCCGGTGGCCACGCAGCAGCCGGGGTTGCCCTCCCGGCCCTGTGCCGTTTTGCGACGCAGAAATGATCATAAAAGGGCAAGCTGGAGAGAGGAGCAGAGGGGACCCACCGGGGCAAAAGTAGGTCCTAGGGGGGGCTTGAAGAAGGTGGTCTGAATGTTAAGTTAAGAAGCAAAATTCCCATTAATTTTGCCGGCAGCCGGATCGGGAAATAATCGTTCTGTTCCTTGTGCTGTTTGGAAAGTTAAGGACTATCCAGGATTTGCTGCATCTTTGCTGTCTTCCCGTGCAATGCTTGCAGGAGCCAAACTGATAATCCCTGATAATCCCAGCGAGAGGCAGGGGTGAGGGCCCTGGCATGGGCGGGTGGTGGGAGCCCTCTGTAGAGCATCTCCACCTCCACGTGCAGGTCTGTAGTGACAAAGGAAGCACTTCCCCACCCCCCCTCTCTTTTTCCTTTTAAATATGGTTTATGGCTAATTACATCAGAGATCCAAAACAGTCCTTCTTACATTTGCATTAATAAGGTGTATCACATGATCCATACTGAAGTAGGAGTATACATCAAAGGTAGATTAAAGGTTGGTTAGGCATCAAACTATGTTCTATATGTAAATTTATAGCAATGATGTTCTGTGGAAAGATAGCTTACCCTCCATTTCTGTGCTACTAAATAAAATTAAAAATTCACAACTCTGGTTTATGGGATTTTAAATGAATTTGATCTCTCTTTTGGGCAGGGCAAATAAGTGTTTTGTGATGTATTATTTTACAAAAAAAAAAAAAAAAAAAAAAAAGAAAAAAGAAAAAAGAAAAAAAAAGACCATCGTTCTGGCTCATTTAATTTTGCGAGTGAATGATCTAAGATTAACTACAGACTAGTCAGTGCAGTTTAAAAGCTGAAAGCAATTTTCAGCCATAGATGGTAATGCCACATTTAGTCCACAACCGAATGACTCTAAATGACTAAGCTGCAAGGTCTTTGTATATGACCACAGGGCCTGATAAAGCCATAGGAACACAGTAAAAGCACAAAAATAGTTCCAATTTATTTGGTGCCATCACCTTAATGAGATTAATACAGACGTGTTCATGTGCCTAATTGGTGATTTTGTTTTAACTGGTAATGAAGGATTAAATCTTCAGGCAACAGGCTACTCGCAGGAAAGGGGATTTGAGGAAAAAAGTTTTTAATTATAAAAGGCAGCTAGTGAAATATACCACTACAAAGTTAATAACGAAGCTTTGATAAAATACATGTGTATTTGTATATACATACAGATGCTGTGTTAGTAGCTCCAGCGTTTTCCTGAGTGGTTCTAGGGAGCATTTATCTGGAGGAGAGGGATGGCAGTGGGATGGGCTGTGTGGCATTGGCATCCTGTGGGACTGAGGAAGACAAAAGCTGGGCAGGCAGCGAGCTCCTGAAAAACACAGCAAAGTCCACAGGCTCAAAATACATCCAGAGCTCCTGTTGTCTTCCTTACACCTTAACATTTCTGGAGGTCCCCAGCCCGGGAGGGTGAACTTCACCCCTGGTGGCACCAGCACTGCCCTCCCCAGCCCGCCTGTGACCGGTTAAATGCTACTGCTATTAAATGTGCTGCCAAAACACAAACACCCAGCCCCAGTCATTAAAATGTAATTACGAGGGGGCAGCTGAGCCTGGGCTGAGTTTTGACTCGGAGGAATCTTGTGGAAGACACGGAGGCAGAAACCCAAACCCTCCCCAGCTTCAGGCCCAGCCTGCAGGCTGCCCACAGCCAGTGAGCCCCCTGCCTCTGATCATGGCTTCTTGCAGTCATTTGGTCAAATTTAACTTTGCTTGTTTGTGGGGGGTTTTTTTGTTTGTTTGTTTTTTTGTTCAGCCCCCCTTCTGTACCTTTCACAAATGCACAGATAGCAGGGGGGTTGCAGCACTCTTACGTTGAACTTTCAACAGAGACAATGGCAAAAAGGTCTTAAATGTCTTGGATGTAAGATACTTCTGTATTTTTTTTTTTTTAACGAGTGTTTATTTTTTTTAATGTGTGTTTATTTCTTTAAATTGCCTGTGGGTAAGGTGGCTTTTATCAAGCATATGGCTTTTTATTTAAAAAAATAAGGCAGCTTTTGGATTCGCCTTGGCCGAAGTCTGGCTCTGTCACTGTTTTATCACCTCTCCTCTGCTATTTGGGAAACCAAGAGGCACTGTCTAAAATTCCTTCTGCTTTCCAGAGAAATTTTATTTTAACACTGATAGAGATGAGGAAGCAAAAAAAAAACCAAAACACAAACCCAAAACAAAAACCCCAACAACACAAAAAACCAAAAACCCCAAAACAAAACATCTACAACCATACTAAAACTAAAAGTAATTAAACAAAGATGACCCAATTTGCAGCAAAACAAACCCTGCCCTGATCCTGTGGGTGCTTGTGCCATCTTTAGACTTTGATGATATATTAGGAAGCTCTTTGAAAGGACTCCGGGTAGCGACAGCGCTCGCTGCAAGATGCTACCTTCCCGGCGAGTGGAGGCAGAAATATATTTTACATTTCTTGTCAGCTTGAACTTTAAGACATCTTGACTGCTTTCTCTGTAATTTAACCACCGCAGCCCAAATGGCACCCAGCTCAGCTCAGTTCCAGAGGCGTGGAGCCGGGGTGCTGGGCTGGCTCAGGGCATCCCGCCCGCTCTCCCCGCAGCGTGTCAAACCATTACAGCGGGGACCAGAATGTCACCCTGGTCTCAATGGTTCGTCAGCTGAAGGATATGGTTAACAAATGTAAAACCAAACTTCAGAGGAGCTGCTTTTCTGTGCTAAGTGATCTGTATTCCCTCTGAATTTACTTTCCCCTAACCCCGTGAAATTAACAGTACTTTCTGACATTCGACCCCCTGACCTCACATATAATAAGAATTTAAAAAGCACCATGCATGAGTGTGTCTGTGTAATGCAAAACTGGGAAAAATGACCATGTCACCCTTTTATTATACAAAACCTTCTCCATCTCCATTGCATGCTTCATATGTGAGTGCTCGGTTTGAAGTTATTATAAAGAAAAACACAGTTTTAACAGTAATAACTCACCGCTCGTGACTTTTATAGACAATAAATTGTCGCAAATACGTATTGCTGCACAAGAGCCCCGTACTCCATTAATGCGGATATTTACCAGGATAAAGTGTTAAAAATAGTCCCCGGGCAGAGGCCGGGGGTTCAGCGGCTGCTGGGGGGCTGCTGCCGGGGGTGCAAGTGCCTGCACAATGCCTGGGTCTCCGGGTTTAAGAGGCAGAAGCAGGGAAGTGTTATGTGGAAATGATTTCGCAGTTATCAGGCTCAGGGGATGACAGCGTACAAGAGTAGGAACAAGGTGCTATGTGGCTTTTTCTTCACTGTGAAGTAAAGATTGGCAGCTGGAAGTAAGGCTTACAGGCAGACCTGCACACAGGACCTCTTCACCCAGGACTCATAATCACTACTCAAAGGAAAACGCATTTACCAGTAAAAAGCGGCTGTAGCCATCAGAAGTGTGCTTAAAACACCACTTAAATATCACTTTATACGCTATTACTTGCAAACTGTGGCTTGGTATTAAATTATACTTGCATAGGCTTTTGCTTAGGTGCTGATAATGCTTTTGAGGTTGCATTGGTGAAGAAGAATTTAGGCTGCTTTACAAGAGACGTGACTGGAATATCCCCCGGTGCTGACAGTGACAGGGTGAAAAATTGCAGAACTGTACTTTCTTTCCCCATATAGATTGTAATTTTAATTGTCATTGTGGCCCTTCTGTTTTAATTATGGGACTTCTTTGATATATACCAGGACATCGTATTGAATGAAAATATGGTGCTATAATAGTCTCTTTATAATTAATGACCACATGTAGATCTTGGTGCATAAAAGGAAAGGAATAAATGAACAATTTATTTAACTAGGTTTTGGATTTCTTTCTGTCTTCCAGTGAATATAAAATGATCCTGGGGCTTCTGAGGCTGTTTGATGTAAGAACTGCACTGAATAGCTAATAAAATTACATTGGTGTAGATTACAAAACATATTAGGTGGTTTTATTTAAAAATGTTCCCATTACGGATGGTAAATTTCTCCTATTTACTGTGTTAGCCTCCCTTGGCTTTGGATTTTGAAACAAACGACTGTTTTCTTTATTTGTTTCAAAAAACCCCTCAAAAAATTAGTGCAGGCTTTACTCCAGAAGGCAGCAGGTTGGCAGGTGAGCTCCGAGGTGAGCTGCAGGCAGCATCTCCCCTGCAAAGGTGATTTGGGCACCGGTTGCGAGCGGCCACCTCTGCCCCTCAACTTTGGCTTTCGGAATGCGATGGATTTATCCCCTCTTAATTTCTGTCTGAAGAACCCGTCCTGTGCATCCAGCCTTAAGCAGAGAGCGGTTGTGGGAAAACACAACAGAAATATTAATGGCATTTTAGTGTGGGGTTCTTTGTTTTGGGTTGTGTTTTTTTTTTGCGTGGCCTAGGGAGGAGGAATCCCAACCCCACACGTGCCGGTCGTCCCGCGTCCCACCAGCCAGCCAAGGCGCCCGGCTGGCCCTGTGTTTTGGGAGAGCAGAACCCTCCCTGGATTTCTGAAAAGCAGGAATGTTTGTGAGGTGTCTGTCAGCGGGAAAACTGGAAAACATCCCCTGACAAGCTCCTGCTCATTCCGCCGCGTGGCCGCGTGCGGGGCGGGCTGGCTGCCGCTCAACTGCCGAGCGGGATGAAATTGGATCGGCAGAGACAGGGACTACCCTGGGGTCAGCTGTGACCATGCCACTTCCATGTGATGTCGACTTGGGGTGATGGTGTGTAAATAAACAGGGGGAATTGCAAATCTTGTCATGGCCACGCGGAACAGCTCAAGCATTTAAAGATGGTTGCCCGCAAACCTAACTGGGAGGAGGTTGCTGCGTGTGGTGGCTGAAGCGAAGCTCCCTTCTCCTCCCAGGTCTTCTCCTTCCTGACATCTCCGAGAGCACTGACCCAGCACCGCTGAAGGGATTAATCACCAAATTGTTTTTCATTTTAGTGGAAAGTAAAGAAACTAACTGAGCGCCTTCTGATGGTGTTCTTTTGAAGCCGGGGCTGGCGAGGGCTTTGTATTTGTTATCTGACTTGATTTATTTGTTTTTTAAAATGAGGTGAGGAATCTTAATGTCCTACTGTTTAATGAATTTAGGCGCATTAAAGTTCCATGAGGTCTTTTCATTATTATGAACTTTACTAATGTTAGAAAATAAAATATTATAGAATTCACATTTTCTGCTTATGAATCTAATTTTATTTAAATACTACTTACAGCGGTCATTAAAATACACTTAAATTTTGCTACCTTCGACCAATAAGATGTATTTTTTACCAGTTTTACATTTACACATATCTGTTTTTCTGTTACTTTTCCCACATGACAATTACCTTTCATTACAAATTTATAAAATCATTTACATTTTAGCAGTTTAAATGTTTCTGCTGACATTTTGTAACTATTACCCTCTTCTAGAATGGCATATGTTCAGGCAGTTAATAAAAAATTAAATGGAATAGCACTAGACAAGGTGAAGCTTTGTATCAGAGTGTTCTGCACATTTCTGAAAATACCATCTTTGTGTTGCAAACTGTGAAGTGAGGTTAGGGCTATGCCAATATGTGTATTTGTCATAACTGTCACAGAGTCCATGAACTAGCCAATCATTCCGCTCCTAATTAGACAGTTACATTTTGCTTTTTAGAGAGCATCCTCATGTAAAATGGTGTCTGAGGTTCGAGAAAGGTGCTCGGAGCAAAGGGGGCAGAGAATACCAGCATCACAACACTCTCCATCTGGACGAGGCAGAGTTTTTAACTGCTGCCTGACTCCTGGATGAGGGATATAGATTATATACCATTAAGGAGCTTGCTGGATTTTGAGCAGAGGAAATGTCATCCCGGGCTTCTTGAAGAAAGAGGCGAAGCAGCTGCTTTGGTGCGGGGTATTTAGGGACATGCTGCATCTGTGGCATAAATAAATTAGATTGTCCATTAGAAAAAAAAATAATAGGTGCACGATTAGCTTGCTGGGAGGTTGTTAAGCATCTGAGGACGGCGCTTGGGTCGTGTGTGCTGGCTGGCAGGGCTTGTCTGTCTGAAACCACAGCTCTCAGCAGCAACACTTTGGCGGTCTCAGCAATCTCATCTGACTCCACAAAGATATTTACGTACGTCCCACTAACTACAGACCCAGTGGCCAGACTTAAGGAAAGACAGAAAGAAAGAAAGAAAGAAAGAAAGAAAGAAAGAAAGAAAGAAAGAAAGAAAGAAAGAAAGAAAGAAAGAAAGAAAGAAAGAAAGAAAGAAAGAAAGACAGAAAGAAAGACAGAAAGACAGAAAGACAGAAAGACAGAAAGACAGAAAGAAAGAAAGAAAGAAAGAAAGAAAGAAAGATATTAAAAATAATCCTGCCTGCCTGCTATATTTCATTTTTCCTTTTTTCCTCCTCAATGGGCATTGGGGATTTTTCTTCTTTTTAAAAACAAAACCAATCCCAAAACTGCAGTTCTTAATTTATGACTGAATGTTGTTTACATCTATACCATGATCCTGTATTTAAACATGAAGTTCACAAAGATCCTTTTTAAAAATAAACGTGGATTTACGCTGCTAGGAGGTGAGGTTTGTCTAATAAGTGCTGGGTGTCCAGGAAGGATTATTTGTGTTTGCCACTAAATTCACCTTGGAATATGAGTGGGATAAATTCCTTGGCTCCTCATTTAAGCAAAGCAGTGCTCTGTCCAATTCAGAAGAAAGGAGAAATTCTGTTTCCTCTCAGCTAATGGCAACTCTGCTTTGTTTTCCAGCACGAGTGCTTCAGCCACGTATTTCTAATGGCACAGGATGCCCCCTTGTCCTTCTGCTCAGGGCAGGTTGTTTGCTGTGGGGTAGCTTCAAAAAGCTGTTGTTTGTTGTCAAAATCCAGACAGTTGAGCAACAAATGCCAAAGAAATTGATTCCTCATGGGGTGCCACAAGCACAGGCCAAGAAGGGGGTTTCAGCTGCCCTCCTCTCAGGGGAGATGTTGTGATTCAGGGAAAAACTTTAGGGAAAAGAAGAAATAGGAAACAGTTTGGGGTAACTCACGTGGTTCATCCTATTTGAAATCTTTATTCCATGGGCATATCACAGAAGTTTTAACAGTCATAGCAGATTAACCTTGCCTGTGCATTCGGAGGCAAGTCAGCTGATGAATTTACATGCGGCCGGATGAAAATGCTATTTGGAGAGAGATTGAGAGTTTATTTGATTAAATCCCTTTCTCCAATACCTTGACCTCTTTCTTGTGAAATAATCAGAACTGTTTAGCAAGAATATTCTGGCATTAATAATGAATTGCTTTGGAGCAGGTTTCTCCTGCTCTGTACCCAGCCTGTCGGTGCCTCTGCTTTTTGGGGGAAGTGGGGACGCTGCCGCCAGCTCTGCGTGGAGCAAAAGCTGCTCAGGAAAAAATGCATCTGGGTTTTTCTTTTGAAATTTACAGTCTGATTGGCAATTTACAAGCCAATGTATTATTTAGGGAGGGCATTCTCCTGGCATGTCTACCAGTAACTCTTGTTTTGTGACTCGCTGATGAAAATGACGATGGAAAAGCGGGAGCTCTGTGCCCGGCCGGGTGCTCCCAGGTCCGGGGGTACAAAAAGCAGTTTGCTCTGCTGCAGGCCCCCCGAGTGCTTCCCAGGCACCACAGGGAGGTGACAGGGCTTCTTTTTAACTCAAGTGCAGATCTGGGCTCTGCTCTGGATGCTGAGATGCCTTCAAAGCAGAGGCCAGGTTCCTCCCACCCAAACTGCCCGCTGAGCAGGCATCCTGTGGGTGCTGGTCACAGGCATCCTGTGGGTGCTGGTCACCTTCCTGCCCCTTGTTTTGTGAAGAACCTTTGTCAGTCACCACCACAGGTGTGTCTGAAGCCACGGTGATGACTCTGTAGAATTGTTTGGCTTTAGGGTAAGGAGATCCCACGGGAGCCTTTGGCAGGTGCCGGGGTGGGTGAGCTGCAGAGGGGGTGGTGTGAGAGCTCCACGGGGGACCTGTGACACTGGCAGCCGTGGGGAAGCTCTGGTATCTTGTCTCCCAACTAAATTGAGCTTCACTGCAATTTGTTTCTTAATAACATGCACTTCACTGTAATATGTAAAATGCTTGGCTTTCATGAGCGACTCTATGGAGAAGCTGTACAGTATCTCATTTGCATTTAGCAATTATGTTATATTACAATATATTAAGCTGCAGAAAACCTAGTCTAATGTTATAATTTAAAATCATAATTTACAGTACTTTACAGGGCTCACACAAGGCATGTTACAATAACACATTGCCTTGCTGTACCAGCCAGTAAAATTATTTACTCATCTATTATTTGGCTTTCCAAAATGTTCTGGGTAAATTTTATTCATACAGTACAGGGAGTCCTTATTGCAGAGCTCCATCAGCATGCCCAAACTGTCTGAATATGCTATTTACTGAAAGTCAGTGGCTGTTGCTCTTCCTAATAACCATTTGGGCTAACTGTTTGCATTAAAGGGGGTGTGGCTGCAGGTAAGGAAGGTTATCAAGGAGGTGTAAATCCATCCAGATATTCTTTGCCGCTGAAAAATCAAATGAAAGGAGGAAGGACTAATTTTCAAAAGACTTTATACGGGTTGTGACACAGCATTTGATGAATCATTTAATATGCAACCCGTGATGCAGAGTGTCAACAACTGGCTCCTGTTGCAGCCTTTGTCTGGAGCTCAGTCCCACTCACTCTCAGAGAAACTTCAGAAAGCAGCAGACTGGGGCCAGCTCCCAGTATATGTGGTCATTCAAATATTTTGCACAAGCTTTATTCCAAGATGTGTTATTGTTTAAATCTAGCACTAAGAATTTAGTATTAAAAGGAATATGGGCTACTCAGCAGCTGATTTACCAGTTAGTGGTTTAATTCTAGTGCAGGAGCTGGCTTAGATTTATGACTCCAGTTAGCAATATCTTCTCTGAGTGTGCAGTGAGCAGGGCTGCAGGGCTTGCACTGGGGAAGCAAGCAAGGTGCTTGTCTCAAGTGTGTATAACCTGAATCTACTGAGAGTAGAACGTGCTGCTGCTGAGCACTGTGACTGGACTCAGCCTCCACTGCCAGAAAATGCTCAAAACCTTAGATCCAAGGTTGTTTTTAGTTTGAAGACACATCAGCACGATGACAGTTTGCACTGGTGTGGTTCTGCCTCTCTGGGGGGGAATATTCTCTGGGAATAAAGCAGATGTTAGGAGAATGGGGAGAGCTCAGGTTTTGGATGCAAGGTTTCTGGTGTGTCAGGAGGGGCTCTGTAGATGGAAATGTGTGGCCTCAAAGCACTACTCTGGGCCAGTGACTGATGCCTGTGGCCTCTGTCCTGCTTTACATAAGCAAAAATACTTTGCATACTTTAATTAAAGTGTATGCTGAATCATTTTGCAGAGTGATATTAATGCTCCAGCACGTCACATTAGTGTGCTTTTCCTTGTTGGGAATATTAATGATGTCATTGTGCATTTGGAAGTAAGTTGGCAGTTTATGTGATAATTGTGTAATTGCAAAACTAGAACTGGCCCCACAGCTTGCAAAGGTTGCAAGACTGATTTTGTGCCTCTGTGAGGAGCGTCTTATTTGGCACCACTGCCTCCAGAATCAGTCTCACCATGGCATTCATCTTGACATTTGGGTAACTGGAAGAGGTCTCTGCTCTTCCCAGAGAAACAGGGGGGCTCTGTCTTCCCAGAAGATGGATGTTGAAGGATCCACCTCAGTGAAAGAGACTTAATATGGATTCCATCTTGCTAGGAAATACCACCATCACACCACCAGGCTTTCCAGATTCATGTTCCTGTGTTTTGTTTTCCCATTTGCACTGTCTGAGCAGGGAAGACAGGCCATGAATTGAGGGGGGCTTTTTCTTTTTCACCCCTTGCTCTGACCCAGCTGCTTCAGCCCTTCTCATCTCTCAAGCTGGCTGGGATAGACAATAGGAGAAAAGGTCTTCTCTCCTCATCAGCCTCTAGTCCTCACTTCTGTACACTTCCCTCTGTCTCTTCAGACTCAGTTTTTCCCTTTTCCTTTCAAATATGATAATCTTTCTTTTTCTAGCTCTCCCTCAGACTTTCCATTCACACCTTTCATTTCACACTTAGCAGGTTGGTTGTGCCCTGCTTTTCTTTACCCAAATATTGCTCCTGAGGATTCCTTTGCTGTGCCATCACCCAGCCCCTTCACACTGAGCTCTTTGGCCTTTCCAATGGCCTGGTGCCCATCTTCCGTGTGTCCTGAAAACCTTTCTGCCCCTCTGAGCCTCTGGAGCTAGACCAAAGTTCGGTTTTCTCTTCCAAAGGCTGAAATGGGGACATAGTCTGAGACTTTGCTAAATCCTAAGCCAGCTCCTTACCACCTGGCAAAAAGAAACGAGATGCAATTTTTCCACCTCACGCTTCCAAGCTTCATCTTGCACTGAATCCCAATTGCAATCTGCAGCTCGCTCTACATTCCTACTGAAGGCAGCAAACAACATCATTTCCATAGAAAGCCTGAGCTCTGTGATGTCCCAGCAAAGTCTTGATATAAATGCTGGGGGTGTGCAAAGCTGCCACCTGCTTTTAGAGCAGTTAATAGATTCTCTTGATTACAGGTTGTAAATCAACTCCACTGTTAAGCTCTGTCTTATATTCTAGTAATTTTCCTGTGTTATGATGAAGAATAAACAATAGTTAGGGAAATAAATGTGTACAAAAAGGATAAATTTATGAGTTGCATGTAGAGATAATACAAGGTGTCAACTTCCCACAACTAGGGAGAGCATGGAGCAAAGTCAGCCCAGTTATTCTGCCCAGTCTGCTGTGATGTTCAGGGATGAAGTTATCCCATGAAGGCAAAACGTGGAAAGGTGAATTACAGTCTCACTGGGCAAAGAGAGATGATGAAAATTTGCCCTTGCCTTTGAAAATGTTCCAAGTCAGGTTGCTTTTCTGGGGCTTGTGCCTGTATTTTGGAGCCCTGTCCCCTGGAATGGAAGGTGTCCCTTGTGTCTGTCCCGATGCTGATCCCTGGAGCTGACTCCTGTAGGTTTCAGCAGGTTGTCTTCCAGCCATAGCAAAGCCTTAGGTGAAAAGTCCTTGAACTTTCTGTTCATTGTCTGTCATCTGCTTTATTACGTTCAAATTGACTGACTCTGCAGTGCCTTTAGAAGTATATTTCCCAAGTTATTTAGCTGTGCTCTATTTTTGCTGGGGACTTGTAATACATGGAATGCTCATCCCTGAGAGATCTCCTTCTCTATCAAAGCTTCTTGTGTCTGAGAGATTTCAGGTAAAGGGTGCAAAGTTCTCCCTGTTAAACACCTTTCTTTTGGGAAACCTCTTTCATGTGAGTACTCAGAACATATTAAAAGTCAGTGAAAAAAAAGAGACTGTGGAAACTGAATGAGACATTCTCTTGACCTGAAGGATAACTATCATATCTAATTGTTTTAATTGTTGTGGAGACAATGCGAGTGCAGTCAGAAGATCTCTGCAGTCAGAATGGAAATGCCATTGCACAAATAAAGACCTCAGAATACTTCTGTTTGCTCCTCAGGCTCAGGCAACTCCACTTTGAAAATTACTCTCAGCTGCAGGCTGGAGTTACACAAATTACAAGAACATTTTCCTTCCCTCACCCTCAGGCAGCATCAGGCAGGGCTGGGAGTCCTGATCTGTCCTGGATGTCACGGGCTTTGCCTCCCCACCTGGAATGGGCTGAGCTCCCTGCCACGTCCCATGCAGAGAGAACAGCATGTAACAGGCTAAAGAGAATGTTTGGATAGTGTCATCTCACGGTCAAAGTGGGTGGATTGAGAGGAGATCTTAGGAATAAACTCTTTGGGGTGAGGGTGCTGAGCCCCTGGCCCAGGTTGGCCCCAGAAGCTGTGGCTGCCCCATCCCTGGCAGTGTCTCAGCACAGGATGGATGGAGATGGGAGCACCCTGGGCTGTGGGAGAGGTCCCTGCCCTCCCAGTCATCTCCAGTTTCCTGGTTATGTGAGATGTGTTGTTAACCCCTGGCAGAGATTTGAGATGGAAAGGACCATGAGAGAAGAAAAAGATGTGCACATATATAGGTGTGCAGAGTGTCTTTTCCCTTCATTACGCAGGCATCTCTTGAGGAGCTCTAAATGCCATCTTTGGAGCAGAAGATTCAGATGGGGAGAGAAGGTGGGAGGACCTTCTTTCCAAGCTCATTTTGAAGAGCACAATAAAAATAAATTGGCATCCCCCTGGTATCTGCAATGGCTGAGATGGTATCTCACCTGCTGGGGGGCCATCACCGGGGGGTGATGGGTGCTGCACCTCAGGTCTGTGTGATAAGGGGTGTCCAGAACAGCTTCTCCTGCTTCAGAAGACCCTGGATTCAGAAGTGCCATCTTCACACCTGCTCCCAGTCCCTCACGCAGCGCTGGGTTAACTGTGACACAGTTTAGGAAATTCCAAAGTCCTGTTGGAGCAAAATCCTTCACCCTCCTCGAGGAAACCTCTCACGTGAAGGCAAGCTTGGCTGCAGGGGCTTTTCTCATAAATTAGGGGTAATATTAAAGAGTTTAAGCAAGGGAAGCAGCTGGTTCTGGGCATCACCTTGGCTGGGAGCAGCCCCACCAAGGCACAGTGTGGGGGCTCAGAAGTTAACAGCCTTCCACTGCCACCTTGCAATTGAGATGTTTTTCACCCTGTGTTTTCTTTCCCATATTTTATTTTATTCTTCTCTCATAGTTTCCTCATCCATGGAGCGATCAGCCCTGATATACGATAGGGATTTTCACTTGAAGGACTGTGCATCTTTAAAATGTCTTTGCTTTATTCTGCCTAGTTCTTACACATGTAATTTCTCCTTTAATTTGACATCATTTAACGGCACATTACACGTCAATGATGTGATCTGTGAATATTTACAATGTTCGTGTCATTTTTATTTTCTAATCCAATTTAAGAAGCTCTGCTTTTTATGACATCATGAATTCTTCACTCTTTTTTAGTCTTTTTGGAACTAATTATTCCATTAGTTCCTTTGAGCCAGCTCTGTGTTGTCAGTCATTTCCCTCCCGTTTGATCCTAAGACCTTTGCTGCCCTCCCTTGCATCTGCTGCTGGAGCTGGAGGAGGCTGTGACCACTGCTCCCCCACCCCCAGCACCTTTGTACCAATGAAACAAACCTATAGAGAAAGTCTTTTAAATGTATTCAACGGAGCAACTTTCCTCTGATTTGAACTTTTTTGCCAGCACAGTAAACATTTTCCTGTTGTGCTTCACGACCTGTGGGCTCCAGGCTGCAGAAGACACCTCCCCAGCTCTTTGGTTTCTTGATTCATCTGCCAAGAGACGTAAGAGGAAACAAAGCAGCCGGGTCTGAGTGTAAAGTGGGAAAGAAAAAAAGGAAATGAATTTAACTTGTTGCCATATGGCCCAGCTCAGATACCGTGACTCACGGTTTATGCTTATTTTAAATATCTGGGTTTGATCAGCTGGCAGGAGATGGGATGCTCTTGCCAGGCTGCCCAGGCTTCCCACAGACTTTCCAAACCTCTTCCCTGTCAGCACCAGAGGAGGCTGAGATGTGTGATAAATGCCCTCCATCCAGGCTGGGGTGAAGCTCCCTGCTCTGCCCGCAGGACCAGCCTCTCCTGGCTCCCTTGTTTACTGGGAATGTTTAACATTTCCTCTGTAATGCTAAAGAGCTCTGTTGTCTGTTGCTGCCCTCTGTAGTGATAGAGTAGAGACCACAAGACTTCTCTTGCACAGCAATAATTATTCTTGTTAGCGACTGCAACTGCCTTCCGGAGTGAACCGTCCCTGCACACCCAGGGCTGCTTCATTTCTGCTTCTGCTGCTTTCTTCCAGTTCAGATTATGTGATCTTCACAAAATTACCAGACTGATGGGCCTTCGTGTTTGGTGGATTTGGGGTTTTTTTGTTTGGTTTTTTTTGTTTGTTTGTTTTTTAATTTCTTTGTGTTTAATGTTTATGTCAGGACAACATCTTCAGCACGCTGACCCACTTTAAGTACCACGTCTCAAAACACATAAAGCCTCAAACAATTTTCCAGAGACCACCGAGAAAAAAAAAGGCTGTCCTCCTAGATTTCACAACATAACAATTGTTTTCCTAAAAGAAAGGTGCAAACTCACAAAAAATCCCACGTGTTACATATTGTCTCCTTTCTTTGAAACTTTGTCTAGATACAGCAACTTTCTTTTGTACAGTCGGATGCAAAATGCACACTGCTTGGGGAACAAAAAGTAAATATTGACAGATGTCTGTTATTTGGCCTCTCTCATCGTTAAAGAGATTTCTCCTCAGGACAAAGCTTGCTGGTAACTGTCAGTATTTCACAGGAGCAGACAGTGCAATACAAACTGTGACTGCTGAGGAAATAAGGCTACCAGGTAGGGTAATTGCCCTGCCTCATCATATTGCCCTGATTTATTTTTTTCTCTTGGTATAAAATATGTTTTTAAATGATCTTTGAATGCAGAAGGGTTTATAAAACTTTGAGTAAAACTGGATTGTGAATGGTAACCAGAGATGCTCACGTTTCAGGTGAGGGAAGTTGGAACACCTCTTCCACTGGTGTATTTTGTGGTGGTGGGGGCTCTATTTTAATTTTTTGATAATGGCAAATAACTTACACTGCCAAGGCCATCTCTGAAGTTGTCCCTGGCCATCCTAAAGGCCTTACAGCCTGCTTCACGTGAGGCAATGGTTCATTTTCCAAGTCTGAAGTGCAGGTGGTGATGCTGAGAATGCAAGTGCTCCTTTTTAGGCTGGGTTCAATTAAATGGGCCATTTTCACCTGGAGATCAGCCCAACTCTCTGTTCTGAGGGGCTCAGGTGCTCACGCCAGCCCTGTGTTAGAGGTGCTGCCATGTCCATGATGCCCACGTTCTGCTGTGGAAGTGGAGTTCACCCGTGGTGCTTCTCCATCCACCCCTGTGTGTCAGCCAACCAACAGCAATAAAGGAAGGTTAAAAATGGCCTTAAAATTTAAAGTAGAAGAGAGGAAAATTAACCTCAATTAACCTGGGAACTGTAGAACAACATTCTTTTTTTTTTCCTAATTGTGAATTTAAATGTTTTTTGCCCCTGGACTTCCCTGGAGGCTTATAAAGTGGTAAAATAGTAGTAGCCAGTAGTGCTGATAGAAGGAAAAGTCACCTGCACTGTTTATGGTGCTCAACACACATTCAGATGAAGATGCTGCCTATGCTGCTCTCTTGACCTCATCAGTAGAATGCCTAGAACAAGAAGGAAACATAAAATTAGGCAAAGAGGTAGAAATCTCATTTTCTTTCTGATTCTTTCGGTGTCTCTGAGGGTGCCAGCCAGGAACCTCTGTTTTTGGGGAAGAGGGTGGTACAGCCCACACGCAGAATGAAGGCAGATGATGGAGCAGAAGTCTTCACCCAAAGCTGAAGTTCTTTTCTCAGGAGAGCATCAGCATCTCCGTGGGGGCTGTCCTGATTCCAGCAGGTAAAGCTTGTGTGGGCTTGTGTCAGTGGATGCTGTAGGATAGGAGCAGTTTTCAGCCCCTCCAGCTACCTGTGTCTTGGTGTGCCTGCAGACCAGCCTGAAGCCTCTAAGGAATGTGGGTACAGCTGGAGGTCCCCAAGTTCCCAAGAGAGGGAATGTGGGGCTAAACGCTCAAGGGTAAGGTATTTTTAAAAAATTAGTTATTTGGACAATGATCCTCAATCTTCTAACGTTATTTTAAAGATATCAAGCATTAAAATATAGAGGTGTGTGAAAACCGGTGATATTTTGAAGAAAAAATAACATCAACCCATAAAAACCAGAAAACAATAATATCAGACAAATAAATTTCTGTGTTAAGTAAAAGAAAAAGAGAAAGAAATTATTGTCATTATAGCATAGCTAGGTGTTAGATTTATATGCTAATAATTACATATTTGCTTGAAAGAATAGTTCAGATCAATCTGATTGTGTAGGATGAAAAGCCATAAAATGCAGCGTGGAAAGGATTTTCTTTAATCCCCCTTGGCTGGGCTGCGTGTCTGCGTGTGGGTTTGCTCTCCTGGAAAGATCTCTAGGGAAAGAGGGATGCCTCCCACCCAGCTGAGCAGCTTCCCTTTCCTTTCAGGAGGGAGCTTTTGAAATATTTCCTCTGCTCAGAAGTTTAAAAGAGAGCCACTAGATCCTCTTGAATTTGTTAATAAATGTGGAGAACAGGGGGGAGGTTTTTTTTCTCTCCAATGAATTACCTACAGCAGGAGGAGGAAAAGAAAAATAACCCCAAAATAATTTTTTAAACCAAATTACCATGTCAAAATCTTTATTAATGATATATTGCAAAAATAACTGTGTGTTACTCTTTCATGTGCAAATGGGAAAAAAATACATATGCCTCTTCTAAGGTAAGGATATTTGTTTGTAATCACTTAAGAGCAATGAAGTGGAACTCCAGCAGGCGTGTGGCTGCTGAGACACAGCCCTGGTGATGCTCAGGGTAGCCAGAGCTCAGCTCAGGGCAGGTTACATGAAAAAAGAAATGACTGCAACTGTCTTATAGAAAAAAAAAAATAATCTATTTTGTGTCATTAACCCAGCTCTCACATTTCTAATTCTGACTGTGAGGGCTGTAGGGAAAGCCAACTGCTTGGGCAAGGCTCTCTGTAAAACTTCCATGTGTTACGTTGGGTTTTTATGTTGAGAAAGTATCAAACAACCTGGTGAGCCCAAGGGTTTCAAATGGGACAGATGGGACTATCAAAACTTAGTTTGGAACAAGACATTTAAAATTCAAGAAGTTATTCAATTCATTTGCTATGTTATTTTGATGAAAGGAAGATACCAGGGGATCCAGACACCATATGACCCACGTGGTTTCTCTTAACTTCAAGGGAAAGCTCTTAGGCAGAAACTCACACGTGTATGAATCAAGCCAAAGCATTCAAGTTATCCCAATTTTTAAATTTCGAATATATTACAAACAATCTCTAATATCACAAATCCAATCCCCAGTGTGTACTGAGCTGCTTTTATGTTATCTGAATATTGATTGTTTTCCTAGGAGAACTGCAATCCAGATTTTCCTTTCCTCTACATACCTATGTCTGTATTTTGCTATTTATTGATTGAACGCACTGGTAAATTAACTGGATTTTTATTTGCCCTGCAGTTATGTGAATTAGTCAGGGAGGTGTGAGGAGTAACACGTCCCTGTGGCTGGCCAGAAGAAGGAAATCCTGGATGGCCTTGGGAAGCAGTGCCATGCCCAGGTCCTGGGCTGAGGGGTCAGGTGGTGGGATGAGGGACAAGGGGACAAGAGGAAGGGCCTCAAGTTGTGCCAGGGGAGGTTGAGGTTGGAGCTGGGGAACAATTTCTCAATGCCTGGAAAGGGTTGTCAGGGCCTGGCCCAGGCTGCCCAGGGCAGGGCTGGAGTCCCCATCATCCCTGGAGGGGTTTCAGAGCCTGGAGATGTGGTGCTGAGGGACATGGGGCAGTGCTGGGGGAAGGCTTGGACTGGGGGATCTCAAAGCTCTTTTCCAACCAACCCAATTCTAACAATTCTATGAGCAGCTCCCAGTGCTGGGCACCCTCAGCTGGACACTGGGGACAAACTTCTCAGGCCACGTGTGTGGGGAATTCAGGTGTGAGCGTTGGCCACGGGCACCCTCTCCAGCAGTTCAGTGATTTGTGGTCGAGAGCTTTATGAAGTTGCTTTATTAATTTCCTCCTTAGTGGAGTCACCCCCTTCCCAGCCCATCTGCCCAAAGGTGCCAACCAGCACGGGGAGTCTGAAGGAAATTTCCTTGGAGTTCTCCTCAGCTGCAGACTGAGTCGGATAAACAGTTCTCAGCACCCCCAGAATCTCCGAGCAGCATCTAATTGAGTGTACCTGAGGAACAGGCCACTGTCTAATCAGCCTCTGGGCAGGTGGGTAGTGTCAAGTGCCATTCATCTGCTTCCCCTGAGATCTCTGGAAACAAGGAGGAGGGGAGGTGATAAGACAAAGATATATAACCGTGTTGACCACTGAAGTACATGGTTAACAACTTAATTATCTGAGTTCAGCTATCAGTCAGAAACAAACCTGTACAATTTAGACATCCTTTATAATTTGCTATAAAAATGGCATAATGATAAGGACAGTGTTGCTGAATTAGAATCTGCATTAAGTGTGTTTAATTTAATTTTTCTAATTATATTTCTAATAGTTTAAATATGTGCACGTATAAAATGGTTAGCCACCTGCATTTAAATGCCACCTGATGCGTTTATTTTGGAACAGTGGCAGATTGATATAATTTGAGCTTGAGCTCCTCTGAAAATTCCTTTATTAATGGGTATTAAATTAGTCTTTGTGGCTGTGCTGCACGTGAAGTTATGGAGCTGCTCTCATTGTGGGAATTGCTGTGAAATGTTTGAAATCTGAATACATTTGCTGTCTTTTCTGAGGGGTGGAGAAGGGCCTGTTTATTTGAAAGATGCAAGTTGCATTTGTGTTTCGTACTTCTTCAGTGTCATTAATTGGTGGAGGGTTTTAAAATCAGGCAAATTAAAATTATTGCATAGTAGTATATGGATTGAGTGTAATGCCACAGAGAGCACCCCTATGGGGTACCTGTTTCTCAGATCACATTAATAGCCTAAAATACAGGTAACTACATGCTGCAGGTTGAGTGGCAGCTGCCTGTTTTCACGTGCTTGAGGTTTACTAAATAATTATTTTTAAGGTGAAGTTGTGCACTTTTGCCTCCGTGTCCCATCAGTCAAAATGAGTATTAAAAAAAAGTGATTAGGAAGACATGGAAAAAACCCACCTCTTTCTTTCTTTCAAGTAAATGAAAATTGACTTTTAAAAACAACTTTTGTGTAGCTGATCTGGAGAGAGGATGTCTCCAGGCCAATTTGAAATGTATAATAAATTACAAATAAAATAATGATTTAGGAAACACTACTTAAACCAAAAAAATCTAAATAGCTTACTGCCCTGAACTCTACACTGCAGATATTGTTTACAGGGCTGGGAGAGGAACATAAATCCATAAAATCAATGTTTATTAATTGTTTATTTGTACTCAGAGCTCCATTCATTCTCTGTGTTTTGCCACCCAGCGATGGGTGCAGGGGGGGGAGACAAACTGGGCACAGGCCTGGGGGCAATGGGCAGACCAAAAAAACTTAACAAACCCTCAAAAGGGCACCAGGCAAACAAAGCCCCAGGTGTCCCAGCAGCCCCACAGCTGTAATCTGCTCATCCCAGTGACTTGCTGCAGCTGAAGCTGGACCAGGACCAGGCGGAGCTCCTGGGATGCTGCTGGAGATGCTGCTCTCTGCAGCAAGGGGCCCAGCCTCATCCCTGGGCTGGCTTTAAAGTTAAATATTTCTGTGCTGCTCTGCCTAAAGCCCTTCCCCATGGGATGTGGCCTTGGTACCGACAGCCCAGTTGTCTGGTGGCACGGGAGCAGCTGCTCCTGTGGTTCTGACACGGGTCCATGTTCCTCACCTTTATGCCCTGGTCATGGGGAGAGACTTAAAAAAACCCCCACAAAACAACAAAAAAACCCAAAATACTCAGACACCAACTTGTTTTGATTCAAGAGCCATCACTGGAAAAAGTCAAAGTGTGCAAATCTTGTCTTAAGCACTTTAAACAAGAGGAACACAGATTTTTCAAAACAAAACACGAGGAAACTGCAGGCTCCCTCTAAGCCCCTTGAAGTCCGTGGGATTCCTTTTATTGACTTGGCTGAGCACAGGATAAGGCCACGGAAGTGAATGCCACGTGTACAAAAGGACCCCAGCTCCCTGGCATATGATTGTTTTCAATTTCATGGCCCTTTGATCTCGTATGGATTCCCTTAACATTTACCTTGATGGAAGAAATGTTTTCAGTTGCTGACACCAGAGGGGCATTAATCTTTCAATATGTATATTTTGAGCCCAGGTACGTGCAGAAGCTGCCAGGGATGTTGGGGTTTGGACCTGGGGTGGAGCAGCAGGGCTGAGATTTGGGGTGCACCACAACCTCTGCCAGCCCAAAGCCCTGCTTACTTTGCAGTAATTTCCCCATTTGCCCTCAGGTTTTTCTGGAGTTTTTTGTCTATTGATGTATTTTCTTTTCCAATCAATCCTGGAGCAGGTTAAAACTGATATACGTGCTAGCAGAAACTAACACTTGGGGTTTTTTTCCTGAGCCCATGGCCACTGTTACCTGGCACTGGAGCTCTCCCATAAAAGATGGGGTAGAAGCCAACCTCTGAAGCAGACTGCCAGGATGTAATTGGACATTATCATGCCCACATCTGGCTTTCTGGGCTGTGCACAACACTGCTCCATGGCTCAGCATGAGAAGAAATACATGGGTTAGTTTGCCTGGCAGAGCAGGATGATAAACCATAACTAAGCTTTATTGTCTGTTTTGATGGGTTATGATGAAACAAATTGATCTCCACAGAAAAGCAAAAGTTTTTATAGCTGCACACGTACATCTGAAATGAGCTGAGCCCGGGTTAGGGCAGGTGCTTTCTCTCACTGAGGCTTTTGCCTGCAGCTCTGTTATTGTTCAGCCACATTCTCTGCTTTTTTGGCAGTAGCAGGCTTCGTTTGAAAGACTTCATTATCTGCTGCCCTGTGCCTGTGTGATGTGGCCAGCAGCGTATGTCCTAAACGCCTTCTACTGGAGAAGTTTTCACCTGTTGCCAAAAAAGGGTTTTCATCTCTAGGTGCTCGTATCCAGGTATGAAAAAGGAGTTGCAGTGCAGGACAGCTCAGCCCCACCAGAGTCAGGGGATGCTTTGGGTTGGAAGGGACCTTAAAGAGCCTCAGGATCCAAGCCCAGCATCCCGAGGGATGCTTTACCACAAGTCATCCCCAGCCATGGGCTGAACCTAAACAAATTTCCCAGCGTGGACACTGCTGCTGGGAAACACACTGTGTGTAGGAACTGCTCTGAAGTCCCTGACCAGGAGCCACTTCCTCACCCAGTGCCTCCTCTGCCCCCTCGCTGAACCATCCCTGTCCTGAGCCCCCGTGACAAACACTTGGATAAAGCTTCATTAGAACAGGCAGCGAGGTGTGCCAGTGCAAGAAAATGAAATCAGTGTTTAATTACTAAATATTCTACATCTAAAATAAAAAAAAGCTTAAATAATTCAGTTTGATTTGGTCTAATTAGCCTGATTTCCTAGTATTTAGCCCTAATTATGTGATACATAAGCCCTAATTATCTGGTACGTATACAGTGTGCTCTCTAAAGTTAAAGATCAGAACGGATACTGACTTAAATGATAAAATATGTTAAATTATTAATTATAATTAATCTTACAAAATAGGCATAATTAGTTTAAGTACTTTAGATATTCTACTTAATAGCATTACGCATTATATGCAGGGTTTGAACATTTGACAAATACCAAATGAAATGACAAATGCTGGCGAGTTCTTTGACTGAAGGGAGACGTTGGGCTTTGAAAAAGATCTTTACATTCTTCTTGCCCCAGGTGACTTGTGGCTGCCCTGCTGCTTGTCTTGGCCCAGTCTGCAGAGGTGGGAACAGTCCCTGGAGTGGGGCTGGGGGGGTGCAGCCTCTGCTTTTCATCTGGGGGGACCAAACTGGGTCCTGACAGCAGCTGTAGGAGTACTGTTGGTTGAAAGCAATGTAAGAAAAGTTGATGAGATGCTTATAGTTCTTCTGCTTAAAATGTGCCTTACAACTTGTTCCTCTATTGTAACATGGGAAAATTGGGCTGGAATTAGTGTGAAAACTGTCTCACACCAGATTTTCATTTTATAGTCCTGTCTTTTGTAAAGGCCAGAAGTTTGTGGGGTCAGCTCAGAAGTTTGTGGGGTCAGCTCAGAAGTTTTGGGGTCAACTTTGCTGGGGACAGTGCAGCAGTATGTGCTAGAAACTAGAAAATGATGGTAAATTTTTTTTAAATAATTTTTCCTTCTTATTTTTCAGTGAGCATCCCATGTGCATCCCAGCACAACAGGAGATGCATGTGCTTTGTATCAACCTCTCTGTGCACTGCAAACTCTGTGTGCATAGTGCTCACCCCTGGCATCACCTCTGCACCTTGGGTGGGTGGGCAAAGCAGGACACAGACACGTAAGCCAGGATCAGAAGTCTGAAGATGGGGCTATAAAACCCAGAGGGGGTTATTTGCCAAATCAAATTACAGTGGGGGGAGGACCTGAAGGTAAGTATAGTGAAGCTGTCTGTGTCAGAAATCCCTGCTAAGTTGTTCAGATTGATGGTTTTATAGGTTAGATAGACTTGGATAAGCAGAGAAAATACAGATTAATTACATGATGTGCTGAAACCCTTCCAGGGCACAACAAACTGCATCCACGAGGAAAATAAATTTTCAGAAGCATCTCCAAATCTCATTACACAGCCAGTTGTTTGGGATGAATTTAAGGAATTAAAGGTATTTAAACTCTAGTAAAGATGCTTCAAACGTATGACTGGATAAGCATTACTTTGAAGTTTCTGAAGATAAATTCAAGAGAGTTAAATGGCTCTGGGTTTCCTCTGCCAGGAAAAAAAATCTTCAGGATGAGGGGACTGACCTGCAGTTTAAGTGCAGTGGGATTTTTAAAAACTGCTATTTAATGACTATCTGTGTTCCAAATCCCTTCCAATATTTGCTGTGGAGAGAGATGAGTGTGCTTGGACTCATGGGCTGGCTGTCCTCCCTGGGCTGATGCTAGCAAAATGTTTTCCTTTAATTTTCTCTGGATATCTTTTAGCACTAAGTAAGTCTCTGGTTCTTTGCAGTCATTACCATTTATTTGCCTGAACTGCTGGGATACTGGGGGCTGTGACCTCGCTGGGGGAGATCCTGCACGAGCAGGAGGGGGAGACCCAGGGAGGCTTCTCTGCAGCTTTTTTCTTGCATGCATCTGTCCTCATTGGGAAATATTTGACAAGCTCATCAAACAGGGCATGACTGTCAGGGAAATGGCTCCTTTCTCCAAAAACTACAGGTGGCAGTAGGTAGGGAAGGTGACCCATGGCTTCTCCTGTCCAAAACAATGTGGGAGGAGGAGTGAGGCTGTGAGAGGTTGGGCTGGGGATGCTTTGGGGCAGAAAAGATGCTCTTGTGTGTTGAAGTTGGCCTCTGGCTTTGCACAGAGCTGGCTGGGGGCTGGGAGGGGATTTCTTTCCCTCAGCTGGGGGGTGGGAGGTGATCAGCTGGTGCCCTCTCCTTCACAAAGCAGTTTGGTTTTGCTGGAGCTGGTGTGGGTGTGGATGGGTGTGAATTAGATCAGACTGGAGAGGATGCTCACCAAGGTGCAGGGGCTGTCACCACCTCCTGACATCCCTCCCACCCGTGGGGCTGGCACCCTGCAGGGCTGGGACAGCCCTCAGCCATGGATCCTGAGCAGGTCAGCAAATGTGACACCCTTTCATACAACCTGTCCTCCCCGGGGCTGCTTGCTCAGCCCCCAGCAAACCCCCAGCCCCTTCTCTTTTTGCTGTCTCCTGCTCCATGCCCTGCCCTCCCCCTGCAGTGGTTTCTGCATGTGAAGGATGGAAGGGGCAGCTGAGGTTGTGTTGTCTTCTGGTATGGCGTGGAGGGATAGGAGCTGCCTTTGGGGATCAGATGTCACCAGGGCTCCTGCCCTGCTGTGGCCACCAGGGATGGAGACTCAGCACCTCCTGTCCCACCCCAGCATCCTGCCCACCCTGCACTGACCCTGGCCAGGGGATCCGTGTCCCCAGCCCGTGCCACCAATACCCCCTGCCCTGCAGCTGGGTGTGTAGATGTTCTTTAGGGCTTGTTTCTATGCTGATGCTTTGACTAAATATTTTTTTCCTTGTTAATTAAGCTCTCCTTAGGATTTGCTCAGATCTTTGCTGTTTAAAAAGCGTTTCTTACAATCTTCCCCCTCTTCTTCCCCCCATATACATGGATTTAACAGTTCAACTGAGTCTGATTTTCTGGCCCATCCTTTGCAACGTGCACTGCGTTTTCAAGAAGATGTAAAATAAAAGTGGCAAAGCCACGTGGTCCCTTAAATCTAGCTTAGTTTTACTGGGAATACCGGTGAGTGAGCCTGCCACAGCTGACACCTTTGAATATTTCTGCACACGTGGGTGCACAGAAGGGCTGGCTGCAAATGGACATGCAGCACTCCATTTTTCTGGGTTTTCCCAGTGCTGTTTGTGTCTCTTTCCATTCACCCTTTGCACAACTCTTTGTCTCCCTGGCCAAACCCACCTTTCCATGCACTTCAGCCTCTCCCACAGGTGGTCCAACACCAACAAGGCTTATTCACCAGAAGTTGGGATTATCTTCTGTGCCCATTCCTGGTCTCTCCCTGTGCTGCAGGGGATGGGCAGCCTGCCTGCCAAGGGGCCTGGAAATGCACTTTTTTCCCTGGAGAAGGAGAGAGGATTTGCTTAAAGGAGCTCTGCTGGAGGCTGATGAGTGATGGAAGGAGTTTCCTGGCTGGGCCCTGAGGTGGGCAGGAGCTCTGGGGAGCAGAAGTCACTGTTGTTTGGGTTCTCTTGGTTTCTCCCAGAGCAAAGCTCCTGTGTGGAAGCAGATAGGAACAGTGTGGGGCTGGGGCTGGGGCTCAGCCCGTGTGTAAGCAATGTCATCAGCTCTGATTTACCAGGGTGCTGATCCATGGAGACATTCCAAACGTTCCCTGCATCCCCTGGCAGAGGTCTGGGGCAGAGCAGGGCTGCTCCCAGGCTCCCTGTCCCCAGGCTCCCTGTCCCCAGGCTCCCTGTTTCCCTGTCCCCTGTCTCCCTGTCCCCAGGCTCCTTGTCTCCCTGTCCCCAGGCTCCCTGTTTCCCTGTCCCCAGGCTCCCTGTCCCCAGGCTCCCTGTTTCCCTGTCCCCAGGCTCCCTGTCCCCAAGCTCCTTGTCTCCCTGTCCCCAGGCTCCCTGTCTCCCTGTCCCCAGGCTCCCTGTCCCCAGGCTCCCTGTTTCCCTGTCCCCAGGCTCCCTGTCCCCAGGCTGCCCTCACCAAGGAGTTGTGCTGGGGCTTCTGCTGCCACTCCTGAGGGTGATCAGCATCCCTCTGTCACCTCCTGTTCCTTGGCCACCTCCTGGGTCTGCTTGCTGAGGATGTGCTGTGGGGTTCAGCAGACCTGCAGCTTTCCCTTCAGCCAGAATCAGTCTCTGGTGTCACTCTGTACAGCAGAGTGGTGTCAGCAGCGTGGAGCTGTGGGGCTACACCACACCAGGATGAAATGCAAAGGCTCCCAGGAGGGGCATTCAGCAGTTCCAGGTCTGGCAGCTCCTTCCCATCCCCTCTTGCCCCCCCTCCCTGCCATCCCCCTGGATCTGTGAATTGTTTCTGCACCCCCAGCCAGAGCCCAGGGGGTGCTGAGCAGGAGTTTCAGGGCAGGAGCTGCTGCCCGTGGCCAGCTTTGGGTGCTGTGGCTGCAGGTTTTGGTGGGAGCTGTGGGAGGCTGAGGACCAAGGTGCTGCAGCTCGGGGTGTCCCAGCTGGAACCCCAGAGATGGGGTGAGGGACACCCCGAGGTGTCTGGGACCTCTCTTTGATCCCCTGGGGTATTCTTCAGCAGCAAGGGTAACAAACTGGGCTGGCCACGTGCTTTGGGTTAATGTTTTTGAGCTCTCTGATCTCTGCTTCTTGTTTATTTAAATTTGGTTTTAAATACATTTAAATTTTAAAATTATTTATTTATTTAAAGGAAAATTATCTTTCTCCTTGACAACTGCACATGATTATTCAACTCAGGTAAATAAATGTACATTGGATGGATTTACTCCACAAACCAGGGAAGAAACCAAGCACCTAGTCCAGCACCACATTTGCAGGCAGCATGGCAACCAGAAGGTTACTCCTGTCACAGAACCCAGAAGTGAATCTATGAACCAGCGTTTTCAGGTTAGTCGACTATATTTTTTTTTTTACCAATTTTGAACAGGATGGATTTATTTCCATAAATACTTTTCACATCCCTTGGACTGTTGTAGGCTGCAGCATGTGATGGGCTCTTTGTTCTCACCCACTGGGTGTCAGGTTACCAGGTTCCATGTGTTTATGTGCTCTCTAATCTGGTGTTTGTTCTATAAAATGAATGAATATAACAAAGATTTTTTTTCCTCTTTTTTTTTTTGAAGCTGCATAAGAAAAATTATTTAAACTAATACACAAGGGAATTTAAAAACCTTGTTTTAATTTTTTTATATTCCGCATTACAACACAGAAAAAAAAAATCTGTCCTTCTGTCTGACTAATGTTAGTTTGATGATTATACTAATATTAACTGCTTTACTTGAGTAAGCAAAGAAAGAGTAAAATACCAGTCAGAGCAGCTGCTAATTCATGGAGCGTTGTACTGTGGTTATTAAAAATACCCAAAAGATGTACCTTGGTGGTTCAGCCTTTTGAATTAGAAGCAGAATATTAATTTAGGCCTGAAGCATGATTAAACATTGTAAGGCCCCTTAAGAATTTTCACCAAATTTTCTTGGATTTCTCTTTATTGGGTCTTCCTCGACTGTGTTTAGCTCTGTAATTGCTTTGCTCCTTTGTTGATAGGTTAAAGCACAATGTGATTTTCTCCATGTCATAATATTTAAGAGGATGGTTCAATGTTCCGCATGTGTGATGTGCAGCTGAGGCACGCGGGGACCGGGCTTGGGGGGGTTGTAGCTTTTCCCCCTTTTTTTTTATTTTGTTTTGTTTTGCTTGGATTTTTTTCCCCTTCTCTTTATGAAGCTATGCAGGGGGAATTTGGAAGATAGGGCTTGCACCCCAGGGGTGGGTTTGCTGTAAATTTCTGTTGGGCTTTCCGGAGCAGAGAAACTCCCAGTCACAGATAAAATAGAGCAAAAAAAAATCCAGGTCCTTGCCTCCTCTCCTGTTTCAAAGAACAAATTCAAAGCATTTCTTGAGTTTCTCAGGGAGAAGCAGAAGTTCAAATGTAACTGTTAAAATCCCTTACACCAAAGAAAAATTATTTGGCCTAAAGAAGTTCAGAAAGTTTCAAAAGCATAACCTGGAGGGGGACAGGGGACAGCATGATCTCACTGGAGAGGTCTGGCCAGCCCCCCGATGGGACAGGAGGTTGACAAGACCCAAATCTGCTGCTCTGGAGCTGCATTTTAAAAATGGGAAGAAATTGTCCACTGGAGTGCCTGAGGTGGAAGGTGTGGGCAGGGTCTGCTGGCTCCTGGGACATCCAGAGCTGAGGGAGAGGTGAGACCCCACCAGAGACGTTGGGTTTGGGCAAAGGAGCAGAAATTATCCCAGAGCAAGGGATAACAAGGGAGCAAAGAGAGGCTGGGGGACCTTCCCCTCCCTCCAGAATGGTGTCCAAAGGATGTGGCCTTCAAGAGCCTGATGTCACCCTGGAGGTCTGAGTGGTTTGGAAGGATTCACCCAGCTTTGGGCACCGGCTGGCTGGGTGGAAGGGAGCAGTATTTATTTGGGGTGATCCTTCCCCGGGAGGAGGTTCCTGCCCCATGGCACAGCTCTTGGTGTCCAGCAGCAGGGGACACCTCTGTCACCTTGTGCAGCTCTGGGGTTGCTTTGGAAGAGAGGAGGAGAGGTTCAGGGAGAGAGTTGGGAGTTCTCCTGGTTTGGGCCAGGATAAAGGTGATGTTCTGTGACAGGAGTGCAGCAGAGAGGCAGGAGCTCAGCCCACGGCTGGTGATGGGGGGGTCAGGAGAAGGATTCCCTAGATTTTTGCCAAGATTTTCCCAAGGAAGCTTAGGTAGAAACCACTTCACAGGGCCATGTCTTGGTGCTGTGTCTCTTGCTTCAGAGAGAGCAGGTACTCCCCAGAAGATGAGGCATGTGGGTTTAAAATTTTAATGTGATTCTAAACATCCTTATTTCCTGTGTTGTGGCAGAGGCCTCGATAACAAGAATGAGGGATGGACCTCTCTGTCTCCCTTTGAGCCAGAATGGGCCTGAAAGGGCTAATATTTGGCTGGGGGTTGGTAATTTGTGTGCAGCGTGTCAGCAAAACTGGCAACGTACTTCTGGAGTGCTATCAGGTAGAGATGGTCAGGCAGATCAATACCATTCCTCAAGAGGGTAACAATTGTCTCCTACCTGCATCCATAAAGGCCTCCATCTCCTCAGTTTTTAAAGCAACACTGCTTGTTGAAAGTAAGATTTTCTATTTTAAAAAATGCAAAAAAAAAGAAGAAAAAAAAAAAAAGAGAGAGAGATTTAATAAAAGGACTTAAAATTCATTAATAACTAATGATTTGTGAAGATAACAGTGACCACAAAGACCATATCTCGGGTAACAGCACAGGGAAACCCCCTAATTTAAATCCTTCACTGACAGGGTTATTAAACACTGCCCAGGGGTGAATCACCCCTTGTAGGGGTTCCAAATGTGCAGGGGTGGTGCTGAGGGACATGGGTTAGCACGGGGCTCAGCAGCCTTGGGGTGAGGGTTGGGCTCCATCATCTTCAGAATGAGTCTGTGTGATTTATGAGGGAGGAAGGAGAAGGATATTAACTATGTGTAGAAGAAATGTGGAGTCAATAAGGATTTTCACCTGACTCAGGACACTGAAGTTTCCAACCAAGCAGCAGGTTCTGAGTGTAGTGAGCACTATGGTGGCACCTCAGAGCAGCAAGGCAAAAGCTCGTGGAGGCTCAAAGCATAATCTGTTGAAACAATTCCTGAGAGGTTCCCAGGCCTCTGGAAAGGGAGCAGTGTGGACAGACATGACTGGCAGGCCTTGGGCATGGCCAGAAGAAAGTACCAGGTGTGAGCTGTGGCTGTAACTCTGCTCTGAAGTTCACCTCGTTCTCTACAGTGTGGGCAGCAGCAATTAGGATTTCAAAAAGCAAATGAGTTGGGCTCAAATAATTATAAAAAAAACCCCAGTGCTGATAATTTTTGAAATTCAGGCAACCCAGGCAACCCAAAAATATGCTGTCCTGGTCTAGCTAGTGCAGATCAGCTTGTGTGTTAATTAGCAGAAAGACCAGAGCTGACGTTTTGGTAGCTGATTCAACAGTGAAACCAAAATCCTTCAGCTACCAGAACGTACCAGCTGCTAGCTGGGCTTGGAGATCAGTATCCTCTCAAACTTCATCTGCCTGTGATTCGTGCATCTTCGGAGTTGCAGAGAAGGCCAGGAATTAATTCTGAAGTGCTAATGGTATCTCAGGATGTTCAAATCAAACAAGCAGTTTAGTGTTCCAAGTTCCTAAGGCATAACAGGTTGTTTGTTTAAAATGTAATTGCTTGCATTTTTTCTGTAATGGGATGTAAGTAATTGTGTAACTCCAACCTAACACGTGATGGGCCCTTTCCCTTCCATTAGGCTGTGCTCCTGAGGGCTGCCCAGCTGCTCTTCACATCCATGGAATGACAGACCTTAGAAACACACTCATGGGATAATTTTGGATGAAGAATCTGTGTTCAGAAACTAAAATCTTTAAAACTTTGAAAGTTTTTTCTCTTTCTATTAGGAAGAGTGCACCATATGTTACAAATAACGGTGATTGCTTCCATTATAATGATCTTTTAAAAAATCAGCCCAAAAAATTGCACACTGGGTAAGAAAATCCCTTTCTGTAACACACAGGCTTTGCCTTCATGAGGAGTTTTTACAATCTGAAGTCTTTCCTTTCTGTCTATTTTGCTTGGATGGGAAAGAAATGTTTTTCTGCCATCGACAGCTTGCATAGAAATTCATGTTTTAAATACACCAAGGCAAACTTGGTGAACAAAGTACAGAAATGGATTCTTTGAAGTTCACTGTTGTTTGAATCCATCATTTTAGAAGAAATTAATTAACCCCCCCGTTTTTGCCTTGCTGTAACTGTACATCCTTGTATGCCAGCAGTGCTGCTTTCCCTCCCCTTGGTGACTTTTCCTTTCTCCAGGTGATTTCTCCAGTTCTGGCAGGGGCTGGTTGATCAGGCCTGCTCTAACCAGGTAATCTTTCCAGCAGCTCCTGCCAGGTTAGGGGCAGGATTCCTGCCTTCCAGAGGGGTACAGGCAGGGTCACAACCTCGGGGACAGCCCCTGCTTTGCTTGCCGCGATGCTCCCGGTGATGCTGAGCGTGGTGTAACAACGCTGCTCCTGCTGCATGCTCACCCTCCTCCTCCTTTAGACTTTATCACTTTTCCATATCGGAGCTGGAAAATCACTCTGGGTGTGTAGGAGCTCTGTGTCTGGGCTCTGGGTGCTTTTTCCTTCGGGCTGGGCAGATGGCTGGGTCTCACTGACTGCTAACCGTGTGCAGCATCAGGGGGATTATTGCTGGAGTCAGCCGTGCCGGGGCTGCCGGGGCAAGGAGAGGATGCTACAGATGGGCAGTGACGGCTCTGCCACTTCAATTACAGCCAGGACCCGGCTCTGCCTGCTCCCTGCCCAGCCGCGGGGAGGATGCTCAGCAGGGGCACGGCCGCGGGATGAGTCCCACGGTGCTGAGGTCCCGGGTGGGCACCGCTGCCACCCCACAGCCTGCGGGCTCGCACCCCCCTGGGAGAGAGGGCTGGACCCCCGCTGGATCTAGAAAATTCGGGACTGCAGTTTATGAAATGTAGGTGGGGCTTAAAAAAAAAAAAAAAAAAAAAAAAAAGGAAGAAAAAACCAACCAAACCAAACAGTTTTATTGATTGTTTTCTGTATTTTCAGGCTCACACCCCTAGGGTGACAGCACCTATGGGGAGCTTTGGGACAATCTGAGTTCATAAAAATGAACAAATAAACAACAAAACCTTGGAAAATTCAAGGACCCATCTTTTCAAACTGGTTTTAAAGTGAGGGAAAAGTGGAGGAGTGTGACCCATGGTACTACCTGTAAATGAAAAGTAGGTACTAAATATTTTATTTTTCCCCACTGGTCTATTTACTCTCCTGCCATGCTTTTCCATCCTCATGTGAAGTTTGTGCATGAGGTGTGTGTGCTCTCTCTCGGGGAGCACATACAGTGTCTCTACCCATGGATTTAATAATTCAAACTAATATGAAACCTTGCCAGTATGGAAATAGGCTTGTCGTGGGCTGTGTCTGCGAGCTAGATAGGATGAAAAATCTCATTTTTGGAAAAATAATCAAAGACTACCAGCTGCACCCAGGAATTTTGGAGTCTCGCAGAGAAAAGTCACCCCCTCTCCCCCAGGAGTTCAGACTCCCCCCTTGAAACACAAATATAATGCTTAAATTAAAAATATATACGAATATTTTTCCGTAGTACTCCCATCCCTTGTCTGACTCCCGGGTTTTTGCCAAGATGCTGGCAAAGCACGAGGTGAGAACGATGCTGTAGGAATCAGTGGGCAGAGCCAGAGCTTTGCAAGAAGTTCTGAGGGCAGCACCAAGGGCAGGAAAACCCCAAATCCACGGGAGAGCAGAAACCTGGGCTCCACTCCCACCCTTTGCCCCTCTCCCCAGATGACTCGGGCACTCGCCTCTGTTTTCGTCAGACAGAAATGCTGATAAGGAGCTTTCAAAAGCTCATAAGGAGCTTTCAGAGCGTTTTGCTGCCGAAGAGTATTCAAGGAGTGTCACCTAAATTATGGCATGGAGATGCCTCACGTTAAAAAAAAAATAAATAAAAAAAAATATATATATTAAAATATACACTACTGGGCTCTGGATGCAGCTCCCTGCACGTTGTGAAGAAAAAAGGTAGACTGAGCACTCAGTAATGCACTCTGGAGGTACTGAGGTCATCAAATTTTGAAGGAAAAATTAAACCAGTTTGAAAGTTGTTGATATTATTTAAGACCCTCACAATCTATCCCCCTTGCCCTTTGTATTCCCTCCTTAAAAAGAAAAAAAATAAAAATCTTAGATAAATATAGATATAGAGCATCATGATTGGAATTCCCAGGGGGGATTTTTGTGGAATTTCAGAGCAAATGTGGTTGACACTTGTTCTTTGTTACCCTTGGGCTACTGTTTTGATCATTGACTGAACGGATTTATTCTTGTCAGCACAATGAATTTTTCACTCTTGTCGTAAGTAAATTTTACAGTCCTCTCTCATGTGTAAATGAAGTACAAGGGTACTCAGGTGCTTTATTTTTCAACCAACTTTGGAAATATAAAAAAGAGCAATGCCAGGAGAGAGAAGGAATGAAACCTGCAACCTGAATCCCTCTTTCATTAAGCGACTCAGGGAAATGCAATTCCGAGGCCTGATTTATTTTTATTTTTTTCCCTGTGGATAGTAGACACATGAAACCCATAACAGCGATGGTGAAATAATTGGTATGAAGATGGAGAAGCTTAATTTTGATGAAGCAATTAGTAGTTGTTTCCTGATTGCTCTCACTCCTGTGAAGAGGAGGTGGAGAAGATGGTGTCACCTCTTTCTATTCCGAACCGTTTCCCAGCTCCCAAGACCTTTGGCCTTGCTATTGGACACCAGCAAAAGTTGCTTTGAATTTTTTTAGAAAGTGTATGGCAACCATGGATTCTCAAGAAGGTTAAACATAAATTAGTCATAAAGCCAACAAAAGAGAGAGGAAGAGATGAGACTGTATGATTATAGCCCACGTTTCTGTGTTTTCAAACTGCTAGTGTTTAATTAGGGGAAAAAAAAAAAAAAAGAGCTCGATTCTTTTGCTCTTTAGAATAATAATAATAATAAAAAACACTTTGGAAAACACTGCCATTTATAACCTCAAACATGAATGTGCAACGAGCTATGTAATGCTGCAGATCTGAGCAGCGTTTAAGACAACAAAGTGGTATTTGATAGTCTGCCTTTCTGTGGCACAGCTCTTCTTCCTGCCTTTGATGTGTGGATGGCTTATTTAATCAATTATTAATCAAAGTTATGGCATTCTTCTTATACATTTAGGTAAAAACTAAAAGATGCCTTTTCTCGCTTTCCTGTTTAAATAAAAGTTTAAATAGAATGGGGAAATACTGGCGTTTGAACACACAAAAAATTCACATTGGAGAGCTTCCAGCCAGAAGGGTCTGAGCAGCATAGTGTGTGCTGGGGGGGACAACAAAGAGAGAGGTTTCCAAGTTGTGGAGCTCAGCTAAAAGCACCAGAAGGTTTCTGCTAACCTGCTTGGGCGTAACAAAGAGCAGGACAAATAATTTGCTGCGTGTTCCCTTTGCCCGGGTGCTGAACCCAGCGGGGAGGAGCAGGGCGGGCAGCCGGACACTCAGCCCGTGGAGCATCTTGAGCAGTTGGTAACATTTGGCAGCTTAACATAGAGAAAAATGACTGCTAGGGAAATCTCGACTGCTGCTAATTAGCAGCAATGAACTGTGGGTAAGGACAGTACATTTTAATGTGAGAAGAATTTTACAATAACCACCACACTGAAAGAAATAGAAGGAAATGCTCCCTAGCTGACCCTTGTGGCAATCTAAGCTGCATATTGCAATAATCCTGTAAATTACTATGCTTTTTTATACAGTAACTTGGAGTTAATTAGTAATTTAACATTCCTCTACGCTATTAAATGTCTGTCTTGCATTATATTATGTTGTTTCATGGTCTTACCTTAACACTAATGGGGTTTAGTTATATTTTCTCAAAACAGTAACAGTAAAATAAAACTGAGCTGGAAAATTAATTAGTTCTCTTTTACCTTTGATTTACCTGTTAGTGACAATTAAGTGGCAATGTACAGTTTTGGAGTGGTACGAGGTTACAGGGAGATGGATAGACCCCTGGGATGTGCTGCTGAGGAGGGGTGAAGAGGAGGAGCAGGCAAGGTGCTTGGAGCTGGGGAGAGCATCCCTGCATCCCTTAGAGCTGCATCCCTGCATCCCTGCATCCCCCAGGAACCTCCCCCTACCACCACTGCTCCGTGCTGGAGGAACCTGGGGGCAGCATCTCCAGGGATTTGCTGGCTGGGGGCAGTCTCCCTGGCTGGCTGGGGACAGGGTGTGTTGGGTAGAGCTGGAGCTCTGCACCATTTATTCCTTCGGTGTCTTTGCAGCCGTGGGAACCCGTGGGCTAATTAGAGTAACCAACAATGATGAAACATGTGATCTGAGGGAAAGTTTAGGGTATAATTACGCGGGGCATCAGGTGAAAGAGTCTCTCCCAGACTAATCCAGCACAAATTAAAACTTGGAGTGCTTTTTCCACTCCTCTCTTACTCAGCAGTCATCTTTCCAGCTGCCACGTTTGCTGCCTTTGGAAGCCCTGGCAGCCCCCGGGCTGATGGAAGGAGGCTTCTGGCTGCCTGCTCGTGGAACTCGAGTGTCTGGAAGTGCTGGGAGGTGACGGGGGGTGTTCCGTTTCCTATCAGAGGGATCAAGGTGGGCACCACCACGCAGGGAGTGGGGGACTGGGGGAGGGAGGGTGAGGGAGAGGAGCCCTGGGCAGGGCTGGATGCAGCACAAAACCCTTCCCCAGACTTGGTCTCTGGGGGCTCCTGCTAAAAGCAGCTCTGCTACCATTTAAAACCCCATTCTTTGCAGCTGGATTTGAGCAGCCATAAAAAATTCATCCCTGCTTTAAGAGATTTCTGCTTTTCTGTCCTCCCCATTGTTAGACAAATTGAAGTGTGCACTCTGAAGGAGTGCGGCGGTGAACTGAGAATTTATTTACTCATTCGATTCTAATATTGAGAGAATCTGCTCTGCCCGTTCAAAGGGGAGAGCAACAATGGGAGTGACATCGGGTCAGAGGCACTTCACAGCTACCTGCGAGATAGAATTGTTCTCCTGGCAGATAGGAAGTGACTGAAACCTCTTTTTCTCATCAATGTCTATTATGATTGATGGCTCTATGGTCACACTGAATATGCCCTTTTTAAATAATTCACAATGTCATCATCATAGTACTAGTTTATAACTAGCCTGTTATTTTTACCTTTGTTCATTCGCTAACAGGAGATTCGATAAATTAAGAACTATGGGGTTTGGTAGCATAAGAACTGATGGAAATGTTCATTTTTCTTTCTCTTTTCTTTTCTTTTCTTGTCCGTCTCTTTATTTTTTTTTTCCCCTTTCAAGGCAAACCCTCCCTGCACATGGTAACAAAGATTTTTAAAAAGCCACAAGCTTTGGGTATGATACTTCATTAAAAAACAGCTTACCAGTACAATATATTCTTGTTGATGACATTAATTAAAATACAAAAAAAAAAAAAAAAAAATCACCAAAACAAAGCAGGTGCCTTTACCCAGCTTGGATTCAAGTTCATCTGTCATCCAGAGTGCAGTGAGAAGCTGGTTTAGGCAACACAAAAGCAAATTCTAAGTTCAGGATGAGACCTGGTCATTAAGTGATGCTGAGTATTATTCTTCGAGTGCACTGGATGTAGTCCAGACAGAGGGTGCTCAAATTGGAGAGTTGAATTGCTTTGGCTAATGGATAAAATATTTAATAGTGTATTTTGCAAATCACATTTTATTTGTTTAACTTTGAAACTGGGGCTTAGTAATTCGTATTAGACAGTAATTGAGTATTTATCATCTCTCAGCTGTAGAAATGCTGCTAATCATTAATGGATATTAGGAATAATAACAATATTGATTTCCTTGATGCTTTAGGCAATTTTTATGTTGCTTTGGTTATTATTATTTTTTTTTAACAGTTGTAAGTAAATGTCTAATTAATGCAAAAGTTGTGGTTGCCATGTAGGGGCTCTCCCAGCCTTGTTGTTTTCTACAGGACACCCCGGGAAGGCACAGAGCTGTGCTGGGGCATTTGCAGCAGAGGCCTGAGCAGAAGAAGGTGAGCAGAAGCTTTTCTTGTTGATGCATCTCCTTTAAGTGAAGAGGAGAAGATGGAAGTGCTCTTGGAAGAGAATGAGCTCCATCCCTTCAGCATGGATAATTTTGCACTCAAGATGTGAGTGCTTCTGCTCTTGCTCCTCACCAGACCCCAGTGGAGCACTGGGGTAGGAAAAAAAAAAACCAAAAAGTCTTATTCTTGGTGCTGGTTTCCAGCCTGACTCTGTTTGGTGCTGTCTCTGCATGCTCCAGGAGTGAGGCAGGAGAGGGAGGTGCTGAGGCTGCCCTTACACTACAGCAAAGTTGAATAGATTAAAGTGAAACTTGGGGGCTTTTTGGCTTGGGTTTTTCATTAGTTTTGTTTTGTTGTTCTGTGTTTTTTTCTGGTGGGTTGTTTTTTGGGTTTTTTTTTTTGGGGGGGGGGGGGTTTGTTATTTTAATTTTTTTGTTTTGGGGTATCTGTTGGTTTTGTTTGGGTTTTTTTTAGTTGTGTTTTCCTCCCAGGCTGAAGCCAGCTGCCTCTGCAGAGATTTGGAGTTCAGAGATCTTCAGTGGTACCTCCCGGGAGTGGAGCTGATGCTGTAGCTCTGCAGCTCCCTCCTGGACCCCACAGCAGCAATTAATAAGAAGTCAAGTTCTCAGCTGTGGCAAATTGGAAAGCTGTGAATGTGAAGATAAGAGCAGAGGGTCACAGTTTATTTGTAACTGGGTTATCAAATCATAATAAGCACTTATGGCAAAAAGCATCATAAAAGAAAATAGTAAGGTACAAGAACCCGAAAGTAATTGGGTTTTCCCACACAAATAAGATCCATGTAGCAAAATGATTTCCCTTTGAAGAAACTGTTATAAATTTGGGCTCTACAGTTTCCATTAGCCCCTCATCGTTACCAGCCCATCCCAAGACAGATAAAATGCATAAAACATCCCCAACATTTGATATCATAATCCTATTTGGTTATATTTCCTCACATTCCCCAATGTGACTGTAAAAAATGACAAAATCACAAGAGGGATAATACAACATTTAATCTCTTTCATGGAAAGATTAAAATGTGATTCTTTGTTCTTTTAAATATTTTTTTAATTATTTTTCAATAGTTGGCGATTGATTTTGAAAAATATTAGAATTCTGGTTTTGTGCACCACAAGCTTAGGGAGTTAGCTAGGAAAAAAACCCCACATTCATTCACAATTTTTGCTCTTCAAAGTTTTGGAATTTCTTCCTTCCTTGGAGATGAAGGAATTAAGGCATGAAAGTGTAATAAGGAAAATTGTAGTTTCTTTTCTGGGGGCATAAGAAGGAAAGGTGAAGTGTTAACTCTGTAGCAGATAGCTGTGAAATTGCTGTCAGCTTTAAATCACTGCTGGGGCCTTAGACAAAAAGATTTGGACTTGGTTTAATTTTATTTTTCACCAGGATTTAGAAGTCAAACATGATTTGTGCATTCTTGCAGAGGTGGATTCATTAGAGCAGTATTCACAAGGTCACCTTTAGGGAGCCAGCTTGTCTCCTGGAAGTCTCTGTGTAATCAGGAGTGCCTGGGAACAACGTGTGGCTCCTTATCAGCTGATGGGGAGGGAATGTGGGGGAGGAGGTGCAGGTGAGGGTGTCCTCTCCTGGATCCTGCTGACTGCCATCCCCACACACCATGGTGCTGCTTCTGGCTTTGCAGAACCCTTTCTGTGTCCATCTCCCCTGCTGGCTGTGTTGCCAAGGTGATTGTGAGTCTGCTCAGGCTCTGTTTGCCCACCAGAGGTGCCCCTGGGTATCAGCACAGCCTGAGCCCTCTCCCACCCTTCCCCTGCCTGCCTCAGCTCCAGTATCTTCAGGGATTTGGGGCTCTTGGTGTTTTCCTTCACAGAAGCAGGCTGGGGCTTGGGTTTTGCAGGGTTTGCTCTGACATCCCTCTCAACCTTTCCCAGGCAGCAGCGTGGTGGTGAGCATCCCACGGCCACAAGCAACCTCAGCTCTGGGCTGGTACATGGTGCACCTGAGCAGCTTCTACTCCTGCTTTTCTCCACTTTGAAGCCCAGGTAACCTCAGGCCTAAGAGGGAGCACTCCAGCTCCTGGGAAAGCATCAGTCTTTCCAAGTATCTACCTGGTTTAATTTGGTTTCATTTCCATCCCCACATATTCTGCCTTCTCAAACTATTCCTGGTGCAGGCCTGGCTAGCAGGACTTGTGATTTTTAATATAGAATTTGCAAAATGGGAATTGGCTGATGGGAAGTGTCTCCTGCAGTGGCATACTGAGCTGCTCCATGGAGACCGAGCAGATCTCCTGCTGGGGAATTGCAGACTGCGTGGGGGCTGGAAACTGCTTCCCCTTCAGAAGCTCAGCTGAAGAGCTCACACCCCTCCTCAGCCATGGACACAAGCCAGAGGGCTCCCAGAGCATCTCCAGTGTTCATTGTGGTCCACCTCCCACTTCTAGAAGATGCCATTCAGCATCTGTCTGAGACCTGGGGCCCTGCTGCAGATCCTCCACTGGTCTGGCTGTGTATAGATTGGGATGGAAATTCCATCCTTATGGTGAGATAGACATGCTCCATGTACAATCACCAGGCGTGCCCTGAGGAGGGATTTATCAGTCATAAAGAGCTCTGGGTAATGAAGTCTAAACAAATACCATATTTCTAATAGATATTTTGTTTACCTAGAGTGGCAGAAAATCTCTCATACCCACCCGAGCAGGAGGTGGGGGTGAACCACTGCCCAGGGGGTACTGCCAGGTGGTTTGGCTGTGAAGGGACCTCAAACCTTATCCATTCCCACCTGCTGCCGTGGCTAGGGACTCCCTTGCCACCTCCTCCTGGGGTGGTTGGACTGCTGGCAAAGCCCATTTTCTTCTGGTGCTGTGAGTGTCCCCCCTGTGACAGCACCAAGCAGAACTTGTCCCTCCCTGAGGGCTGGCAGACCATCATGGGGACACGGGCTGGCCGGCCCTGGGGAGCTGGTGCTGGGGTGAGATGGTCCCATGGACCTTCTGGTTGCCCACTGACCATCCAGCATGAGAAAGGACAAAACACCCTCGTGCCTGAGAAACTCCCTCATCTCAGAGACTTGTTCTGAAAAACTGGGGTTAGGTGGGGCTGCAGCATCTGAACCGCAGTCTTTAGTTTATGAAAATTATAATTATTTTGATTTTTGTCCACAGACAGCTTGAAATGTTGCAAAACTCTGCAGGTGCTCTCTGTTATAACAAAACCCCAGAACAGATGGTGCAAGGTACCAGGCCAGCTCAAGGGATTAAACGCAAGGCTTTTGAAATTTAAAATTAAAGCTGGGTGATCTTGGGAAAATGTGCCTGCCAAACACGCTTGCTTAAAAAAAAGTTCCCCAAGTTCTCCATACAAGCTGATTTAAATTCAAATGAGACAAAAATTGGGCACTTTAAAAGTGCTTAAAAGAGGATTAAAAATCTGCGACGGAGACAAAAAAAAAAACCCTCAGAAAGCA